>CM019177.2:37638448-38092070 GCA_009739505.2 Apolygus lucorum | reverse complement strand
CATCCCTTCCGTTTTTCATACTCTGAGCCATCACCGTCAACAATTGAAGCCCTTCCATCCCCTAAACATTAAAAAAAGATGGTAGGTACGTGCAACCTGCTTTTTGCGGAAGCGTAGGTACTTCAGATAAAATTCTCTTCCTATTCAACCGCAGGATTCAAAGGGAGTTTTTATGTGGGTGCTCAATGTAGGAGGCTGTTTGGGAATCCCAGAGTCTGACGGCAATTAACGGCAATTATTACGGCATTATTACAGTGGACGTAGATCAAACGGTTCAGTACGTTGGGTTGTAAAAAACAATGAAAACGAAAATTTGTTCAGCAGTTCAGCCAGAAGCTTGAACACATAAACAGCCTCAAGGAATGACCGCAGCTACTTTTTCTAAACGACTTTCTAGAGAGTAGGAGGTAGAGTGTTCGAGTACCGCCGGGGGTCACTTTTCAATATAAAACTGTTCCCACTGTTTTGTAATTCAGTAAACTATAAATTCCAGATCACTAATAATTACTCTTCTGGGGTTGAACTTTGATGGTTATCTCAAAGCCAATCAGAACACAGTTCAGACCAATGAAAATTAATTATTGAGAAAAATGAAAGGACGAAAGAATTTCTTAGGGACTGACCCCAACTGTCCTCTCAAGGCACTTCTCTCAACTTTTCAACTAGTAAACCAGCTTTAACTCGAAAATAATGTCACCTAAAAATCACTGATATGGGGATTACTCCTGATGCAGGTATTATTTTAATTAAAAAACGCTGCAAATTGTTACACAAAGGTTTATTATTTTTCTATGTAGATCACTCGTTTGGAAAGAATTCGGCTTTGCCATTATCACCACCCACCAACCATAGATACTACCTACCTACCACGTACCTACAGCGATTGCATTTTGGTCAGCTAAACTTTGAACAGAGATCTAACCTCTGATTTTGTCAACATAATCGAGAAAAACTTTTCAATCTTGAAAATCAAACATCATAATAATATTATGATGTATAATAATAATAATATAACATATAATATACAATAATAATAATAAATTATATTATTTATAATATATTATAACATAATAATAATATAATATATAATGTTGTTACTTTATATTACAACTAATGGGGGAATTCTCACAATTCAAGATGTGAAGCATAATTTAAAATTTGGTTACTTCGTGGGTCGTTACCGTTTCTTCATTTCCTTAGCACCTTTCCTTCCGCATCCCTTTGGAGGAGGGTGAAAGGTTTTTTTTTCTCCTCTGAGAGTTTATTGAGAGGTGTAAATCTTGGTTCGCATTCAGGCGAGAGTTCCTTCCGTGAAAAGAATCCTCTCCTTTCTCAGACCTCTTTGCCTACAAATGAAAAAAAAGAGAAAAGGGAACAGTGGAAACCTGGTTTCAGGGGGAAAAGGTTAGAGGCTGACTACCAATTCAGGCTTTAAGTAGAGAATTAATTTACTTTCTTACCGAGGATCTCCTCCCACCCCCCTGAAAACCCAGTACTAGCAATCCTGCGCTCTAACGGTAGCATTATTTTACCCTAATACCCTCTCCCTTCACTACACCACTTCACTACCTCGGAGTCATCCTTTTCCCTTCGACCTCCAATTTCCATCCCTTCTATAAGGGACCAATATCAATTCTGAATATTCAGCCAGGAGAGGGCTGCATCTGAATTCAGCTTTGACTAGAGAAAAATTCAGTCAATTGATCAAGATGCAGCAGAGAAGAAATAATAAGGTGAAGGGAAGCAGTGAAGAGGCAATTCAGAGAAGTGAATGGAGATTCTTACTTTTACGGACTGAGGTTTTATTACTCACTCCTATTTCAAAATGTGAATTAGTGGGTCAAGAATGGGAATCCAATATGTTGTTAATGCGTTGTTATTTGCATGATAACCATGCATAAAAACATTATTTTGACAGACTAAAGTAAATTATTCGAGACTTGAAAGAAGTTAATTTTTGACAAGACGTAGTGAATAAAATCAAGAAAATTAGTTGTAAATTGTGGTCTGGGCAGGGCCATAAATCACTAGTTTTGTCACACACACAGACATTCACGTAAGGTAGTTTTGTATAAAAACGTTCATTTAGAGACCTCACAACTCCCCTCTCCATTCCTAGGAACAAATTTTAAATTCCGGAAAAGTAGGGCAGAACTACATAGTCTTCAGGCAATATTTTGCCCCAGAAATATTCACCTTTCTTGCGTAATTGTATTGGAGTGCAATACATTTGCACGAGGTTCTTATTGTATATTTTATGAGCTCTGCCCTAGATAAATTGCATGAGGACGATCAGTCTTACTGAGGGACGTCCTAATAATGCAGAGGAATTTTTGAAGTTTTCAGTCTGTTTGTAGTTTCTCTTGCGACAGACAGTCAGTTTTCATACAAATTTTGAGCTGGGGTCACCCGTGGCCGTGCTCGTTACGGTGTGCGTCTTTTAGCGACGAGTCTCGAACCGGCTGCTGCGGAGAAACCGTGAGTTCGAGGCTCGCCTCGTCGGAGTATTTTAGTGCGAACCAGGCTCAGCCACCCCCCCCCCCCCCTCGGAAAAACCCAGGGCGGTAAGGCAATGGGAAGCCAT
The DNA here is from genome assembly GCA_009739505.2 of Apolygus lucorum. Lineage (NCBI taxonomy): Eukaryota > Metazoa > Arthropoda > Insecta > Hemiptera > Miridae > Apolygus > Apolygus lucorum. The sequence continues at coordinate 38,089,486 of CM019177.2, read as the reverse complement.
GAGCAAAATCATCAGAACAAATTCTGATCTTCTCTTAGGAAGACAGCTGATGACTTGCGCGACGCAAGGAATGGCAGTCGGACGAAAATCCAACATGAACTGGTTGTTTACTTTACTACTGCTTTACTTACAAATTTTGAGCGAAGGCACGCTTTTATTTTTAAGCAGCATTCACTATTCAAGTAAGCCTGAAATTCTTCTCGTGATTCTCGTTTTTGGAGGATTTCGCAAAACAATCCAGAAATTTCCATCCTATTACTGTGAATAGAAAAGTTTTTGAAACCCATCTTTTAAAAAAATCTTTTTTTCGTTTAAAAACTCGCGATATAAACGACTTTACGAGGCCAGGACATTCTTTAGGGTTTTCCAGCTCTTCCGGGAAATCTTTCCTTCCTGTGAATTATGGGTCGGGTTGGGATGCGCTAGCAACGGGCGGAGGGGAAGGGTAGCGAAAAATGCTTTTAAATTTTGACCCGGTATTTCCCCCACCACCTCGTCGTGCCATTTTTTCGCCGGTCCCCAGAGAATTTTTTTCCTCTTTTTTTTAATGAGCTCGTTTAAAGTGGAAAAGGGGAGTAGAAAGAAGAGCGATGAGGGGTGGGGGTGGATTGCGCATGCGCATCTCGTAGTACTACCGTGCCGAGCTATTGATCCGAGTCGGGGGGTGTTTCGACTCCCTCTGGAAACCCACGCCCTGCCTTATCCTCTTGGCAGTACCCCAACCATCTAATTAGAAACCCAGTTCTAATCTAACAATTAGTTAGCTCTTCCTGGGTGATCGATGGCGATGATAGTTGACGGTTAACCAGCTAATGGGACGCAGTGCGGGAGAAATTTCCAGAGGTTTTCACATGTGTTCTGGTACTGAAGTGAGTTTCCAACTCCACCCCTGACGTACCGGAATTTCCTCCGCAGAGTAAGAGGGTTAGGGTTCTAACGAGAATCTGAGACCTAGGCTTTTCATCAATTAACCTTCGTGAATGGTCATCCCTTCTCCTCGTCACTCTCTTATTACTCTCGAAACTTAGTGTTCCTTCATCCTCCATTTCAATGCACATGAAATCTTTTTCCGAGTCGAGTAGGATAATTTCTCGGTGATTCTTGATATGCATGATGGAGGGTTGAAATAAAACTTTTCACATGAATCTGTCTTACCGCTGGGGTTACCCGAAACTTCGACCGCAAAAAAGCGTTAAGCATGACATGTTTACTTTGTTTTAATGGCCGTGTAGTCAGATTCTGGAGGCCCCAAGAAGCTGAAATATAGAGGCTGAAACAGAGCGCCAATCTAAGACTGCCGATTCTGGATAACAAACTAAAATCCTCTCTGGTCATCTGGGCGGCTAAATTGGTATCTGGTACCCATAAAAAGCTGAAATTTCGCAGGCGTCTACTTAAGACTGCCTAATCTGGATAATGAGCTCCTCCCTAATCAGCTGGTTGAGCTAAATTTACTGCAAATGAAACCAAAAACTCAAATGTCAAAGCCTATTGAGCCCAAATTGAGGGAGCCTATTAAGACTGATGATTCTGAATAACAAACGTTTGTGATCAACATCAATCATGATTCTTTTTTACGACATCCCACTAAAAAAAAAAAATACTAAGGCACTTTCATCTTTTGAGCGTTCACGTCGAATGACGGGTGATCCTTTCACGAAACTTGGTGTTAATTCGGAATCTACAAGTCTTCTAAAAAAATAAACTCCGCAAATTCAAAACTGAGACTCTCTCTAAACGTTGAAACTACATTAAAATCGCGCTAATTTTTTTAAAAATTTTATTGACCAACACAAGGTAGACTTACTATGTGTAGGTACGTCTTACGTCTCCTTTGTAGTTTATTCTCAAGAAGGGAGGTCAACTGAAGCGTTCAGCACAAGACCAAAGATATCAAAAAAGCTAAAGAGATCTTCTTCCCACGTGCAGTCATTCATATGACGTGAAACATTCATACAACTACAGCCCACTCCTAGCTGAATTTGCAAACAATGTAAACCGAGACTGATCTAGTTGACAGCGGAAATCGATTAGATTTTTCCAATCCATCGTGTGGCGCCACGTCTGACAAGAAGCCAACTTACTGCAATACACTATCCTGAGTACATCCAAGAAACCATGAAGAAGACCTACCTTAACATACCCCCATTTCAGATTTTAAGTAGTTTTAAGGATAAACTGTTGAAGCAAATCGTTTTATCGCTATCACTAAAAAATTAAGAGGTCAAATAAATTACACCTCAGCTATGCGAAATAGAGTTATTTCTTGAACAAAAATGAGAAATGTTCAGCATTTCTCTTGAAAGCATGGACTCAAAAAAATTGTGTTTTTCTCGTAGAATACTGTAGGCCATTTTTACATTACTCATGCGGGTTGGGCTGAGCGAAATGCGCAAAAATGTCTCTCACAATATGAGAACTCCTATTGACATGTTTCATATCGCCCGCGATTCAATTTTTGCAGGACGTGGACAGGAATAGGACGGGATGCACCAGCAGGGCTTAAATGGCTTTTCGTTGTCAACCCGTTCGTGGGTATGAAATTTATCCACGCCGTTTTTCATAGTACAAAAATCTTTCACCACTCGTTAGAACCGTGTGATTTTACTGAACATATTTTGTTGTTCACCTCCTGTACGCGCGGCAGTTGAAGATCAACATAGGTAATAACAACATAGCAAGATATAGTAATACTCCAGTCAAGAAACGTGATTAAAAAAAAATCTAGATCAGAAATTTGAAATACTCGTAGGTAATGAACTACCATTAGTTCTGTACCATAAGGTAAAATTGGACAAGTTAGACGGAATGGATGGATATATCGTGGAATTGAACGATATAAGTAGTACAACGTACACCGATACCGAGACGGTAAAAACGTTCATGAAACGAACGCAAAGGTAGCAAAAACTATGTTTACGCGAAAAACTATGTTTTGCTGATGCGATAAAGGACTATAATTTGTATGTACCTTTCAACATATCACAAGGTAGAACCGCTCTTCAATCAGTATTAATCTAATTAGAAACCATGAAAATTCTAGTATGTACAACATATCACGGATTCGCTACACCAACTCACATGGATGCAGATGGAAAATAAACTTTAACATTTAATTTATCGCCAGAGAGGAATCATGTATCACGAGTAATACACATTTTTACAGTAGGGTTTGTGGTTCTTTACCGTTGAATCGAAGATATTCTATCATCCAGTTCTTGAGAGTCGGTAGGGTTGATTAATATTAGTCAATTTTCGCCAACGTTTCCGTGTATTTATACACCATCATCAGGGCTAGAGAGAGGGGGGAAGAAAAACCACGTGCACATAAATATGGGGACAATACAAAATAATATAGGTACACAGCAAGGAAATGAATATTAAAATATTGTTACTTCAAACAGGTAGTTGGTAAGTAACAAAGCTATTCAGTGAACACTGAATGATTTAGAAAAAAAGACTAAGATACAGTGTAGGTTGATAAAAGTACAAAGAGAATGCGAAAAAAAGTTACATACCTTAATATTGTTGTGAGGTTTTTTCCAAAAAACTTCGAAAACATTGAAGTAATTAAAGAAGTATACTGAATTTACAAGTTATACAGTTACAATTGTCAAGAAACGAAACAAGTGCATGTTTAGTTCACAGTTCTCAAAATAAAATCAGTTATCAACAGCTTTTATCATTTATGTTTGGTGGTTTGTTGTATTTTGATAGTCACCGGCTATAAGTAAATATTAATGCTAGTATTCCCTTCCAAGGTTCTTCTACTGACACTACTGTCGAACGTAGATGACGGTTGAACGACTTGATGAATGACAAACAACATACGATCATCGATCTGAATTCGGATTGGAAGGACAAGTCTAGTAGGCTTCAACATCAAAGCAAGTGGTTTGAAATTGATGACGAAGAAGCCTCGCGTCGCGGGAGGTAAATGCCGTAGAGAATTCTGGAGTGAAATGGAATGTTGAAAATCGATCAGGAACTGACGAGAGGCTGAGCCAGAGGCTCGAGATCACAACCGCATACATCTTCTATTTACATCATCAATGAGAAGGAACGTTATGCATCCAGGTTCATCAAATGTATCAGATGAACACCGCTCGGTATTCGGTATTTGAAACACCATGCAGCGCCAACTATATCGTAGGATTTCAGGTCTTCGTTTGAAGTCGACGAAATCTCCACCATCTTCACAACACGTGAGTAAAAGTTGTCTCACGACAACTTAGATTCAATGAGTTCAGCTAGTAGAAAGGGTGAAATAGCAGTAAGTAAATAAAGCAGAAAATAAGATAAAATATTGTGTGAATGCCTTTTTTTTAGCTTTCTCTTCAATAAACAAGGCTACTAAAAAATTGTACGTTGAAATTTGTGGTTGGAGATAATGTCGTACGGTGAAGGACAGCGGAGCAAATATCCGTTCAGGTGAGCTGACTTATTTACAAAAGGCGGGCACATTCTCCTCACAACCTCATTGATCGAGCAGTAAAAACTTGTAAGCAACAGAAAACTTAGAGCCCGGTGAGGAATCAAACTCGGAATGTTGCTATTTATACACATCCTCAAGGCGCTATTTGGAGGAAGAAACTAAATATTGGCTTCAAACTGATTATTTCAATCACTGTAGGATGTTGTTTGCCACACCGTCTTCACATGCCCACAATGGGAGAATATGAGGAGTGCAGAAGAGCTCATAAGAACTTTCGCCCACACACAATCATACATGAGATGATAAGGAACAAGTCGAGCTGGGACGCATTGACAGTATTTGTCACAAAAACGCAAATTATTGCACAAAGATTTATTATTTTTCTATATAGATCATTCGCCTGCAAAGCACACAGCTTTGCCATTGTATCTAACTACCAACCATATTTTACCTCCACATCAAGTTTATTTTGAAAAAAATAAACGATTCAAATCGAGTTTATTTTGAAATAAATAAACGCTTCACACTCTAATCGAAGAAATAGGGAGTTGCGGGTGCCTTCATTAGGAAACTTGATGACTGGTTGCTAAGGACGCAATACTGAGTACAACTCAAAGAAACAATCAACGATCGCATTTTGGTCAGCTAACATCTCAACGGAGATTAGACCTCTTTTGCGATTCACACTCATGTTTCTGATTTAACATAAGACCAACCCTTAAGTTCTTATAGGGAGCGATCGGTTAGTCCTACAGAGATCTGGGTGGTCTCATTCGATTCCAAAAATTTAATACTATTTCAAATTGAAGAAAAAACAATACCAATATCAAAATTTTTGAACTAGGACGTTTTGAAAATTTCCACTAAGGCAAGTGCCGCATACGGTGGACGGACGGCCAAATTTTTATTCGATTTTTGGATTCTACGTACGTTAAACGTTAACCAACAAATTTTGAGGGGGGTTAAAAAATTTGTTTTCTTGGTCGATTCCGAAGGTTCATTTTTGAAAATAATAAACCAAAAGCTGGATGGAAGTAGAGGAATAGGATTGATGGAGAGATAGGATATCGGACTCGAGAGCAGAAGTAGAAGCGCCTTTAGGCAAAAAAGGGTCTCACCCTGAAGTAATACTGTACAAGTGGTTACGGGGTGAGTCCTAAGCAGAGGGAGTGGGGTTTTAGTTGGTATGCCAAGCGGGAGTCCAACACAATTGGGGTGAAACTTCCCCTTCGATCTTATGTTCTTCAAAATTGTGTTAAAATATTTAAAGTAATTATTTTATTTCAGACAGTATTTCATTGGCTCGCTGAAAGAGGAGCAGCAATCGGTATGCAAATATTCCTTTGCGTTGACAAATCAAAAACAATGTGAATCTCAATTGATTCTTCCCCATCAATGCTACAATTTAGCAAAAAAGACCAAGGCGACACTGCCATTTCATGGTCATTCATGTCGATCACTTCAAGGAAGCTAAGGATGTAATTGAGCTCCACTGTTTGGAATAGTTCAGAGATTAATCTCAAACCCTCTCATGTGATAATGGTACGTTTTTTATGAAAATTCCTCCACCCAATACATCAAGTATTCCATGGAAACATATCTTCATGTTGTTAGTCGACATTATCTACACCTTCCATTTCGTCCTATATTGATGCAACCCCTGAGAATTCAGGGTTCCCAAGATGCCACTCGAATGCCTGCGGTTCCCCCTGTCTTCCGCAGGAGATCTATTCAAGTAGGTACATCCTCCTACCCGCAGCATCTCTGTTCTTGACAGTCGCCATGGTAACAGCAAGCGGCGTTGGGTTCCTCTCACCTCCCGCTTTCCACCTCTAGAGCCAATCTCATTAACATGATGGGATCTCAAAGCATCTACAACTCAATGTGCATCTTCACAAAGTTAAGGCAATAAAACCTTCCTGGTACGGAGTCATGTTCGAATATTTTATTTGAATTAATGCGTCTTGGCATGGCTCTTTCGGACATGAGGCCAATTGAGTGAAATTGATAAAAACATCCTGGATATTGAGAAATTACTTCGAAATCTCTGTCTGGTATTGTACTTACGTAGATTCGTTTACTTAGTTGGTATAGTACATACGTAATTCTCGTTTACATAGTCTTCTATAGTTGGATCCGTATTCGTGAACTGTGAATACTTCTTTATACTCAAGGGGACTATTGCATAGACATTCGTGCTCTACTGCTTGTCCAATGTGGGCGTTGAGACCAGCGCTCGAATATATGAGATAGTATTATTTATGATCGATACACTTCGGATAAGCTATTGTTGACCCTCGAGCTATTGACATAAATATCATGGTGTCTCATTGATCGGTTAGCTGCTTATGTAACTGCAACTCTCACTGATTATGGTTTGTTCACTGATTTATCTACGGTTTCGACAACTGATTAGTTTTCTAGCGTCTACTTTATACCGTCTGAGGGGTGAAAAATTGGTCACCTGAAATGGTACATGATGTGTACAGATACTGGACATCTGAATTGGGAAGAACAACGATCTAGAACACCATATGTTTTTAGCATTCTAACTTAGGTGTTGTACAACTCAATATGTAGATTGATGGGGAAGGTAAAAGAAATGAAGGTTTCCTGGCAATTCAGAATTCATTATGCCAACCTGCCTGTTGGGGGTGAAGGGACTACATTACACTTCTACCGAACTAATGCAATTTGAGTGTAGATCGTAGAGCGTATTCGAAAGGCCACTGCCGCCCGTCCAACCCACACGGCCGCTGTACTATCGGAGCCCCTGCTCCCTCACCACACATCCTCTCTACATGACCGCGAGGGCAGACAGTAATATGGACTAGGGGAGTTTACATTTGTGAATTATAACCGACTTTTGTTTCATGGCCGGTGCCGCGCGATCGGTCGATGGTGTGAGAACGCCAAAACTCATCCCAAAAGCCAGCGGCAACGCTCTGACAGGTTGCGTTACATCCGGATATCTCATACTCCAGCTCTAGCTAAACTCAGTCCTGATGGTCTCCATATTAATATGTTAATTCGAATTTTACATTGTATTGGTTACAATGGAATGGACGTTCTTGACCTGGTGTGTTAAATCGCGTCTCAACCAGCATCTTTTATGCGGCCCCGGAGATCTTCAAGATACTCCTCAAAAAATTTCGTTTGCTTTCTAACCTGGTTACATAAATAAATGACATCGAGAAAGGTCCAGATTATTTTATCTTCAGTTGGATCTCATCGATCTTCAATCTTCAACACATTACTGTTCTGAAGAAAAAGTTTGAGGAAAATCCGGCAAATTTTCATGTTTGTTTTGGCAAGTACAAAGAACATCTACCAAGTTGGAAGGAAAGTTACAGAATAACATGGACATACAGAATAAGTAAGTATGAGTAATAATTCTTGACTGTCACACCAAGTGGTAGGCACCACTAAAGGGGAACTCAGGTAATATTTCCATGATCATAATAATAATTATTCATTGTAGCTCCTACAGATCGAAATAAGATGAAACTAAAAAGCAATCAATCTTAGGCCCGAGCTACTCAAAGAAAAACAAAAAAAAATTGTCCCGATTTTGTTCCAAATTTGAACAAAATCGGGACAATAGATCATAAGAAATGGATTTTAAGGGAAATCACGTTTGCGTTACGACAGTCGTTACTACTTCAATTAAATTTTCAAATTTTGTGTAAGTTAGCACTGAATTTCATCGCGACTTTGGACAAATGGTAGCTTTAGCCAAAACAAGATTTGTTATTTTGTATTACATTTAATTTTGCATAATTTGCTTATTAATATGATATTTTGCGTTCTATCTATTTTCTAAAATAAAATTCATGAGTAATTCAGAGATTTTAGAAAACTCGAAACACGATCGTAAAGTTCATCCATCATATTATGTAATTTATCAAAACTGGGTAGTTCTCTAAAATACTAGATTCAATCATTTTTACACCGACTAGTTTCGTATATTTTAATTTTATTCTGTAGAAAACTATGGAGCCCAACCGCCGTGGAAAAATTCTTACGGGTCAACAAAAAACACCAGACTGCACTAAGTGAGTAGTGCATCACAACGTTCCTCCTATCAGTCTAGAAACTTGAAACTTTCAAGAGCTCTTTTCCCCTCGCCACGAAAAAACCACCAAGTAATTAAAATTCTCCCCAGGCAGATCCTCTCTTATAAACTAATTGCCAATTTATTATTTTTCTCTGATCTCATCTCGAGTTTAAAACCCTAAAACAAACTTCCAGTCCTTAAACCTGATTATATGGATCATAATTCGCAACTTATCAGCATACCACAGCTGTTTAACCCAACAGTATGTATAATCTCCGTTGAGTAGTGGGTTAAGATTTAATTTCGCTTTTAAAGCTATTCCTGCGATATCACGAGTTGTGAGATTACTGAACCATAAAACGCCACGGAGAACTTAAACCTGACAACGGGATCCAGTGGTCTTGTTATCAAATCTTTATTTAAGCCGCTTAGAAGAGCACGAACACAGTTCACCAACTCGGGTTTAAAAGAAAATAATATTCACCTGTTCACAATACGGATGGACGATCGAAAATATTATCAGTTACCTACTAGAAAGAGTATCTAGGAATTACTAACCAAATCTTTGTTAATTCTTCCTTGGTAGTCTCGGAGCGTTTTTGAAAAATTGTCCACATTTGGAATTGTAGCAAACATTATAATTTTTGAGGAGAATTCACTGGGCAACAGCGATTTACATCTGAGGTGGACAATTTGCTCCAAGAATTGGAGTGTAGGTATAATATGCGATGCAACTAACTGAAGTATAAGATGAAACCGTTGAAATTAGAACACATTTGCATTATTGACATTTATCATCTTTATCCAATCCAATCCAAGTTACCTGATGATTATGTCAGCTAACGGAATCGGGACGAGAAACTCACCTGAATAAACTCTCATTTTGTAGACTTACTTTCTGTAATTTTACAAAATTAAATTTTTGGCATAATTTTTCACCCTCAAGTTTTCTTCAAAAAATTATTGATAGAGGTTAAGAAGATGGGAAATTCAATGCTCTTTCCAACGCTGTACAGATTAGGTTTTACTCTTTATATAAAGGGGGTTGTGGTGATAAAAGGTCAAGAACAAGAGAAAAAATCTTAGCAGAGAAAAAACTCACGTTTTTGATACTGAAAAAACTAAATAGGACACATTTGTTGGAAATTTATAGAAAACGTGGACGAAGTTTTGTGCATATAACGTGAGACACCCTGTAGAATTGGAACGAAAATATCCCAATAACATACGCTACAATATAACTTGACGAGAAAGAAATGGAGCAAAAAACCGTCTGCCAAGTGGGTGTGGCACATAGCTTCCTCGTATCCATAACCCGATTGTATAGATGATCCGATGCATAGTAGTTAATCTCAAAACACCAATCTCTAAGTACCTATCACTACCCTCATGGGGGACCATCTACACGCTAATCTGGTCAACCCTAGAAAATTTCATCAAATTCGCATGACAAATGTAAGTGTTATAGCTGTTAAAAGGATTTTACGTTTGCGCATGCGTAGAGGCTTCTGTAAATTTTAAGGCCTTGATTATCATTGGGGTCCATCTACAACCTAATCCGCGTAATCCCTAAAAATGTCATCGAAATCGGGTAGAAAATGTGGAAGTTATGGCTGTTACAAGGAATTCACGTTTGCGCATGCGCAGTCGCTTCTATCAGTCCGGGGATGATAATTTTCATAGGGGACCGTCTACACACCAACCCGCACGATCCCTGAAAATTTCATAGAAATCGGACAATAATTTCGTATAGTTATGCCCGTTACAAGGAATTCATGACAGACACACAGACAGATATACACGGAACCAAAATTGTTCAGAAAGGTCTAAAACGCAAAACGCGAGTGGAAATTTTGATTTTGGAGAACTTTTTTTTTCATCTTTGAAAAGTGAAAACAAAGCTTCCGCTACCTTGGTAGACTCGGAAGCAATATAAATGAGTCAGTTAACTTAATCATCATGAAACAAATAAGGTCCGGTGTTTGACATCGAAATACCATCTCGTCATAATTGTCAATCGTCTTGCGAAGAAACACTGCTTAATGAGCATGAGAAAAGAACAACCAGTCTGATACGTAAAGCATCATATTACTAATGGTTCATTCTCCCAAGTGATTATAACATAGGAATGTTACTTATCAAATAATCCAACTTCTAGAATTCTTATGGATATCAGATGTGCACAATACTGACAAGCAGAAGTTGGCCACAGACGATCGAACTGTTTCAATTCAGAGTAGTTTGAAAGAGAATGGACAGATAAATTGCACCCCATTGAACGCTTCACAACCGAACGAAGGTTCTCTCAAACGGCTCTCAAAGGTCTCCCATTTATAAGGATGAACACCCACGCTGTGAAAAATTTTATTGTTACCAAAACGACGAGAAAGAATTGAAAGTACGGAGGAAACAAACAACGTCAATTCTTTATGGGAACGTGATTTAGAACAAGGGGTTCACATGTTTGGTAATACTCACCACTACTCAGAGTCGTACAGATACAATCAAGTTTGTAATTTAACCAACGAACCTGCAACAGATAACAATCAGCCATAAGACATGTATTATTGAAATACCTCCACACATAGCAAACATGTTCATATTTGATCAAGTTCATAATGTTAAAAATTCAAACTTGAAATAATCATATGTTAAGCATAATATAATTCAACTATCCAATAATCTTTGAAACAAACTTCAATTTACATCATGCTCATGTACTCTTTTGATAAGCAAGAACCTGCAGGAATTGCAGGTCTCGCTTCAGAACATTTCAAAACTTAAATACATTACAAAATCTCAGCTCAGATCAATAATTTTCTGTAGCATTGGCAAAGTATCCGCTTAATATCATCAGCATGCGTCATCAATTAGCGTTTTGATACAACAATCAATAGTAGTGGCAGGACTTATAGTATATTTGAAGAGAAAATTCAAATTCAAGGTTCTGTAGAAATTATAAAGACGACACAGTAAATTTGGACATTCATTATGGCCGAACTGGGAAAACATGAGGAACTGGAAATGGGTATTTTTGAACGTGTTTGTGGTTACAAAGTAGAAGAGTAGAAACGAAAAAAAAGTAAGTAACGAAAGTAGAGGGGAGGAAGAAAGCTTGGAATACTCAGTAAAGTTCATCACACAAAGAATCCTCAACACATGCAGGAAGCCGGTAGGTATGTGGGCTTACAGAAAGGACAGAGAAGGCGCCCCTATGTCTTCAAGTATCACACCCAGTACATTCTCAGTGTTCTTATTCCCCTAGATGTGTGGCGGTCTCTGCAATGTCTTTTATTCCTCGTGTATAAGATCCCCTTTTCAGTCTCACACGAATCCGCTTTCTTTGGAGCATGTGGGTTGAGCTGAATGAAGAAAAGAGATGAAGAAAAGTTTCCAAGAAACCTTAAGAACAAACTAGTGGAACATCGAATATTGCGGAGTTGTTCTTTCCAAGTTTATAGGCAGGTGTTGCAACCTAATTTGAATTTGAATCCCTCAAATTCACTCCCTTTAAGTTTCTTGAATATAAATGAAAAACTTGACAAGTAAAAGTGACGACAAAAGAGATTTACCGCTGTTGAGGTGAGAAGCATGGAACAACAAATGAGCGATGAATTGAAATTAAAGTTGGAAAAAACTAATTACCTAGGCCTCTCAAGGATTAATAGATGATAATGAGAGGTTACTTAAATAACCAGACAAAGAGGTTTACAACCTTTTCGTGTCCTACCGGTTTTTGGAGGGCAGTAAAAAAATCCTCAACCGTGCTTCCTAGTGGTTGTATTGGCCGTGCCATTCCAGCAGCTGGCTTGGCACCTGGAGAGCAGCGCGCGGCTGCCGCCAGGGTACGTTGTGAGGCTTTATGGGGAGTGAAATTGTAAGGGATTAATCTCTGATTTATAGGACCTAAAGTTGAAGCCGATTAAAGGATTGAATCCAAAAACCCCTTCACTTGGCGACCCGTTCCGCGTTGATCCTGATATTCTATTAATTATTTCCAGGGAGGCGGTGTTGGCATGCCTTTGTCCTTCGTGAGATAATAATTATGTTCATAATTCTTTTGACGGTTGACTGATAGCATGTTGTGGATAATTCGATTTGTTATTGTTAAAGTATAATTTCCAGGATACTGAAACGCTTTGGATAAAATATTCATACCAGGAATTCTTAATAGATACAAGAACGATGGAAAATAGAATGATGAGAATGGTACGAGAGCAAAATGGTACAAGTGGGAGGAATAGAATATTTCTTGTAACATAATAGTCGTTCCTCTCAATGAATTATTTGGAAAATATAATAGGTCTTTTATCGATTGAAATTGTTCAATTCCAAGTTAAGTTAACATCATAAGATGAAAGTGGTACCAAGTGGTGGTTGGTTTTACTTGGTATCAATGTATGTCGTGAAAAATTATTTTAAAATATTGCTGCATAGTTTAGCTTTATGTAAATGGAAGTGGGATTTGCACCAAGTAAAACTCTGTTATTCCCTTACTTAGAAACGAAGCATTGTAAAGATCATAATAAAATAAAAACGAGCACGGGGAAAGTCATAGTTATAGACATTCTCTTGGGTTTGATTTAATTTCGTTAGGATCATGCATAATCTCACTGCTCAATGGTATCATAAGGAAATAACTCTATTTTTGCGAAACTTAGAAAGAAAAACTAATTTTCCAAGAGTACCACCACATTTTAGCTCGAAACCCTCGGATCTGGAGCACACGACAGCGGTAACAAATCGGATTACAACCTCGTTGAATATAGCTGCGCTTTGCCCAAGCTGCGATCCTCACATTCACAAAAAAGAGAAAAGAAAATATCATTCTCAGAATAGAAGCTCCAGGAAAAAATGGAGGTACTCCACAGAGCCCGACGGAGACCGGAGTGGAGAATTCCCAAGTTTAATTAAATCATTCCTATTCATGCGCATAGTTTTTGAGCAGATCCCTAGTCAGGTTCCTCAGTAATTGAAGATTTATTCAAATCCTCATCTTGGGTAAGGTGAAAGAGGGTTCAAAGCCGCTTGGAGAAGCACGTACCAACTAATATGGTGGAGAGGAGCCTCTGAACTAGAGCAAGTAGTGACGAAGACACATCTGACTCTCATTTCTAATTCCCAGTCTCATTTTTAAACTTGGCTCATTATACTAGATGCTATACCCCAAACGTTGTACGATGTGGTATTGATAATTTAATTAGGAGACGTTAGTAATTCATTCTTGCGTTCTGTGATTTATGATTTTTTAAATGACGAAAACATTGACTATATTGAACATGTGGGGGTGAAAATGTTTGAGATTGAAGAGCACGAACAATGATGAATTCACCAATATGCTACCGAACATAAACATGAACGAACTTAGTAGACTGCTGATCAGATCATGAAATTATTGAACTACTGTGAAAAACGCGTAAATGCTGAATATGGAATTTCCGCATTCTGATTGATCACACTGGATATGAATGTAATCCTCGTTTCAACATAGTAGTTTGATCCCACTTCTAGTATTTAGCCAACATGAAGACATCATTCATGAGGACGATGCACAGTACTGTGAGTTTTTAGGTCAAGTGATCAAAAATCAATTTGTGGAGAGTTCTGTTAGGGAAGGTTGCTCTGATCATGGATTTCATACTACTTCATATTTCAAGGAAAGAAAATTGCACAATAAATAATATTAGAAGAAGTTTATGAAAAATACTAAAATTTTAAATTCAAAACAAAAGTAACATTTCACCAATTTTACAAAAGTTTAGGTAACAAAACATAGGTAATAACTAGATGTCTTTAGAAGTTTATTACACTGATTGATGAATCTAAATCGTCACTGTCATTAGCGCTGCTGATGCTGGAGAAAGCGCTTCCACAACTCAGTTCCATAGCGTTAGATGTGCTTGGTACAGCATTAGGTATCAGTTTTGTGGATGGTGGTCGTGTCAATGAAGTTATCCCTAATCAGATACTGGTTGATGACTTCATAATCTTTTCTGTTCTATTCAGTTGATATGAAAAATGCGAGGATGTGGTTTTTTTACCTCTCCACACTTTCCTGCGACTTTAATTTTTCAAAAAGCTTTCTATTAGGATTGAAAATTTCATAGAAAAAAAAAGTCGCGGCTAGTCACGGCAAATTCCAACGGGATTGAGTCAAGGGATAGTGCCCCATTTCTCCTCTTTTTGAGAAATTCACTATTTAATGTTAAGGTTTAAGAAGAAAAATTGGGAATTATTATTGTGAGGATTTTACCGAGTGCTTAGGGGAAATTCATACTATTAAAAAATCATTAAAAAACGTGAATAAAGCACATACTTATGCCGTGACTCGTCATGAAGAGCAATAATACCCAACTGACGGTATCCGCACTCATTATGAGCAGGTATTTCATAGTTAGCGTTTTGGGTGAAATGATTTATTAACATAAATGATCGCGAAACTTGCCCTCTGGTGATCCGTAAGAGGCTTGTGAGGTCAGGAAACCTATTTAAACGTGCTCAAAGACTATCTGGGTCTACTACCGGTGATGTACCGAAACTAACATAGTAACGATTAAGTGTTTCATTCTTATGAAAGTTATTCGTGGAAGGTACATATAGTTGTAGGTTAGTTTTAGAAACAAAACGAACAGACGAGAAAGTTTTTCAAGGCCAAGTGTGAGCTTTGTACACGATAAAGGAGTAATAAGTCCGCACTTTCTATACAGCCGACCTTTTCAAGACAAACTTTGTCGGCAAAGTAAATCCCCCAGAGCTTCCAGCGCCGCGCCTGTTTGCCTGAGTTTGAATAAACTCAACGAAACTTTTCCTATAAATCTCGGCTCAGACACTGACGCTTCTAGTTGGTTATTCTATTTGTTTTCTGGAGATGTGGTACATGAAGTTGAGAACTTCCACGTTCACTGTTCCAACAGCCTAGAAGTAGGCAGACAACTTCTAATCACTATGAAATGATCGTTGAAACGTATTACACTAATGTCTTATGGATGAGTGGTCTCGTAGTTTACTTACTGATCATCCGAAGTGCTTTGCGAGACCAATCAATAGATTCCGGTGGTGGAATTGCAGGTCCGCCCTGCAAAATTTCAGCTGCTAGGGGCCACCAGATGCAAATTTAGCTCACCCAGCTGATCAAGGAGGATCTCAATTTGTTATTGAGATTGCAGTCTGCAGTCTTAAATAGGCTCCATGTAAAATTTCAACTTCTTGGGTTTACCAGGAGCGATTTAGCTCACCCAGTTGATCAGATTCAGCAATCTTGAATAGCCACTCTGCGATCAGCAATCTCAAATAGGCACCCTGGGAAATTTCAGAATCTTAGGGCCACTAAATGCAAATTCAGCTAAGCCAGTTGATAAAGGAGGATCTCGATTTGTTATTCATAATAAGTCTTAAATAGGCACCATGCGAAATTACAGCTTCTTGGGGCCACTTGATACAAATTTAACTGACTACTCGGCCATAAAAACAGAGAAAATCACAGCACGAGAAGCCCCTTCCAACCAAAGATGCAGCCACCTGATTAGCGGGATTCCATCCCCGCTTGAACCAATAAACTAGGAGGAAAATTCAGAAGGAGGACGAAAACTATTCCCACCATGTAGACAACAATTTATAAGATCTTCAAAATTCGAAACAATACGCCCCCAGCCGACAGACAAAACCACTCAGCTCTTCCAAAATCGGAGCTGAGTGTATCAGATCTTTTCCACTACAATGCAACATGATCTAAGACGCTAAGAATCGCCAGAGCCAAACCGCTGGGTGATAAGAGTCTACACAACAGTCCACAACAGTCTACATCGGTCCGAGGGAACCAGCCATCATCAGCTCCTGGCAAGCGGGTGGTTCCCTATGACTGACGTGGGCAGTTGTGTTGCCTGAAATCCTCTTGATCTCAGGCTAATCTTTGCGTCTTGGAGTACTGTAGTGGATGCACACAACTCTATTTTGGTCGAACAGAGTCGTTTTGTCCAACGGCAACAAGCATTGTTTTCAATTTTTGGGGTCCAATAAATTTTTGTTTTTCGATGGTGGGAGTAGTTTTTGTCCTCCTTTTGAATTTTCCTCCAGGTTTATTGGTTTAAGCGGGGATGGAATCTTGCTAATCAAGCGGCGCCAATTTTGGAGTGCAGGTGGCTCTACGTACTGTGATTTTTAGCAATGTGTGCCTTACCGATAGTTTTCCTTGGGAACCGTCGATTCGCGTCTTCTGAAATCGAATTTCGACGATAAAGTTTACCAGGGAGTAATTTGAAACTCGGTCAGCGCGAGCGTATGACAAGCCGCAAACCAAGTTGAAATTGGCTTATGGTTCAGAGGGGGAAAACCTTCACTTCAAGTTCCATCCGAACAACCTACTTTTTTTGAGGCGACAGAGTTTAAACTTATGCAAGTGAAGGGTCCGCAGGAACGGAGAAGGAATTCCGTAGAAATGTCTTGGCCTCTTCCCCTTACCGTCCTGGCTCATCTCCCTCTTCCCCTCACCATCAAGACTTATCTCCCGGAGTACTTCTTTCTATCTTCATCCTTCATCCGTCCCCAGTTTCTGAGTAAAAGATGGGGAGGAAGTTGGGGTCCTTCTTCGTCTGGGTACGGTAAAGAGCTTCCCTGCAGCAAATGGGCGTTTCCTCTGATAGTCCAGGGTCCCAGGGACAGTCCACTAATTGCACTTCTCAAATTGGATTAATTGTTCTTCTGATTACAGATGGAACTTGAAATGCGTTATTCTGATGAAGTATTGTTAAGTGGACCCCTCCCGCAACTGAACTCATAACGAAGTTCGAGCTTCAAGTCGTTAAAGAAGGTTTGGTTAAAATAACCAAGAAACTAATTATTGTCAACAAAAAAGGTGTATAAACAAATAATAAGTACGGCATTTTATTGAACTCCTATTCCCATCTCACATTCTATTTTTCTTTTTGGTTCCAAAAGACAAACAGATAAAAAACTATTTCCCGGACAAGGCACGGAAAAGAATTTTGTTTCTGACGTCGAGATAAGGGTAAGGGTAATGAGAATGATGCAACGAGTTCCATCAAAATCCCTAAAAATTCCCATCAAAAAGCCCTACAAAATTGAGCACAGGTCACAATGTTCTAAGCTTCCTTCCGACGGACATCTGTTCAATAAAAGATAAAATCAAATGTCCGAGGATTTTTTGTTTATTCCAATAAAGAACCATTCGAATCGTGCAAGAAAAAATGTTACCCCCCCCCCCCCACAATTTGTGTTTCAAGTTTCAAAGTATGTAGAATCCGAAAATCGAATTTAAAAAAAATCCGTCCATCCGTCGTACGCGGCACTTTTCTTAGTTACCATGGGCTGATTTTATATTGATGAAATTTGTGTTCGGGCAAGTTCAGAATAGAACATAGGCTGTAGTAGATGTCGGACAAAACTTTCTTCGACGTAAAGAGGAGGTTTTTAGCGACGTCACTTGCATAAACACGTTTGTAACTAGGGGTAGTCGACGTGATTCCACCACTTTTCACAGCCAATTTGAACTTATCCGTTCTATCTGCAATATCCATTGTATAACATAAAACTTAAAAAATCTTAGTCAAATTACGTACTTAACTATCAAAATTGTCGTAATCATTTCTAAACCACTTTCCAGTGGAAGGGTTTGCTTATTGTCGATTGTAACAATAGATCAATCAATTGTTGCCTACCATCGAACGATCGATTGTTTTAAATTGTTTCATTTTTTAAAGGCAGGTTTTCTTCTTTACCTAAAGAATATTGAAACGTTTAGAGGAGACACTAGGACTCCTACTGCACAACTCAATTATTTTCATTGTCATGCCACTTTGCGAATCTTGATAATTTTCTAGAAAGTGTATCATGAAAAACTGGATACATTATGTAATCAATTATTAGTCGATTATTTAGGTCGATACAATCGGAACAATAGAGTGTTGTGTACATCGACAATCGATCAACCCTTCCACTGGAAAGTGGTATGGCAATTTGGAAATTACGACAATTTTGATGCGTATTTAATACGACTAATTCAATACAGGGAAGGTGGGGGAATAATTTCAAATACTTCAATGGTACTTTCCCAGTAGTGTGGGATTGTCAGAGGTTTATTTTATTTTATTATTGTAGTATGACATCTTGGGGGCGTTAGCGCTTGAGTCGCCGTTCGAAGCGATGATGGATTTTCAGCGATCTGGTTCATGAGGGGGTTCGGGTAGAATTCTGCACAGTAGGAATGCTGAGGTCTCAATAAAGGATCGATTTCCTGATGTACCAGTAGTTTCCAGTAATTAATCTTAACACTCAATTTTGTGTTGTTCGCACTTTATTTGGGTGGGTTTCCGCTGCTGATCCCCATAGTCGACAAGAAAACTGCCAAATAGGTCGGGTGAGAGTTAAGTAAAGTAGCCGTTTACTTTCGATGGGTAGTGTGGAGCGTTCGTCTAGCAGGTGTTTCATTTTTGGTTTATTATTTTCAATAATGAACCTTTGGAATCGACCAAGAAAAAAAAAAAATTTAACACCCCCTCAAAATTTGATGGTTTACGTTTCAAGGTACGTAGAATCCAAAAATCGAATAAAAATTTGGCCGTCCGTCCGCCGTACGCGGCACTTTTGCCACTTAGCATTGACCGATGTTGATGAAATTTGGTATGTAGGCTCCATTTGGGGTCTAGTTGTGCCCCGAAGATTTTGGTTGATGTAGGTCACTTCTAAGGGTTGATATAAAGGTATTGTTTTTCCTTCAATTTAAGATTCTATAGAATTTTTAGAATTTTTTGAGACCACCCAGAGCTCTGTAGGACAAACCGTTCGCTCACTACGAGAATTTAAAGTTTGGACGTACGATAAATCAGAAGCACGAGTGTGAACCGCAAAAGAGGCCCAATCTCCGTTCAAATTAAAGCTGACCGAAATGCGATCGATGTTTTTCTTCATGTTGGATGGTTGGTGGCTTTGCAGACGAGTGATCTATATAGGAAAATAAAAAATAATAAACCATTGTGTAATAATTTGCAGTGTTTTTACTTTTGCTACCAGCATCTTCACATGCTCAGCCCATGTTAATTTTTCATCTAGGTGGACTCCCAGATACAACTACAGCGGGTGAGATGTTGGTTCCGTTGAGGGTGTTGGTTTCTCCTTTAGGTTTATTTAGTCTTTTATTCAGAACGTACACAATTTGGTGAATACAGGTAGGTAAAGACTTTCGGATGTAGATTAAATAAATATAAAGTGCCTATAGGGAGATTACAGTACAGAGAGTATAGACAGCATACTTTTTATAAGCGGGGTTTAAATGTAAATAATTATTCTTCTCTAGTTTACCTTAATCGAGAACATAATATTATCCACTTATTTTCTTCCGCGCTGATATTTCTCGTGTTGTGAAAACCCAATCAGTCACTCTCACTTTTTTTTTTGTTCGTTAACTACAACCTTGGCCTCAAGCTTGACACATACCTCTCATGAAGTTCGTGGCCCTTCTTTTTGCGTGGGTATTTCCTGGCTTCATGCCTCCGGGAAGGCGGACGATGATGAATTTCTATAAGATTAACGCTTAAAGTAGCTTTTCTGATGTTAAAACGAATTATAAACTACGTAGGAACTTACATATCAGAAGCGGTATAGATCAACACTAATGATCGGCCATTCTACTCATTTATCATCTCTTTAAATTATGGAGGCATACCTACTCGTAAATGAGCTATCCGAATGCACTACCACAAAAGTTTTTGCTCGTTAAATACCGCAATTTATTATTAGCTATCCACAGAGTTACAAACATACCATACATAAGTTGTATCTACCCACAAAAGAGTCAAAGTTGATATAGCTGATCCACCATCCAATCAACTACATAAATGTCAACTATTTGATTTTACTACCAAACTTGATCACCCCCAAATAATCTCTCCCGAATTTACCGACAATCACCCTGATAAATACGTCTATCGGGAGATAGATAATTTTATATAGCACCTAATAGTGACATGTCAAAAGAATAGAAAGACAAGATTTGAAACCAACAGAAAACCAAGGTATAATAAATTATTATTAATGGGAAATAGATACTTGAACGGAAAATATAACGAAATGAATTGTGCACTATTCCATGAGTACCTGACCCGATAGCATGATCTAGTACTCACCAGTAATGGCCGGTAAGAAGAGAGTGGAAATAATTAATGTCATGTTAGCTTGTTCATGAAAAGCTTCTCTTTTTGAGGGATTCGACAGTTTTTGAAGGGATGATTGAACTGATTTACTCCAGTTTATCTGTCAAGGAAATTCGAACTCTCCATCCTCAGGGAGGCACCCTGTGAAATTCGTGATAGCCTCGCGGTCCACACTTGGGACAGGACATAAAATGTCACAACATGGTATATATTTGTCACTATCAGAATCAGGAAGAGACTGGGAACATCTGTTGATTTGAGAAAACGGCGAAACGCTGACAGACAAAGGTTTCCTTGAAGAACGCGGAAAACGCAGAGACATGCGACAAAAGGTCTTCAGCCGGATTCCTCGGCCTTGGGCCTCTTAACTGCCTAAACCTTTCATCCTAGTATCACAAGCTTCACTCCCTTGGCTCCCTTGTTTATGGCTTTTCAAGTAGTATTTTTATTGTTTAGATAGTGTGGCTCAACCTTAATAGCTGTTGTTAGTCAAACAATATAACAAGGTACCTTTGTTTGAATGCCTACTAAGTATTGACAAACTCGCGGAGGCTATTCGTGGTCAGCTTATCTGTAATTCAACAAATCGAGATCTGAGGCCAACTTGTATATGCTTCGATAGAGGAAAAGGGAAACCGGTATTTGACAAAAATTTACACCAAAAACAAAGAAGAAAATGTCAGCCAAATGAGTGTGGTACATTGCTTCCAGGTATTTAATAAGGGCGGATGTAAGTCTGCTCCCGCCGAGAAAAATTCTGCAGAGGGTTAGGTAGGTCTGCTCCCAGTGAGAGAACAGGCGGTCGTAACCCGTTTCATTCCATAACAAGAACAAAAAAATAACTTCAAAGAGATCTCAGATCAGGAAGAGATTAATAGGCTCCGTTATTGTGGCAAGGTACGACGAAATATTGCTAGAAACTCTCTCTCCAGTCGTATGGTTTACTGACTTCGAAGTTGGTCTTCGTGACGCTTCAATATGACAAGGGAGAGCTCGAATTACATTAATTTGTCAAAACTATTTAACACAAATTCTAACATTGATTGATAAGACCTTATCATATATTAGTATGACTTGTGATGGCGCATAACATAGCTTATATGCTGACTTGAATTAAATTAAAGCGCAATAATATCATAGTGCAATATTAAGGGCCTAGGAGCAAACTTACATGTTATCCTACGTGTGGGAGCAGAATTACAATCCCCTACTATAACTAAAACATGACTATCGTAATGATGTTACATCATGTGCTCATCAAAATCCATTTCATACGGATACAGATTGATATGAATACAACCCAATCACTAAATCCTCCAAATGACTCCCACATTTTTACACCGACCTTTTATGGATCTGGAGTTGATTCAGGGTTGCGGTAAATAGCCTATCAAGGCAACTAAAAAATTCAACTAAGATGAAACTTTCTAGACATATAGGTTGTTCGGAACAACAGCAAATTCAGCTCCATAGTTTCAACCTCACGTAATTGAACTCGAAGGGAGTGGAAGGGTCTAATCGACTGATGCAGTTGTCTTCCAAGTTGAAGCTTCTATCGGGCCCTTCTCTCTTGAAGATTCAAGCGGTCAGGAAATTTCATTGGTTCCCGATGGAGAGTTTAGGGTCGGGTGTCGTGAGCCGGAGTGCAGCACTTTAAGTGCTTCCTGTCAGCTCATTCAAGGGCTACTGGTCGACTTCCTCCTAACAGCCTTCCGCTTCTCTATGCCATCCGTACCCTCCTTGCCATCATCTTAAAATGGTTAGAGTGGTCCAGACTTACAAATCAGCAGATTATCAACATCGTGCATACCTTCCTACATTTATATTTAATTTTCTTTGTAAATTGAGAAAAACATAGTGAACTACATTTTTGATATTAAGGCACATTGTTTAATACAAGGATCATGGATACAAAGATAGTCCAGATTAGTAAAAATACAATGATTCAAAATTTTTTCCTCATCTTCATGTACAAAGCAACACAAACGATTTAACTTTGAGTACAGTGGCGAGTTCCTATCCGGAGCTGTTTTCGATGTATTGCAATTTTAAAGAAATTAAGGTCAGACAAGTATTGAGAAATAAGTAAAAACAATACAAGGCAATCTATGTTATCTAAGGACGAAAGTAAGGGGAAAATTAAAGATCTCCCAACCAACTAGGTTTGGTAGGAAGTTATCATCTAAGTTGTTTTCTTTCGAATTTTGTGAGAAAAATATACGATAAGAAAAAATTCGCTCAATGTTTGAGGATGCACCAGTCTACAAATTCCTTGAAACTAGGAATATTATAATAACCCAGTATAGTATCGCCTATACAATAAATATGTACTCCATCATCCACTATACAAAATTGGAGGTGTGTCGTTAAGAAAAATCGTCAAAGACAAATCATGACACAACATAACAGAACTGACGGATTCCATTCTATAAACCCAAAAGCTTCATCAGCAAAAGCAAGCAGCAAAGCTGCTTTTCCTTGTCGAAATAGTTCTCCATTATGAGGAACCTCATTTAACCAACACTGGCTGATTCAACATAAATATTTATATGGTTGTCAATATAGTTCGTTCCAGTATGTTTAGGTAATGATGTTAGGAGTTGGTCTTTACATAGACAAGAAGTCCCAGGCTAAACCTCATTGAACCTCAAGGGAAGACTGAGGAGTAGGTAAGTTGCTGATATGACTCCTCGCATCCTTCCGAAAACGAATCATTGTTTCGTTCAGTGGCGAGGAGAGTTTCGAATGAGACTAGGATTGGAAGTAGGCCAGTCAATTCATACAAAGCAGACGCAGGCGTATCAACGAATTATTTTACTAGTTAGAACTCTTAAGGGTAATTTATGCCGAATTAGGTACGTAATTCTAGTACACAAATTTGGTAATGAATTGAAAGAAGGTTCTTAGAAGGAAGTTGACAGTTGGTTCTCCTCCTTGGTCCTCTCTCTTAGTTGCCTCCCTTACTCTGAGGGATTGGGATTGAGAAGAGGTGAATCAGAAACACCAGCCGAAGTGTGCCGAATTTCAACTGATCAAATGCGAAATTTCCTCGATTCTTCAAATAGAATTTCATGTCAACCAGTCGTGCTCCTCAACAACTAAGAATCAAATTTCGTAAGAACTCCCACAACTTTGGTATGACGATGTTTTACTGTATCTCCGAAACTATTCAACCTATTCTAGTTAGTCTCAGATTGCATGAAAAATCGTGGATACCTCCGAGTTTTGCAATGATTGGCCGTTTTTTGGTTTATTATTTTCAATAATGAACCTTTGGAATCGACCAAGAAAAAATTTTTTTTTAACACCCACTCAAAATTTGTTGGTTTACGTTTCAAGGTACGTAGAATCCAAAAATCGAATAAAAATTTGGCCGTCCGTCCGCCGTATGCGGCACTTTCCCCACTTAGCATTGACCAATTTTGATGAAATTTGGTATGTCGGCTCCATTTGGGGTCTAGTTGTGCCCCGAAGATTTTGGTTGATGTAAGTCACTTCTAAGGGTTGAAAAATAAATTTTGAAATTTTTAAAACGCCCTAACTCAAAAAATTTCAATATAAAGGTATTGTTTTTCCATCAATTTAAGATAGTACAGAATTTTTAAAATTTTTTGAGACCACGCGGAGCCCTGTAGGACAAACCGTTCGCTCCCTACGAGAATTTAAGGGTCGGACGTACGATGAATAAGCAACACTAGTGTGAATCGCATAAGAGGCCTAATCTCCGTTCAAATTATAGCTGACCGAAATGTGATCGATGTTTTTCTTCATGTTGGATGGTTGGTGGCTTTGCAGACGAGTGATCATAGAAAAATAATAAACCATTGTGTAATAATTTACAAGGCTTTTTTCCAACAAGCCGCTCAGCTTTTGTACTGTCGAGTGGAGAGCTAGGAAGATAGAGAGGATAACAAGACGGGTTCGAGTCTTCCTAAGCTGCTCAAGTCAAAACTAGTCGGTTGGGTTTTGTAGGAAGCGAACCGATGAGGGAGGTCCTTGAGCAAGTTCGAAGCACCCGAACTCTGGGGCCTTGGGGGCCACCCGACCACCATCCATCCAATGTCAACCTGCCGAAAAATTCGAACAAGGAAGTCATTGCGTAACTTGTTGCGCTGAGCACAGCACCTTTTGTTCCCGCCATTTCCAGGCTCGGAGACGCCTCCGCATCCTCTTTTGTTTTGATAGCTTCCTAGTCTGCTAACTGGGACGGTGTTCGTTCGAGCCTTGACGCACCTCTCTCATTCTCGACGTGTCTGTTTTACGAAATCTACGTAGTGATATTGTATAGCACAGTTCCGTCTCCTTTGCTCATACCACCCACAAGTAGCACCTCCAAGAAAGGTAATTTTCAGATTAAACTAAGAATTTTGTAATACAATATGTCGTCTACAGAGTTACACACACGTAACAAATAGCTGAAAACATTTTTTTCGTCAAAAGGGAGGTATAAAATGTCCTTGTTTAAGAAACTAGTGCGACAAGAAAGGTTTAGTGGATTAAAAACTCCCAACATTTCGAGTTACTAATTGCAATATTCAATGTACCAGCCTCATACCTTTTTGGTGGAAATCGAAAAGACGAAGTTGGTTATTTTAGGAAGACGGTATGTACGGGTCCAATGGAACACGAAAAATGTTCCATGAAAACATTTTCAATGAAAATTGATTAACTATTTCATCCGGTGCATGGTTGAAATGGTCGCAGGGCTGACTCAGAGAATTCCTCAGTTAACTGAATATGAATTCATTGAGAACTCCCCTCAGATTCGTTTCCCATACCATCGCGCAACATAGATGCTCTTCGTTCATGGTACGCTAGAATAAACAGGTTATAATAGGCAGGTACCTAGTATGCCATAGTCCAAAAAGGCTAACAATATACCCACAAAATTATACGAATGCCTCACTGCAATCCAAAAGTACAGCGGATACAAAACTCACTGTTATTGAACCAAGAAAATACGAAATGTGCGAAGTAGGCAACAAGCGGAACAGGAAACCTATGATGAATGGAACGGCCATGTGATTTTTCAACTCTCTCAACCCTTCAATAACGCAAGTCATACTGTTCCCAGAGTACTCGTACTTGAAGTCCACCAAACACCAGTCGGTCGAATAGGAAATCCCTTAAACTAACTGAACTACAATTTCACCACTTGTCAGGTATTTTCTGCAAAGCAACACTCTTTTTGACTCTTGAAAATTCAGACCAACCTCAGATCTTTTGAACCACAAGTTATGATAGAACGTACAATTTTAGTGAATTTGATAATTTAACCATGTTTCTTTAATAACTCCGAAGCTTAATGATCAATAGAACAGCAGTTAAGAAATACAGGAGAATACTAATAGGTACTCAGGCTGTTTCATGAACAGTTTTGTACAACTTTGGGGCTCGTGGTAAGTAAGTTTCACGCCCTGTTCCACAGATTATTATTACATTTCCCTGACTTTTCCCGATTCATAGGATTCTCTGACGTACCTGGTATTTATCTGACTAGCTGTTAACCAGGAACTCAATACCAACGAAACTGAAAACGGAAATTAAAGTGCCTACGTTACTTTACTCGTACTACTATAACTCATAGATGAGTCTTCAATAATATCCAAGTTCTCAACACACACAAAAAAGTCTTCCAAGTGGGCGAGGCACATAGATTTTCGAACCCATAACACGATTTTATAGATGATCCGATGCATAGTACATAATCTAAAAACTTTAATATCCAAGTACCTACAAATTGTATGATTACAATGTAATCATACAATTTGTAGGTACTTGGATATTAAAGTTCATGTCGTGTCATGTCATGTCATGTCGATGACATTTATAGAGATCAGATCCAGAGACCCACATAAGCCTTGACAATTTCACACCAATCCGGGTAGAGTGTAGAAATTATGTATTAGTATGTTACATGGATCTGATCTTGGTGGGTTTCATAGGGAGCTATCTACAGTCTCATCCATAAGATTCTTGAATATTTCCTCGAAATGTTATGAAACTTGCATACTAGTCTGCAACACATTGGGACATTTTCATGTCAACCACTACACAACAAGGTAGTGAAGTAAGGTTGTTAGTTCATGTACCCAGGCATGAGAATAAGAAAACAGTTGATTGTTCTCTACGCAACACAGTGAGTCTATTTTATTTATTTATTGGTCGCGTGAGCAAGACTTGCTTAGTTTTCGTGACGATTTTTCGGTTTATGTGCCAAAGCAAAGACATGAAAATGTCAAAATGTAGAAGTCTTCAACGCACACAATCTCTGAAAATGTCATCAAAATCGGACTATAACTTTCAATATTTATGCCCGTTACAAGAATTATTAACACGAAACTAAAATTGTACAGGATTGTCTAAAACCTAAAACGCGAGTGGAAATTTTGATTTTGGAGGACTTTTTTCAATCTTGAAAAGTGAAAACAATGCTTCCGCTTCTTTGTTAGATTCAGAAGCAAAATACCAATCATGATTACACCTTATTGCGCAGAGGAGATTATGAGAACACCTCTGCATTCGTGAAGCAGAGACAATCTAAGTAAGAATGAAAATTATCAGATCA
The DNA here is from genome assembly GCA_009739505.2 of Apolygus lucorum. Taxonomy (NCBI): domain Eukaryota; kingdom Metazoa; phylum Arthropoda; class Insecta; order Hemiptera; family Miridae; genus Apolygus; species Apolygus lucorum. Next base: position 38,062,262 of record CM019177.2, on the reverse strand, counting down.
ACTTACGTGAAACGAGATACAACCAGTCCACATACCTGAAAGCCAAGAGAAAACGTTAATATCTTAATGATTAAAAACTAGAAGTTGAACAAAATGTAAATAAATCAAAAAATGGGAGGGTAGAGCGGGAAGGGGGTTGGTCTATTAGGTACCAAACACGAGTAGGTACATCTTCTACTCAGAATTTCACAGCTCATTTTCCCGTAAAATCCTAGAACCTACAGAAAATCTCGCGTTTATAAAGTCACACAAATAGATGTCCATAAAAAGGTCTCAAAAGAATCGAAGGTTCATAATATGAACATATTATGTGTCTTGATTGGAAGTCAACATAGAAACAGCCAAGTGACAAATATATTCGACTGGCACAGATCTAAGCGCATCCACCTTTGATGAATATTAAAGGATTTTAATATTCGTATTGTTCAATACATCCACGCATAATTTACCATATTAACCTCATCATCAGAGTTAATTCGGTTCGGAGGTAATGCATACCATATTAGTAGGATACTGATGCACATCGTATGATTATGCATTCATGAACATTAAATTAATATTATCATAAATATATAGGAGGTACCTATACCTACAATAGATACGAGTAAGTTCGATATTAGAGATCTGATGTAACAGGTAATGAATGCTGATAGCACGGATAGTAGATCTAAACCCTCGAGCTTGTTAAATCAACAAAGAGATAATATTTTGTTTCGACGATTGGCTGGCAAACACTTACAGGCAATTGAGCGAAGTATTCATGCCAGATGATATCTAGAAATGACAACATTGGTAACATTCATAATACTGATTTAGATGACAAGAACGAACTCTTTTTTTTTGTAAAGACCAATACAGTGCTTGACGTTATCATTTCATGATTTCATCCAAAACTTCTTCTACATTTAAAAGCGATTGAACTGACGACGAAGAAGTTATTGTAATTTTGGGAAATTTTATGCCTACTTTGATTATGAGTGCTAAACAACTTCTGCTGATCAAAAAGTTAACATGCTGAGGTTGGTATTTTTTACATGAATTATGTCTTATCGCTGGGGTCAAAGAACAATTTAGTCCGCAAACAAGATTTTCCGCTAAAGAAATTTTTCTTGAGCAACATTTTGACATAAATCAGAACTTTTAGCAGCGGTTCATACCTAAAATGTTTGAATATTTTCATAAAGGCTTAAATCGTAATATTGTGACTGTAGCCGCAAATTCCTACTCAGTGCAAAAACACATATTCGTGTCGTGAAGCGATGATTTTTTCCTTATAAATCGCACGGGGGCCAGAAATACTATCCAAGGAATTTGGGAGAGAATATAACAATACAATATGACGAATATAGCAAAAATGTTACCGTTGATAATAATCTACTGCATGTGGTTTATTTAAATGGTAAATTAGTACTAGGTATCAATTAGCGAATTGCTAAACAAATTTAAGTTGAAGCAATGAGTCCAAAAATTGAATTTTTATTAAATCATGATATTTTAGGAGGTATTTGCACGCCTAAGGTACATGTTGGTTGTGATACCTACTACTTTCAGCGTTAGTATCCCTCCTCAAGCCTTTAATCCTTTCGAAAACTGTGAATGAAAACTGAAAAGACTATCAGTGTAAACATGCGGGGGTTATAATTGATGGTGTTTCCGCCCTTCCGGAACAAACTGTGTTAGGGGAAAAATGCGTCCGTTCTTTGTCTTTCCGCGTCCATCCACATGAGCCGAAGCGAACACCTGTGATGGAGGTTCGACGACCCCGAACTTCCCTTCACTTCAAGTTCCACGCCCCAAACCCCGCAGGATTCCTTAGTTAGCATACACGGTCTCCTCAAGGTTGACCAGAGCTCCATCGGCTACAACTCAACTTCTTTCTTGATTTGAGGGCTAGGAAACAATCCAGATCCCATAACTCTATTTTCTTGAACACCCGCACTCCTTTGTTTTTGTGCGGTTGATGCTGAGCGAGCAGCAAACTATTCCCTTTGTAGTCCCAACAATGGCGAGAACGTATTTTTACTGTGGTTACTGGTTAGATAGATGAGGTGTCCAATCAAAATAATCAGAAAAGCCAAGATCACAAGCCTACAATGTACTCGATTCCATACGAAGTGTGTGTATCACGTTCGATTCACCAGACTCCTGGATCGATTCCACTGCTGTTTCTGCTCATCGTCTTGTCCACCCTTATCCCAAATACTCTGTTCAAATAAAATCATGTAGGAATAGTGTATAATAATACGTGGCTTCATGAATCAATTAGGAATAATAATCAATTTTATAAGCTACGGGACGAACATTCTCTTCCAATCTTCATCGTGGATTCATGTATTTTGATGATTTTCCACTGACTTCATCAATAAATAAATGTTTGAGCTTTCATGCTCACGTGAAGCAAATAATAAAAAATTTCCCTCGACGAGTTATACCAGAATCAAAATATCGAAAATAGAGGTTCAGTAACAAAATTCTTATGAACTACTTTTTAATGGTTTCAACTCCAGGAACTTTCAAGGAACCTTCAACACCCTCCTGTGATCTGAATTCCCGCTCCAGTGGAATGGTGCGATGATGATGAGTCCGAATTTTCCATATTTTGGTCATGGTGTTCCCCAAAAATACCCACTTTGAGGGTTTAACTAAACCCCTTGTTCTTCACTAGAAAAGTTTGTTAATTGAGCTAAGTAGTTATTAGGTAGTTTATGGTTTTGTGGTACTTATGGTCAACTTAAGGTAGGGGAATATGGGCGATGGGGCAGTTGGAATCTAAGACTGAGCCGTTAAACACGAGAAACACCTTTCCAACTCGAGTAAGGCTCCACCCACGTGTTGACCTATGAGGAGCTTCACACTCTGGTGAATGACCAACCCACCGTATACAAACTTCCATGTGCACCATAGGGGTGACAATTTTTGTTCAGGTGGGACAACACCCTCCCATATAAAAGTAAAATACTAACCTATCATCCCATTATTAACCACCAGGGAGTCAACTCTCAACAACTCACTAGCGAAACTGAGCCATGCCTCTCAACTCTCTGATCAATTATTGACTCCTTAATTCATACTCGTACGTATATATATATTCGTACATAATAATGTAATGGAAAGTCTGGAAATTTGTATTCAGTTTCTTAATATTTTGAACAGCGGAAACTTTTAAAAGCACCCAGAGGAAAATTTTGAATAAAGGCATGATAATCAAGTTTCGAGAAGTCCATCACAAAATTCTCACGAGAACGGAGCACAAACAAGTTCGAGGTAGCACAAGCTAACAATGCTCAAATCTTCATCTTACAAAAACGGCCAGCAAGGCGTTGGTCTGCTCCAGCCATAATCCTTAGAGTTCTTATAGTTACTCCACGGGAGTATTTCATAGCTGATGTCGCCACCAAAGTACACATAGAGGTACACAGAAAATGAGGTAGGCATTGTTGGAAAACACTCGACGTGATCAAATGATCAGCATACATTCTTCTAAAAGCATACTACAAGTTATTTTAAGTTGTTGATGGGAACAATTAGCATTCTTCCTTCTTCCAATTGGAATTCGGTGGAGGATTCCTGGGGCACAGCCCCTGTAGTCTCCTCCCTAGTTGCAAGCAACCAGAGACTAGACTCCAAAAAGCCGTCAGTGTTGATGGGAACAGCAGGAACTTCGTTCTATCCAACATAAACGCTGGGTTGCATGCCGGAGATTGAGGTTGGCGATTGGATAAATCAATATACTCGCCATACACAGGCACTAAAAATATGATGGGAATCCGACCTGAAACTCCTAGCGCTAGACACTCTGCTGAGCCGCGTAACCATCCAAAGGAGGACGTAACAATAACATAACAGACACCGCTGATATCTATAAACCAATGCAATCGTAAAGTTTGATCAAGGGCATAAAACGATGCACCGCAGTGAAATGTACATCATTCCAGAAACAGCGGATTAGGATTTATGAGCCCTAAGCATTAATATTCATCGCACAAGAGCATTCCATCGATCGCGGTGAAGTATTCACGTGCAGAGCTGGGCGTTCATTTTCACGACCCAACATTTCGCATTCTCCTCACCTGATGAAGGCTTTAGTATTATTCAAAATACTGCGACTTCTTTTTCAAAAACATGAAGTTAGGATAGCTAATTGGGTTTACGTCCATCATAGCAACAGAAAGATTAAGGTGGTCAAGTTCATCACTCAAACGTTAAGGAAGAATCAACTCAGTTGAGAATAGTTCTTTCATCAAATCTTTCTCATTATTATTTTTTTCAGATTTTTATCTACGATTCAAGTAATTATTGTAAGTCATCACTAGTGGAAAATTTTACGAAAGAAGCGGAATTGGTAGATTTAGGGGAGTACGGGGTGATCCCAGCCATTGGGTAACGTCGGCCAAGGAGGTTTTGAAAAAATGGCGGAACTGAGCGAGAAGCTGATCATCATGCTCTCTCCTGAGAGTGTAGTCAATAAGGTTATAATGCCCTGAGGTTACTTCTGCAGTTGGTTTACTCGTGAGAAGAATTTGACGACAATTATGTTTAGTTCCGACGCAGCCCTCAATAATCAAGGTTATGTAGGTGGTTTAAAAAATATATATTTCAACTTCATTGCAATGTATAATTAACTGCAGTTGCTTTGCTACAACTTGGTCGTTGGAAAAGTCAATTTCAAGATGTTGGGATGGTTCGGCTATTGTTTTTGAAAAAAGTAAACATTGGGGTAACGCCAGCCACACGTTTGGGGTAATCCCAGCCAAAGTCAACAGCCAAAATCAACCAAAATTTTGACGAGTTACCAATCATCACTAGTTATCGAAATTCTTCTGTTGTGCCAAGGATGGAGGTCTTGTCAATCTCATGCTGATATTGAAAAGCCTACTTCTAAAGTCTGAACAATTGTAAAAATATTGTTTGAGAAAAAGTTATGTTTTTTATTGGTGAAATTTAATTTTGTGTTACTACTTGAGATTAATAAACTCGTTTGACTCGTTTTATACATTTATAATTCTCTAGTACATACTTCTTCGTTTCTTCCATTCCTGAAATCTGCTTCCATTCGAAGATCTTGGGCACTCCAGATAAATGGCTGGTATTCCCCAACAACGTGGACGGGATTAACCAATGTGTTGGGGAATGCCAGCCATACCTAATTTTTGGGTTTTGGATCTCCACATCATCGTAACTTGATTATAGCTTTAAAAAAAACATTTTGTTGAATTCTGAGAGTTCTCTCTTTCGTGATTTCCCTTTCTCTTTCAATACTGTATAATAATCTAATAGTTCATAAACCAACGACCTTTCTGGAGGACATAATAGGTATGTGCAAATCACAATGTTAAGCATGAACTACAGTAATGAAGATAAAGGGATAACGAGCAGATTGAGCTATCCAATGCACTACTCGGGCGGACGATCAACCGAAAGTCAGTGGCGTGCGCTGGAGATAAAATCCTTCGCTAATACATCCAAGCGTGACGGCCGCAGCTTTGTCACGATGTCAGTTTATCAGCTTGTTTCATCGTGTATAGTTGATGCTCTGTCGTTCCGATCATTCCCTCGCTACACGAGGAACTACTGGAACCTCAACCTCTAGTCGTCCATGCTATCTCTCTGGTGGGGTAATTTTGAATAGACAGCTGCTCGACCGGCTACTGAGTTCTGTACAATTAGGGCTCTGATCGAAAATTTCAATGTACCAATCGAATTTCAATTATATCGAATTCTAAGGTTCAAGAATTTCATCTAGGTATTCAAATTTAACAGATGTCATGCAAATCTCAAAACTGCGGCAAGCAGTTTACAGATATGTATTCTGAAATATAATATTTGGTCCCCCTCTCTTCACAATGTTACCGTCACCAATGTTTGAGCTCCCTTTCACTTTGTCTGCCTAGATTGGCATTTGATGATCCTCCCGCGTCCCTTCACTTCTCTGAACCAAGCTCAGATCACTCTGAGGATTCAAGCTCCCTTGCACTTGTGCTCTCTGTGATGTACCTTCAGTTATTGTTTGTTACTGATGATTATTTTCTTGGAAATAGCCAACGTTCTTCTCAACTCCATTGGACTTGACTTGGCTGTACTAACTTGCAGAGTCCCTGAATACAAAATTTCAACACCTTATTGCCTGGATTAAGACGCAGGCAGAAGAGTTCTCATGAGAGAACTGTCTGGCCTTTGCGAAAACAGTCAAGATGTATCGAGAGAACAGAATCAGATTAAAAGGCGATTTAGAACGAGGAGGCCGATGTCACGTCGTTCCGAGTGCTTTGGAAAACGGACGCCCCTCTCAATCGAAAAGGTCCCCTGTACGTCGCCATTGTTCCAAGGAAACGAGAGTGATAAGGGTTCGACCACTCCCTCATCAGGGACTTTGTCCTTCGGTGGTGCGAAGTAAAAACACGGGTTGGGGAATAGAACCCAGAACCGGAGCTGCACAGGGTTGGAAAGTCGGGACAAAAGGAGACCTCCCTCAACCCTAGCTTTTACTCAACCGACCGAGAGAAAATACTCAGGACGACGGGTTTCAAGAACTTTCACGCTCCGAAAAGGGCTAAAGGAAAAAGCCTAATAACATTGAAACGTCAAAGAAGTGATTATTTTTCTCAGCTCCCCAGGTAGCAGAAACCAACAATGTAGACGTACGTGTGAATGTTGATAGTGGACTGTATAAACCACGAGGGAAATTGTCCCTAGAAATGTCACAAATCACATTAAGCCAAAATTATTTAAGTAGCAACCTATTAGTGAGAGAAATTTTCATCGTGAAATATCTTGTAGAAAATTCTGATGAAAAGTCCTAAAAAGAAATAAATCATTATTATTATTTCTTACAGGTATCGCTTTTGCGAAACCTGGAGTTTGGCTCTTATGAACTTGCAGGCGATTAAATTTTTCTTTGGAAACGTGACGTTCAAGCGAGGCGACCAGCCGGAGATCTATGAAAAGAGCTAAGCTCTGACTACGTCGGTTCCCATTGAATTCTTCGTATCTGCTTAGAACACATCTTGATTAGATATAATTTAGCGTTTCCATGCGTTCAATCATTAAAAATGAAAGTTAGGTACCAATATTTCGTTGATGATGAGTGCGTTATGATAAATAGTATTGCTGCATTATAAGTATTCTATTGCACTAACGGCTTTCCTCTCGAGAAATGTATATTATTTTCAATTGCATTTTACGTTTAACACCATATCAAGACTATTTTTTTCCTCTTGCCTTCCATTCACGATTCTCATAACATGGATTGCCTAAATTATTTCATCAAAGAAGATCAACGTACACAATTTTTAAACTTGTGGAACTTCAAGGCCTAGATTTTCCTCTTGTCATTCCCCAACGGAAGGCTATTTCACCAATAAGAAAATTCGTTGTAATCTATGAAATTATAAAAGGAACGCCAACGAGGTAACAAACTACAAACGTCGTAATTATTCAGCGCTGAAAGGTGAGGTGGTTATTCAAGTTTTCCTTTCGTTTCCACAAGGTTAAATGTAGGTAGCTGAGAGTTTTCCATCTCGATGCGTCAGCGACAAGTCCTTGAAAAGATAATCTTACACTATCGTTTCATCAGAGCATACAGAATTACAATGATATTGCTACGTGTTGATGTAGGAAGGCCCTGAGTTGCAGTGCATGGTGTCGCAATCCATAATCACGAGAGGAACAATATTGGAAGCGAACGGAAATTGTAATAAATCAAGATGTAAGGGATCGAAGGTGAGGGAAATCAGATCAAGTAGATATTGTATACGATAAATTACCGACAGATTGCTATTCACTAGCTTGTATGATACACTACACAATTGGATACGAGATAGTGAGAAAATGCCTCGATATTGATCTAAACCATTTTCTTACAGATTCCATAGATATATTTAGCTCGCTCAGTCAGTAGATTTTTTATCAAGATAATTCTGTAGACCGTATACCTCTGTCATGAGATCGGTCGTACTTGGTTGCGTTGAAGATTGATTTTCCTGAATATAGATAACGGAAACTAAATTGCTGCTTTTCATATTGATTAAGGATGTAAATGAAACCAATAAGAATTTTTCGGTTAGAATCCAATGATATCAGATTATTGCCACCACCAACAACTACTAATTTTACTTTTTGATTAAACTGGTCTTTTTGAGAAACTAATGTTAACATTTATTTTCAAGACGAACGAACAAGAATGGTAATCATTATACATCATTAATTTATAAGGGAGTAGTAACTTAATCGAATCGATTAAATGTACACTATGCATAATGATTTGGCTCACTACTCGTAATTAGAAGAAATATTTAGGCAGAGACCGTCAAAACTAAGTAGTACTTACCCCTAAAATCAAATGATGAGTTTAAGCTCCTATTAATGAGATGGTGATCTCATCAAGAAGCGTAAACCATAAAATTAATCATGTAGGTACATTTTTCGCTGCCATAACCTAAATTTGATTTTTGAATCTCTAGAGGCTAAGAACAACTTAAAAGTAACATTATCCAGGCTAATGACAACAACATTACCAAGCATAATGAAGAACATTAATTTGAAGATATCTAACAAATTAGTAAACGAGATAAAACGGGTAGAAGAGGGGGTTATTTTATCGGTATAAATACCGATTGAATAAGGGTCTGTTACAATGTAGTTTTTAAGATTTCTCTTATTTCTTGTATTCCGTGGGGAGAGCGGTGCGTGCTGAAGCATCTCATAAACTAACCGTTGCTAGATTGTTATACTGCCTCAGATAGGTGCCTTATTAATTTTCATTAGGTGAGTTCATGTTCGAAGAAAATCATTTTAAGCTATCAGTTTGAATCACAGTTATCGATCATATTCGGCAATATAATGATTCATTCCGTCCTTTTTTGGTCAAACGAACGCCCGGAGGGAAGGATTTTAATTTCCTCCTTATCAGTAGCTCCCCTTCATTTCTCGGAACACTGTTTTGTATGGGCCCTTGCGAAGGCAAAACTTATCTAAGGATTTTCCTTTCACTCGTTTCGTCATCCGCCCTTCACACCAGCGCACCTACGTCCGTCAGCGACGAGGGGGTCCGGTACAGACCAAGTTCAAATGTGCCTTTAAATGGAACAATTGACCTCAAACGTAGCGATACACCGAGGAGGGATTTCTGCAAATTAGATAAATCTCTACTAACTATCAAGTAGGTGAGGCACACAGCTTCATGATGGCTTTGTGTAGCTGATCAGCTTACGATTCCTATCAACAGACTCTCTTACTAAATTCGGTAACGTGGAATTGAGGTGTGGAGAAAACTACATTGAGCAATGGGGAGTTTTAGAGCTTTTTATTCATTTATTTAATTCAAACTAAAGGCTTAAATAAAGGGAGGGGTCTAGATGTGTTTAGGAGGTTGCTAAATCCAAAATCTGACTGCTTTGAAATTATTCAACACCATCTAGGTCGCTAGACCGCACAATCACTGAAAATCCTATATCATTTTGATGAAAATTTTAGAAAGAACACAAAATGTACCTGGTGAAACAACAATGAAGAAATTTCCAAATTTCGACTTCAAAATCGGACTCAGCACCTCGAAAAAGCCTCTACAGCAAAGTTTCAGAACAAACAACAAAAACTATTAAAAAAACGCTGCAAATTATTTCACAAAGGTTCACTCGTCTGCAAAGATCATAACTTTGCCATTGTCACAATTTTTTTAAATGTTTTATTTTTTTATTTTTTTAAGAAACGCTATAAATAAATTGAAATAAATAAATAAACCAAACATGATGGGGTGGACTCCCCCGACGCCCGCCCTAGGGAAGAGGGATGATGAGTAAGGTGGAGGTGGAAGAGGGGGTTGAAGGGAAGTGCCTCTATAAAACTACCACCAGTTCAAATATGAGCCGAGCAGGACAGGGGTGTGATACCACGGAGTACGCCTGCTGAGATGCCCAACTCGCGCAACCCCGATGCACTTTTCCAGCACCACACCCCGTGCCATGACAAGGTTGCAGCCATCACCCTGATGTTGTTGGGTGCCACTCCTTTTAGCTCTGACACCGCTTGCCGTAAATCATCTCTCTAAGTTCTCGTAGGGAGCGTGGGTTTGTTCTACAGAGCTCCGGGTGGTCTCTACAAAATTGTAAAATTCATTACTATTTCCAATTACTGGAAAAACAATACCTTTATTCATAGAGTTTTCGAGATAGCGCACTCTTGAACATTTCAACCCTTAATTTTCACCTCTTAGAAGTGACCTCTTAGAAGTGACATCAACCAAAAGCTTTGAGGCACAACTAGACCCCAAATGGAGCACATGGACCAAATCTCAACCAAGTCGGTCCATGGTTACTAAGAAAAGTGCAGCATATGGCGGACGGACGGAAAATTTTTCCAAACGGTTCATTATTGAAAATAATAAACCAATATGGCAATTTGAAAAAAATTGTGGCATTTGATGTAGTATACCTACTCGGATTAGTTTGTGTACTGGACGCTTGAAACTCTGAGACCGTGGAATCTTACTTCAGATAATCCTCGGAGGCAAAAATAAAAAAAGTAACTACACCCCATTAACTAGTCAGGAAAAATGCAAACAGAATTCACTGGAATTCCTCATTCCAAAATCCATAGCAAATGATTGTAAACTACTTAAATAATTTAATTTTCGGGTCAATAACAATAAGAACATAGTAGGTACATGCTTTTTGAACTCTGTACGGTATGATAGATCGTGCCTGAAAAATCAAGGGTTCCTAACCACTACTTACACGAGCCCAGAACCAATATACAGTAGGTACGAGCTGCACTAGGAGGGCTTGGGTTGGAATTATTCACGATTCCCGCTGACAGGTGCCAAGTTCGATTCCAACCGGCCCCGCCTTGTAAATCATTCGCCGTCCTTCGGGTTTGACAACGCTGTTTGTTTTCCGCCGGATAATTTACTTCTCGTCCCGTCCATTTCCTTCGTGCTCCTTGGAAATATGGGTTACTTTAGAAGCCGTAAATTATCCCAAGTTGGTTTGCGAAACGGAGCGTTAGCGATTAGCATTCATCTCACTTCAATCTCCTGATCTGTTGCGGTCTTTCACGTGCATCCAAAAGTCAAGTACAACCAAACCTTCAAAAAACGGCTAGCCGATATCGAGTGATATTTGTCTTACAGAAAAAAGTTGGATCAAATTGGGTTAGTAGTCAAATTGGCAAAGTGTGAGGTAACACTCACGTGTCATTCGCACTAGTGTTTCTCATTTATTATTCGTCCAACTTCAGTCCTCATGGAGATCTGACAGAACCCAGAATATTCTCAATCGATTATAAAAATTCAAGTCAATTTTAAATTGATGAAAAACCTATATTTTCAAGCACGGGCGTTTTGAAAAACGCTGCAAATTATTACACAAAGGTTTCTTCTAAATAGATCCCTCGCAAGCAAAGAACAAAGCTTTGCCATTGTCAGTAGCCACATTTTCTCGCATGCTTCATTATCAAGTTTAATTTGACCCAGAAAGAACCCACCAGCAAAGCAACGTTATATCGCTGAAACTACCAACCATGTTTTCTCGCAAGCTTCACTATCAAGTTCATTTTTACCCAGAAAGAACCTACCAGCAAAGCAACGTTATTTCGCTGCTCGTTGCAAGGGAAACACAACTGAATGACTTTGAAACTCAATTCGAAGAAATAAACATTGATCATCTGATTTCTGAATTATTTCAAATTGTTCCATAACACCTCGTAGGGAGCGAAAGGTTGGTCATAAAAAACTCTGGATGGTCTCATTCGGTTCTAAAAATAAATTCTATTTGGAGAAAAAACAATATCTTCCGTTGGAAGTTTTCGAGAAAGGGCGATTCGAACATTTTATCATAGAAAATAGACAAAATTCCTCCCCCATCTTTCACACCTTAGAGAAGACAATAACCATCTTTTTGACCGAATTCGAAAAGACCGTGGGCCCAAATGAGAAAGGATCTCAATTCAATCAGTCATAGGACGACGAATTTCTTAAAAATGTTTTTACAGCTCAATTTTTTTCATTCTGACACCAATCTGATTGATTCTTTTTTTCTTTTTTTTTGAAATGTGTTCTGCCAGTTTCCAAGGTAGTCCCGTTACAAATGGATTTAATTTTGCTTAGTTGAAAGTGTCGAAAATGAGTGAAAATATTTTAAAAACGTGGTTTTGATTCCGGGAAGATTGGTGCGTGCTCACAATACTTTCCTTTCAACTTTCCGCAGAGTCGTTGAGGGTACTAAGTGGCTGCAGCTCATAGCTTTCTCGTCATCCATAACAAGGTTGGGTAGGTGATTTGATTGGAGGTCGTCAGATCGACCAAATACCCTAGCAAATACGGACAGTCTACCAAAGTCATGTAGCAAATGGCTCGTTGCATGATCATATAGCACATAGCGTCATTTTCAACATGATTTATATTGAAGGTGTGATTATGAACTTTACGGATCATTACGAAAACAGATATCTACATAACAGAAACTGATAGAAAAACTACGTGGGAACTGATTTTAAAATAAAGTAAAAACCACTAAAAAGTAAAAATAATAATTAGAAAATAATTATATAAAAACCTTTTCAACATAAAAAACGGACCGACAGAGAAAATAAAAGTTAGAACGCATTCTGATTGGTTGGTAGGTACGCATTGAAGTCGGCGACGTGCCCATTTATACACAAGCATAATCTATGTACTCCAAGCATCATCCACTAAGTATTACCTACACAAACTAATAAACAAAACGCTAGGTGTATTTGGAGTATACCTAACCCGTGTAAGACAAACTGACTCATTATTCATTATAACTGGCGCACAATTCGTTTAGAATGTACTTTCAGTCGATCAGATTGAGAAACACAGAATGTGGAAGAGTTAATGATCGCATCCAAAGCTATGAGGTAAAGACAATCTCTGTTTTCGAAATAATGGAATGATGAGAATCATGTTGTAATGTATCGCAAACGATGACAGCACCGATATCGTATGATCCATAGAAAACCAAGCAACCCAATGATACAACTACGATGGTGGGAAAACGCCTTGGGGTAGCTGAGTCGGCAGTCCCACGACGATCATGTCGTTAGCTGCAGCGTTTCCTGGCAATGATTCAACCCAACGATAGGCGGGCTCGAGATGAATTGAACGGAACAAGATGCCTTTAGAAATGAATCGTCGGGGTTTCCGTAAAGTTATTGAGAAAAGAAAAATAAAAGGATAAAAAGACGATATAGTGCGTACTTCAAGTCTCCCGAGACGGCTATTAGCTACAGTTTACACCATCGGAATTCAAAGGAAATGTTATAATCTCATGACGCATCGAAATATATCTCTAATTTGCAGTACACAAATATAATCACAAGCATTCAATTGAACTATATTCATGTAATTCATGTTTCTTTGAACAAGACTTTTCGAACAATCGTTCGTTTACTCCTAAACATGTGTAAACGTTATCTACACGGATTTTTCCCGCTTGGCCGATTAATAACGAGGTGAGAGGTGTAAATCTCCAGTCAGTTCAAAAAACCTACACGCCTCACACACCTGCGCCTTCCACCTTCAAGCTAACTCCAGTGATCCATCACATTCTGAAGGCTTCCCTCGTCCTTCACTTGATTTACTTACCTTCCTCCGCGTTTGATCTGACCAATAGACGATGATGTGTAGCAACTCGTCAAACTATATCTTGTTTCCCTCACGCGAGTAAAAACCTCAAGATAATCTCGAATCCTTGAAACAGCACAAACAGGATTTCCTATAATATTATCTGAAATAGCCGGTTTAAGAATCTTAATCTTTGGAAATGGGTACAAACCTAAAAACTAATAAAATCCAAATAACATTCATGGAAATTTAACATTCTAACGGCCAAAAGTAGTATTGGCATTATCAAACGCCACTGTTTACTACACCTTGTGATCCAACAGGTTTAGATGGACTAGTGATCCGACAGGTTTAGACGGACTAGAACGAAAAATAAATACTAGCAAATACCGCGTACATGAATTTATATAACGTACAACATTAATTACTTGACTAATTGTGTTGGAATTAAACAATAAATGAATAATATTTTTTTTAAATCGCACATTAGTTATGTAATTCCATTTAGTTGGGGTATACTTGTTTCTCATACAGGATATTTCGAATCAGCTCCTTCATTCTATCTGCGTGAAATGGTAAACGGGAGGGAGAGGGTTGTACTTGAGTGTTTTACACACGTTTGGTAGGGAAAACAATAATTGTATTGCCATCAGAAATTACAATAATAGTCTCGTTCAAAATCATAACAAAGAGAACCTATGTCAGATTGTCCTACGCACACAGAGCAACTGCGTTTTGTAATCATGTCCGTGGGAGACCGCAGAAAAAGCGAAGTAAGGTTTGAGTGATATACTGTGACCGAAACCGTACATACGAGATCAGTCAAGCAGATTACGTTTACCACGACTTGGATGGCATCCATAGCCATAGATCGAAGGTCTGCGAACCACCTACCATGAACTCAAGAACAACCACGAGATCAATTGAAAATTGCAGGAGGTGACTATCGTGGTAGTTGAAATCAGAAAAACTGAAAATTATCAGTGCAGTTTCCATTTTCGAACGCTTGTCTTTCCAAGCAGACGGAAAAGAAGGAGACCAGGCGCCTGAAGGGTTATCAAAAAGTCTGGTCGTCCTGTAGGTTAGTTGTTTCTTGTTAGTCGATTGCCGCTCAAGAAAACAACCATCGTCTCTTTTCATTCCGGTTTCACCCTTCAAGTCTTTGCCCGTTAATGACCCGACAGCCTGCACGAAGGACGTCCGGCCTTTATTCGCACCCGGAGTTCAAGAAACCCGGAGGAATCCTTGTTAAGAAATGGTATCACATTTGGATAACGTTACTGTAATATTTATTAATTATTTAACGTCCAAGATTGAATACGCAGCTACGTACCTCAAATTATGTTATTATGTCACTATAATCATCTAATGAAGTTGAACAAATCAAAATTATTTCACATCAACTTTACAAACCGAAAAACCCCAGTCTTCGATGTGGAGATCAATTCAACTGAAATACCGCATACTGATGCGGTTAAATGCTTGAGTATGACTCTTGACTCCAAATTAAACTGGAATAAACATAGAAAAAAAGAAAGAGGAACCGACAATCAAATTCAGAAGGATGTATTGGTAGATGGGTAGGAATTCTCGTCTCTCTCTCTCTCTCTCTACAATAAACTCCTAATATACGAGTTTAAGCAGATCCTTCGCCCTATCGGGACCTATGGGATTCAGTTCTGGGGCTGTACCAAGAAATCAAATATGAATAAAATCCAAACCTCTCAGAATAAAATACTGAGAAGTATAGTGAGAGTTCATTTAGTTTTCGATCCATGAACTCTCATGGTACATTATAGACGATGATATTCATCGAAACTTGAGAATGGAAACAGCCCATAGAATAATAGCAAAACATGCAAAGAAGAACAAAAAAAAATAATAATAAAATGGAAAAATAATGGAATGGAATAATAATGGATTGGAATAATGGCCCCACAATTATGAAAACCCGGAGATGGTCTGCGTTTTGAACAAAGACGGTGAACTCCGGCGACTCAAGTGAAACGAGTCACTGGATTTAGTTAGGTATTGCTGTGTAAATAAAGTGCAGTAGATCGCAGAGTTAAGGATTCTGTTGTATAACACGGGATTTGTTTTGCAGTAAACATACCCTCAAAGAGTGTATCAGCTGATATGAAATGTAATATTGCTACGTGGATTGTATCGTAGAAGTTTCAGTTGTAATAAATATATCACGATAAAAAGACTATAATCATCTTACTATATTCATCTATGATCTAATTTCAACCATTATTACTCAAAAAACGTCGTTTCTTGAAATACCGAATAGAGAACCTCCTCCCTCACTTTAAAGTCGGCTAAAAAGTTAAATATAACGAAAATATAAAATCAATGTATGTATATATGTATACATTTTTTGTCTGACTGGCACTGAACAGCCAAATGTTTACAGTATGTGAAGACGTGTAAAGATGTACAGAGAAGATCGAATGTACTGTCTCAATTTCTTATGTCATGAATATAATCTGTACAAGAGTAGTGAGTTTTCAGCGTGTAAACGAATTGTTAATTACATCGTGATGGTAGGTAAAACCGTGAATAGACCAACAGTGGTTGGTAGGTACAAGCAAAATAGAATTTGACCAGTGACCTGGCAATCGACAGCTTTTATCTCCCCCGAATGTTCTATAATTTTGCCGATACCCCCGCTGTAAGCCGTCGAATTCGAGGGTAAACCGCCTGTTTAAATAGCCCAAGCTCTAAACTGAAGCGAGCCAACTCGAATCGCTTCACAGGCTCCAGGAAATCGAAGATGGTATCAGCATTCCCTCCCGGGTTCGGGCCATTACCTCGTCGTGTGTCGTTTAATGGGTAACTTGATGGCTTAGAGGCGTGATCTTCAACTAAGAGGATAACATTTGATGGTGCGTTAGTAATGGAGTATGATCTTTAAGTTTCAAGGTTGAATCCGAAGTCGGTATTACGGAATGTAATATTGAATCTAATTCAAATAACATTCAAGAAAAGCACACCTAGTTTCAGCTTGTCACAAAAGATAATGATTTTATTCCCCAAGTAATTCCCACACAATGATTGCAATAAACAAATTAATGAATAACAAAACAATGGAGTTAGAGCCGGGCTCCAACTAAGTACCTGCAACTACACACTTGAAACCATGACAGTCGGCAAATTCCTCCCTAGCGATTCATCGATCATAAAACAGTACAAATACATCAAGACACTCTTGAAAATGTTAACCCTTAATTTTCACTCCTTGGAAGTGAACTAGACCCCAAATGGAGAGGAAATTTTGAGGGGGGGGGGGGAGTTAACTTTTTTTCTTGCTAGATTCCAAAGGTTCATTATTGAAAATAATAAACCAAAAGAGGAATGTCTGGCGCATGTTCTGGTGGGCTACGCGACACTAGCCCTAGTAGCCAAAATTAATGGAGGCTCACGAAGTGAAGTAGGTTTTCACAAAAATGGTTCTCCTTTTGAAAGACCTCAATTTATTAATCTAACATTGCAAAGGCGAGGGTATCTACGATTTTTTATACGTTGTTTTTTTTTTTTTTTTTTTTTTTTTTTTTTTTTTTTTTTTCGGCAGGCAGGTGAGAAAATCTTTAAGATCCACAGGTGGAGTTGGATCTCGTAAGATACCTGAAGGACCCGCAACTTCAAGGTTATGTGGGATTCAAACCCACTAAAAAAACACCTCCTTTTCTCCCACGTTGGAAGCTCAGCCTGGAACTGTTTAACACATTACTTCAGGCTGAGTCCTGGGACACTTCATTAGTTCTGGATGGCGGGTCGGACCAGGTGTTCCCTTCTCTGTCTCTCTCGTTCTAACAATGTCTTCCTTGTCAGGATACTCTCTACGTACGCTGCCACAAGACTCCAGCTCCTCTCACCTTCCAGCATCTTGCTGACGACAGCTTCTGGTGTTGAAATTTGGGGAGTTAATCCGAGCTCTGACAGCAGCTGGCTTCTTTCAGCCGCCCATTTGGTGCATTTGAAAAAGGTGTGTAGCGCATCATCATCTTCTCTCTTCTGACAGTGCGGACATGTTGGGACAGTTACCTTTCCCATTTTATGTAGATAGGCATAAAACAGTCCATGTCCTGTGAAGAATTGTGTGAGGAAAAAGTTTAATTCTCCATGCTTCCTGTCCGTCCATATCTGGATGTTTGGCACTAGCCTTGCGGTCCACCGTCCTCTATGTTCTCTTGTCCATATCTCTTGCCAGCTTACCATCGTGCAATCTCTTTCTTCCTTGGCTATGCGGGACCTGTCTCCTTCTTCCCTTCTGTCGAAAATTCTTTTTCGCTCTGAAGCCTTCAGCTGGATCGGTATGACACTGGTAAGCACAAAGATAGCGGGTTCTGACACTGTTCGGTATGCACAGGCGATTCGTAGAGCTCCTCTTCGCTGCACAGCTATCAGTCTCTGTCGGAGATACGCCACGCTCAGTGCATCCGCCCACACCTCCGCTCCATACAAGAGAATTGACTCCACCACTGTCATCATCAAGCGTCTCTTGCATGGTCTAGGGCCATTTATGTTTCTCATAAGGTGACAAAGAGCTGCCGATTTTTGTGCAGCCCTGTCTGCAGTCCTTTTTAAATGTTCACCAAAAGTGATTTTTGTGTCCAACATGACTCCTAGATATCTGGCTGCTGGTTTAGTTGTTATTTCAGTGTTTCCGATCCGCATTGGGATGATGGTAGGTATGCGCTTACGGGTGAAGATGACTACCTCTGTTTTTGATGTAGCTAGTGCCAGGCTATGTTCTTCCATCCACTCCGTTACTCGTGTCATGATCTGCTCCAACTTGGCTTGGGCTGAATCCATTGTCCTTGCGAGTACTACTGCTGCCACATCATCAGCATATCCAACAAGGAAACAGTCCTCAGGCATTTCCAATCGCAGCACACCATCGTAAGATGCATTCCACAGTTGAGGACCCAACACTGATCCTTGAGCCGCTCCTGATGTGATCTCTTTCGTTCGTACCCCTTGAGCAGTCTCATATGTTAGTGTTCTGTTCTTAAGGTAACTGTCCATCACTGCCAATAGGTACGACGGGACCTTGAAAGTATTGCTCAGGGCCTCCATCATATCAGTCCATCTTGCAGAGTTGAAGGCATTTTTTACGTCGAGGGTCACCAGTAGTGCAAGGTTTCTTGAATGCCTACTGCCTTCCTGTGATTTTCTTACTGCAGTTACTACATCTGTTAGTGCATGGACAGTAGAGCGACCCTTTCGGAAACCATACTGTCTAGGTGATAGATCCCCTGCCTGCTCTATTGCAGGCAGTAGCCGAAGCAGAAGTAGTTTCTCGAAACCCTTTCCAGCTGTGTCCAGCATACATAGTGGTCTCCAGGATGACGGCAAGGTTGGGTCCCCTTTTCCCTTATCTAAAAGGACCAGACGGGCAGTTTTCCATCGCCTACTAAAGACCCCAGTGATGAGGCATGCATTGTACATCCTCAGGAGTAGCTGTGGGCAGATTTCAGTGACTATTTTTAGTACCTCTGACGGTATGCCGTCGGGTCCAGGCGCTTTTTTGTTTTTCAATGCTCCAACCGCTTTTTTTAATTCGTCCACTGTGAACAAGGGTGTGTCTGTTTTTCTCATACTTCTAGAATCTGTGTTTCTGGGAGGATGGGTTGGAAAGAGACCATTTACAATGGTCTCCATGACTTCCTCATTCATGAGGCTCGTTCCATCTCGTGCCTGGAATTTTCCTGTCACTATTTTGTAGCCACGACCCCATGTGTCCACATTTATTTCATCGATGATTTTTTGCCAACAGTCCGCTTTACTTTTGTTTATTTCATGACGGAGTTTTTTCCTAGCTTCAGCAAATTCTGTATGTATTGTCAACCAATTTTCTTGTCTTCTACTTCTCTGGGCTCTACGCCTCAGTTGGTTGCATTCCCTTCTGAGTCTTGCAATATTTTCATTCCACCAGTAGACAGGAGGCTTGCCTGATTTTTGGACTTTTTTTGGCATAGACGCATTGCAGGCTTTGGTGAGAATCTTCATTGTTTCATTTACTATGACCTCCGCATCTACAGCTCTCATAGCAGGTGTACCTGGGACTTGGGATAAAGTACCTGGTCGGTACTTGTGATAACTCGCATCCAACAATTTATCCCCATCTTGCAGTACCTTCACTATTTTCTCTCTATCCAATTTAGCTAAGTTCCAACCTTTAACCTGGTCAAAGTCTCTTCTTTGGGTGCATCTTTGTGGTATTGTGACTTGGAAGTCAAAAGTAATGTACTGGTGATCACTTCCTGTGTACTCATTGATAACCTTCCAATTGCTTATCTTTCTGGCAGCATTTTCTGTGGCTAGGGATATATCTGGTATGGTACCTCTTTGGCCTGGACGGTGGAAAGTAGGAGTATCACCTTCATTTAGAATCACTAGACCTGTCCTTGCTGCCATCTCTAGGATGAGCCTCCCCCTACAATCCGGATCAGGCATTCCCCATTCCAGGGCTCTAGCGTTGAAATCCCCTGCGACTATTGTGTCACCTGTTGTAATTTGTATAGCATCTTCTAGTTCACCCAGTTTCCTCTCAAACTGACGAAAGGGTTCATTTGGTGTGAAATAGCAGCTAAAGTATGTGATTCCCCCTCTCTTGAGCCATACATATCCTGTTCCGCTTCCATGCTCTTCAATATGTCCATTTGACACTGCCCAGATTGCTGCTGTTCCCAAGTTGTCACTATACCATTTCCGATTGGTTTGATTATGATGTTGCTCACTGATGATTGCAATGTCTATATTCTTTTCTCTTATTGAGTTAACTTTTTTTCTTGCTAGATTCCAAAGGTTCATTATTGAAAATAATAAACCAAAAGAGGAATGTCTGGCGCATGTTCTGGTGGGCTACGCGACACTAGCCCTAGTAGCCAAAATTAATGGAGGCTCACGAAGTGAAGTAGGTTTTCACAAAAATGGTTCTCCTTTTGAAAGACCTCAATTTATTAATCTAACATTGCAAAGGCGAGGGTATCTACGATTTTTTATACGTTGTTAGGATTCCCAAGAGTAGTTTACTCCAAATTCGCAACCCACAAACTTTGGAAAATATGGGGGGTCCATAAAAATTGGTGAAGTTTGATCCGAAATCAATGTCTCAAAGTACAGAAAATTATTTATACTTACTGTAATAATTGATTTGTCCTCAAATTCTCCCTTTTGAATTGTGATGGGCATTTCCTACCCATCGTCCCTTCGAGGAACACGATAGCAACGTAGGAATAACGATATCCCCTTCAAATTCCCAATGCTCTCGCATTATCTAGGATAAAATTAAGGTAGACTCGATATTATTCTTCGATAATTCCTATAGCACAAGGAAGAAAATAGTAGGTAATTATTTTATTGCCGCTGTAGAAAATCGTACTTATTTATTGGAAAAATAATTCCATTCAAGTTAGGCCTCCGCCAACTCCCCTTAGTTAAATTAGGCGAAGGTAGAAGTCGGGAAATATCAAGGCCCATTCCTCCTTGTCAAGCAGTCAATAAATTCCCTTTCAGGATTCTCACTCCCCCTTTCTCTCATGTAGATCTTCCTATCTGTGCCTACGCTTTCCTTCATAATAAATGTTCCTTCTCCCGAGGTTTTTGCTGAACGGAAAGAAGGAATGGGAAATAACTGAATGTTTTCCCTTTATTCCTTATAGGCATGCGAATGATTTGAATTCTCAATGTTTTTGGAAGAATCTTATCTTTTTTGGTCAATACATTCAATTGACTGTCTTTCAATTACTAGACTTTCTTGTTGGATGAACGAGTGTTTATCATGCTCAAAGCAACTATACGAATCCTTTATAGACATCAACGGCAATTACCGACTGAAAAGAAAGTAGAGATAATCCAATATGATTTTACGGTATTTTCTATAACCAATAACAATCAAGGTGAACGCCATAAACTTATCACGTGTGGGTGATAGTACTTGAGTTTACCAATTAAAAAGTGGTCTTCAGTAAATTTAACAACATCCAGGCAGAAAAACGAAGGAACTGACGGAACGTGAGAAAGGAAGGAGACCTCCATAAACACCTACAAGAACAAGGCTTCAAAGGGAGCGCCAGGAGGACGCAATTCATCGGAGACCACGCGCCATATGTGACCGAGGGTATACAGATGCAGCGAACGATGTGACAAAGGTAACAATCATCCTAGTTTATATCTGAATTATAAATTTGAAATAAGTAGCCTAGACGTCATCCCACACCGAGAATCCGCGAAACGATGGAGTATCAACTGATACTGGGCAAGGAGTGAAACACGAAAGTTTTGACAAATGGAAAAACTATGTTCTTTGCAGATGGCCGATAAATACGTACGAGTAGAATAACGTTGTGTAATAATTTGCAGAGGATTTTTTCTCTTCCGATGTGAAGCCTGGTGATATCCGATGTCAAAAAGGTGTTAGCTGCCAAGCTGGGATCTAGATACTCCCAGACCAGTTGATTTTTCAATTTCTCTGATATTAATGTTTTTTAATATTACGTGTAGACTCGGATGATCTGATCCATGAGTTTGAGACTTCTATAGAGGTTCAGAGAAAAGAAATGTGGAATGACACAGCTGCCAGTATGTTCATCAATCACGGTACGGTATACCGTACGATAGCGATTTTCTCAATACGATGGAAGACTTCCTGAGAAAGACACAGGCAGTGATAGGTGTCCTACCACCTCCTCCATCATCGTGAAACAGGTCTTTATCAGTAACGTTCATGCTCATTTATAGGGGAAGTTAGCGTAATTGTTGTAATAATTTCTACACATTTCTCCCTCCCCTCCGGCCCTAGATTTTAGAATTTTGGAATCCCGATTTTTTAATACCTTGACCCCGATTTTTGACTAAAAGTATTCTCAAAGTCGTAAAACGTAAAAAAGCAAATTTAATATTTTGAAATTTTAAATTTTGGTACCCTCTTCTTCACGGCTGTTCAGGTAAATTTGACTCCAGGACAACATACCTACGGCCTAAACCTATTTACTGGCCGATTTAAAAGTGAGAGGCCTTGACCAATTTTGAGGCCATAGTGAAGTAAGAACTTTTTTTAAATTCCCCTCTACCACCTAACGGCCGCCCTGAGAACTTTGACACCTGGTATCCATTACTCTCGCAGTAATAATCATCCTAACCAAGTCTCAAGGTGAGAGAGCTATTGGTTGAGGGGATATAAAATCCAAACCCCATTTGCCCATTGTAAAATCAGAGGAAGAAGAGACTTTTTGATGGGAAAATTTTGATTTTCCCTTTTTTTTCTCCTGCGATCGGAATTCTATTCCAAATTAATTAGATTGTTGTCAAAAATTGTTATTGTTCACGAAATAATTTATTTAAAAAAGTTAAAATATATTGCTAGGTTCGCCTTTGATTTCAACCTGTTCTTAACTTCTTCGGTTTTATTTCAGTTTACCTACAAAGAGTCAGAGCGACGCACGGGAAACCGGCTAGTTCATACAAATAATATTAATAATAAGTGGGAAATTCTATTTATTATACAAATATTGTTAGCGTGATAATTCTTTCAAAACTGGAACTATTTCCATTAGTTCCGTTTTGTAATTTTCTTCTTCTACCCAAGTGAACTTATATTTCTCTCAAGTTACTTGAAAACTCCTCTCTATCTCAACCCTCTGGGATCAACTACTAAACTGTCCTTGACTTATTTTTCTCATTGAATGTTTCAACCAGCATTTTTATTCTTATTTCCTTTATTTTCCTCCGTTTCTCATCCCCATCCTCCCCCCTGCTGGAACAAGTATATGGGCTGAGCATTTGCTAATCTCTCTTGGAGCCAAAAATGCTGTAAATCAATACACAAAATTTAAATCATTATCGACTTGATTGTTTATTCTTCAACAACTTTAATTGTATGGATCTGTAATAAACTGAAAATCCTATTGGTGTCATGGCTTTTAGGTACCTATTGATTTAAGAGTTGCATACAGGGCTCTTTACTTCATAATGTATTATTTTGTAAAACGAAAGTTATAAAGAGGAGATCTGACTGGGAATAAGTTTAGATGGATGCTCGGTGACCAGTAATTGCAATAGATCCGCCTGCGGCGGATACGGAGCTGATAAATAACTTTAGTTGTCGAGAAACTCAAAAAGTTTCTGAAAAATCAAAATACAAAATGAAAAAAATCTCATGAGGGTTTGTGGAAAATTCGACGGAAGTGAGGAATCATACCTTTCCATCCAGAATATGATCAGCGAAAATCCGATATAGGTAATTGTCCAACCTGGGAGGACGATGCAAGTATGAGGACGTTTTTCCCAAACTCGAGGACTCTGTTCTTGAAGGTGACGATGAGAACGTGGTCCGAAAAAGGCGAGGACTCACTTGTCTAAATGAAGAGAGGACCCAGAAGGATCGGGGGCTTTGTGATTCATGTGGTAGGTTTGTTTTGGACATTGATTATTGAGCGTTAGGGGATACAAGCCCCAACACTTGGTGTTATCCACAAATTCCTAAAAATCGTCTCTGTTTTAAATCAATTAACAAACGATACCTTTATGTCGCTAGTTTCCGAGCTAGGGCGTTTTGAAAATACACTAATTCTTTTTACACCTTACAATATTTACAACTTACTTTTTGCAGAAGTGACTGAAAATAGTGCTTAAAGGCACAACTAGGCCCCAAATGGAGCCGATATACCAAATTTCATAAAAATCGGCCCTTGGGAACTGGGCAGTGTTGCGTATGGACGGAATATTTTATATTCAATTTTTGGATTCTTACGTACCTTGACACGCAAACCATCAAATTTTGAGGGGGTTATAATATTTTTCGCTCGATTCCAAAAATTTATTATTGAAGATAATAAACCAAAAACGCAGATTTAACGAGCTGGCTGTCCATTGTTCTTTTATGTTCGACGATAGTTTGGCTATAAACCAATTAATTATTTACAAACGCTATATTATTAAATGAATTGTTGAGTTATCAACTCTGTAAAACCAAAACCACTTGTTATTGATAGGTGTCACCTAACATTAAGTAAACCGAGACATCAATAAAAAAAAAAAAAATGAATTTTGTGATTTCAATGGGTGTTTCCAATAGACTTTGATTGAACCTAATGCAACTAAAAGAGCGCTATGAAGGATTATCTAGAACGTGATTCACCTATCGCGTTTACGAAAATCTTACTATTCAAATAAAAAATTGATCTTTCTTCTCACGAAGATGAACATTAGGGATTTCGAATGTATTTATGTTCAGCGAAATATTTTTCCAAACATAAATTGTTAATGCAGCTGGTCAGCAAAATTTGGGCCCTCCAAAATCAAAATCCTAACTCGAACCTAGTTTTATATATTTTTCAGCATTAAATTTTGGTTCCGCGTCAGTCTATCTACCTCCACCTTAATTATGGTCCGATTCACACGAAATTTGAGGAAATTTGATACAGATTTTTTGTTTTACACATATAAATTTGCCAACCAAACATAGAAAGTGAGGAAGGTCAAGTAAATTAATATATGAATACAGTAAGATTAGTGATACAAACAACCAAGGACATAAAACCCTAACAGTCAGGCTCTTCACCTCAAACTCCTTCTTATATAGTGAAGAATATTGTGACGGAGCGATGAGGTTAGATGGCGGAGTATGCAGCTGTTGGTATGCCGAGGATGTCGGCAAGGGTTCATATCGACTAAACATTCAGGAACGTTCACCTTCCCCTACGAGCCCTTCGAATGGAGAAGCCGGGGAATAATGGGGACCGATAAGGGAAAAGGGATTACCTCCCTAAGAACCTCACCCGGAAGGATGGATCTCAGGAATGGCGCGGATCCCGCAGGAACGGGTAGTGCTAACCCGTGGCAGCGGGAGGGATGAAGGGAAGATCTCATTACCGGGACTAGAACAAGGGTCCCCTTCTTGAAGGAACTCCTCAATCATCTCCTACTCGAGGAACTCCTCGCATACACCTCAACGTCTAAAGTGCACAAGCTCCCGACAAGAGCTCAAACGTGGTGAATCAGTCCCACAAGACGGCAATCAAACTCACATCAATACTAGTGGTAGTATGAATGCCCAAGAAATGGCGAAGCTACTATGATGGTGGCCAATTTGTTCTTCGTTGTGTGTTTTCTATGCAAAATGGTAAAAGTGTAGTTACTTACTCCAAGTAAGTAGGTAAGTACGTTGTGTACATACTGATACAAATTTACCAAGAACCGAACATATCATGTACCAAACAGGGGATAAGTAGTGTAATCTGCAAACTACTGTTATTGCAGAAAATTCATAATTTTTTACGGACTTTCATACTTTTTAGTTTAGAACTAATTTCTGATCTGCATGGATGTGGATGTAAAGAGAATAAAGAGAGACGATACATGTGAAACCCATGTACTATCCAATATTGTTATACCTACCATAATGTTAAAAGTCTATTTTGGACTCAATACTACCAAAGATAAGAAAAACTTAGTATGCTTGAAAGCAAAAAACCCCTAGGTTCTAAAAATCAATCAATTTCACAACTGGGCAGTGAAGTATTACTCTTTATAGACCTGTGCCTTCATTGACTAACACGGAAGAGTGATGACTCTTATCGACTATTTTTGATTTCCAACTGTTGACTAAATTGAAGGCAAGTTTGCGGTCAGGACTGGTACGATTACCTACTTAATATTAAATTCTGAGCGGAAGGAAATTTTTTTATACATTTCAAGTACAATTTTCCGACATGGTTTCGTGTTTGACCATCTAAAACCTTTTTTGTTGGGCAAAACCAATCCTCTATTCTTCAAGATGGCTGCCTGTAAATTTCAAAGCACTTGTATTATTTGTGGAAACCATTGCTCTTGGGGGAAAACAGAAACCTGTCGCATTCCTAGTCCCTGGTGAAAAATTTTCTAATTTGCAGCGTTTTTTCGTATATTTAATATACGAAAAAACGCTGCAAATTATTACACAATGGTTTATTATTTTTTATTTTTCTACATAGATCACGCGTCTGCAAAGCAACCAACCATCCGACATGAAAAAAAATATCGATCGCATTTTGGTCAGCTTTAATTTGAACGGAGATTAGGCCTCTTTTGCGATTCACACGCGTGTTTCTGATTTATCGTACGTCCAAACTTTAAATTCTCGTAGTGAGCGAACGGTTTGTCCCACAGAGCTCCAGGTGGTCTCAAAAAATTCTAAAAATTCTATAGAATCTTAAATTGAAGGAAAAACAATACCTTTATATCGAAATTTGTGAGTTAGGGCGTTTTGAAAATTTCAAAACTGATTTTGGAACCCTTAGAAGTGACCTACATCAACCAAAATCTTCGGGGCACAACTAGACCCTAAATGGAGCCTACAAACCAAATTTCATCAAAATCGGTCAATGCTAAGTGGCAAAAGTGCCGCGTACGGCGGACGGACGGCCAAATTTTTATTCGATTTTTGGATTCTACGAACCTTGAAACGTTTTTCAACATCATTCAAAACGTTTCCTTGAAGTTTTGAAACGTATGAAGTTTTTCAAACATCATACATCATACTTTTTGTACTTGCACAAATTTAATAGGAGTGACATCCCTTACGCCACTCGATGAATTTGGAATACTTGCAATGTTTCAGGTTCTTGGTAATCTCTCAATTGAACCCCATATTATGAAAATCGTGGTTAGTATCAATTAATATGTAAGAATAACTAATTAATAAATGAAAACGAGTTGACAATATCGTTTTGCAAGAAAAGATTGGCACGAATCATGAGGCGGCCAAAGAAAAGAGCAATGATCACAAAATGATAAAGTCTGAACAAATATAAACTGGTATATTACAACATTATAGGGAGTAGCCCAAAGAACTGCTATTTCCCTGTCGGAACTCGAGTTGGGAAAAAGGCAACAGCGGGAGAAAGACCGTCTTGAGACTCAAAAGGTTAGGTACCAGGTGAAGTCCCTTGACGTCGACGTCGGGGTTACTATAAATTCATTTCATAAGGTGATATCCGCCGTTTTAAATCACAGTAAAGGTCATGGTTAGCGTATCCTTTGGAACGTCAAGAGTCAAATGCCATGCGGTGGGTGAACGAGGCGTGGTGCGGCCACGTCCAGGTGTTATTAGCCGAAGCGCTTATTTGGGGTGACTGGTAGCAATAACTCTACTTTCAAATTTTAAACAAGACAAAGTAGGTACCTACTCAGTACAATAAGTAAAAAAGTAAAGAGAACAATCTCAGGTTGGACTTACGTCCAACTACCATTCCTGGAGTCACGGACGTCATCAGAAGTCTTCCCCAAGGGAAGAATTGGCTCTGATAATTTCGCAAGGCTACTTATTGCCTCACCCAGTTATCCCTATACAAGAAGTAAGCAGTTGTGAAAAAAAGAGTAGAACAAAATAATCAATAATTAAAAAATCATAAAATAAAAACCTTATTAAGGAAAAAACGGACCGACCTCAAAACTGATGATGGCAAACCACCAAAAAGAAGAAAATAATACTAATTAGAACTTATTCAGATTGGTTGGTAGGTAAGTACAGATTGAAGTCGCCGCCGTGGCCATCTGTAGACACCAACATACTTGAGAAACTTCAACATATTATTTTCTTCTAAATATTTTCTTCGCAAATATACTCAACCACAGCCTCCTCCCCTCCCCCCATCATGAACTAGGTAGATAGTCGTATATGGGACGTCAGTGCAATTCTGAACACAAACATATTTTAAATAGTAGGTATAATATAATTGACGATTTATTTGATCAAAAGATAGTTGTTGGAATTCTAGCAATTCCTAGGGAGATTCACACTTATTGCCACACTCTTACATTATTCTCCGTTTTACGACAGCAGTGATATTTAAAAATTTTGAACCTAATAATTTTGGGACATATAAATATTACCTCAATGATACATAATACTTTTGAGAACATATAAATAATATTTTTGAGACCTAAATAATTTTGAGACCTAATAATTTTGAGACCTAATAATTTTGGAACATAAATATATAAATATTACCTCAATGATACCCACGCTTATTATTTTATTGTACTGCACTATCGGCATATATAATAATAATAATAATAATTTCATATGAGTAAGGAAGTAAAATATACTTTCGGATGTTTGTTTTGGGACATAGGTTCGTTTTTGTTAAAAAGCTTTTAATTTTATTATTTATTTTTTAATTTTTAGTGGTTTTAATTTATTTCCAAAATTAGTTTCTCCGCAATTTTTTATTAATTTTCGCAATGATCTGTTTTGGTACTGTAAGTATATCAGTTTCTACAAGGTGGACCAGTTTATGTAATCCGGATCAACTTTTGATTAATTTTGATTAGTTCCATACCGCGGTCCAGTTTTCCAGAAAACTAGTAGTTGTTGGACTGTGGGTCGGTTTTTTCGTAACTTGTCTCAGGCTTATAGTTTAGATCAGTTTCCGTACCTACTGCAGATTAGTTTCCCTACTGTTCAAGGTCACAATCAGACTTGTAATGAATCATGTTGAAGTTGATGCTATGCGCTATACCAACTTGGAAGACTAGCCTCTCATCACCTAATTGTTCGATATACCTCTTATACAGTAGGGTATTTTGAAGTTCAGACGACCTCCAATACCGTCACCTACCCAACGAGAAAGCTATGTGCAACACCCCCATGGCTTAGTATTCTTTCGTCTCGTACTTGTTTGATTATCCCCATATTTGGTATGGAAACTCACCTACTAGAAGATCCATGAACACATTTGATGAGGCTCATGTAGGTTCTGTGCGAATAACCCACAATAATCCCCCACAACAACAATTTCTGGTTATCGGAACCCCTCTTATATAGCATCTCATTATAAAGCTTACAATTGGACCTTTATTTAGAATACACAAAAATGGACCGCAAGCGACTCATTAGAAAGTTACATAGGTAGTTGAGTGAATATGGAACAATCTTCCAGAGATAAGCCACCACATTTTTAAACTATTTTCACTCATTTTCGACACTTTCAACAAAGCAAAATGAAATCCGTTTGAAACGGGACCACCACGGATACTGTAAAACACTTTTCAAAAATAGCCAGGCAGATTGGTATCAGAAGTTCCATTTTTCTGGCTATCCATTACCTAATTGATTCATCTTCGATTGTCAAAAGGATAATAGAATCGGAAAATAAGAAAGGAAGGGAAGTTGGCTATAAATAAATTTTGGGTTTAAGCATTCTCGGTTACCAAGAGTGCAACTTCCGGAAAGAAAGAGTTGTTATATTTATACTGCTAAGTGTCAAACATGATACTAATGTAATTGTAGCCATTTTATGGTATATTATATTTCACCTTTTCAGGTAATAACAAAAATCCAAAATACTCCCAAAATTTAAAAAACTGTGTTGGTGGTCGTTGAAGTATGAACCCTGTCCACCTTGTATAAAGTAATGAACCATTTAACTGGAGAGAGGGCTCCAAATCATCACCTGGGCCCCCGCAATCATACTTCCACAACACATAATAGCTAACACTCTTTGTATCGCCAAGGCGCTAAGTTGAATGAGCTGTCCTTTCCCCAGTAATATCAGCATCATCGACGGCATTTCCCTAGTTATTAATTACGGCTCTCGCTGGAAGCCCTTGATATTTTTCCCAGACCCGGCAGACAATCTGTGCATAGCAGTCGTTGGTTGGCGGAACCGTTTATGTACCATTTGATACCTAATGTGGCGCCTACAGTTGGTCGATTAAGCCCAGCCAAGGCTGAATAGATTTTACTTTTATCGCTATATTTGTGCAGCCCTTGACAAGCCTACGTCAGACCTTCGAACCAAGTTCCACTTTCACGCACTATTCGGTCTAAGGCACAAGGACGTTCTGTTCCGCTATAGGATTCGAACCGCCATTCCTAGTATTGTGATCGCGAATTGAAAACCTGAGAAGTGAAAGGGTATCATTCAACAATTAATGTAATCCACGTTTACGAAAAGCAATATTGCTTACATACATTTTGTTTGGCAATCACAGGTAGCTGAAGGATTGTTCTCGTTTTGGGATTTATCCTTCCTTACATTCAGATTACGAGATTAAAATTAATTAGTAATTTGTTTTTTGGCCTAGTTTACTACAATTCTTTTTGTTCAAAACATAATATACTCAAAACTCGTTTTCGATTATTTTGATAGGTTGAAGAGGTAATACATTAATAACGTCATACTAGTCACTTCAATAATTCATTTTGTTACAGACCTGATTTTCAAATTCTATTTTCTGAGTGTAGATGACCGAATCGAGAAGATTTAAGAGGAGAAATATTGCACAAACTAGCTTTGGGGACTGAGAACATTGTCCTCGAAAATAAAAATCAATCTATTAATATTACTTTTAAGTAGGTAGGTCCGTATTCTAATCCTGTTTAGTGTTCAGATTAAAAAACTAATTTAAAATTTGGCTCAAATAACATGCATGATCCCTCGTAACACTGAAAGTCGTACGCAACAACAATTTCAACAGTAAATAGGAAACGTTGAGATACTTCGGCAGTTGTATGACCAACGATCGAATAAATTGAGTTATGCAATCTCCAGCTGCTTGAGGTTTTCGGGGAAACCCTCAACTGGGCTCGATCGAGCCGTGTCTCCCGGTGAGGCAGGATCATATAGATCCAGGTTCGGATAAGGTCAGTCGTAAAACCCCTGGGTTTTTTCCAGGTCAACTGACCAGTTCGGAATGAATTTATAACAATTTCGCAACAATGGGCACATGGACCGATGAAATACGGGAGCGAGCTCCCCTTCACGGCTCCCTAAGGATCAGTGCAAATTCTAATTTGTTGTTGCTCCTCCCGTCAACCTTAAGTACTGACTGAATCCATTACGTGCTCTACAATTGATCATCACTGTTATTAGAGTAAATTTCATTTGTGATTTTTAATTGAGTTTATTTGAGAAAGGTTGGGTTGAGGGGTGTATTCAAATCACGACGAAGAGATTACATAATCAAGTGTCTAATAAAATTACTTACTTCCCAAATTACTCGTAAATTAAGATGAAAAAAAGATACAGTCACCAGACCTATAGTGCCAACAGAAGATGAAATTATTCTAATTGTTGGTAGAAAAAATGATTGATTGTAAAACAAATCATGATGATTATTGTCCATTAACTGGAACAATGAGGAAAAATATTAATTTTCTGTCTATTTATGTAAAGGATACTTTGAGGAATTGATGTCTAGAGTCTAGACATCAGTTCTAAAGCTTTCTAACATTCGTAATGGCAGATTCCTCCCAATGTTGGTTACAAATGGCAAATTATTTTGGCCGTACAAAAAATTATTCCTAACATTTAGAAGAACTACAATGTAGTGGAAGGTGGTCAATAACATAACCTTACCATGATTAGCATGGTCAACTTTCATAAGTGCCAACTTCTATCCATATTACTTAATTATGGAGGCTACAGATCTGGAACGGACCAGGAGAAAAGAAGAGCAAAATTATGATTGGATGATCTGAAGCAGGCGATATTAGAGTGTACAGGATTAGCAGGTAATAACGGAGTTCCAGCGTGGAACGTGAAGTTGTGTGGTGAGGGTGGAGTCCCAAAGAGATACGTAACTTGGTATCTCATCAGGAGTACTACTGTGTGGCGTCACCACCCGCGTCATGTTAGCCACTTCAGCTCTCCAGGCCAATAGTTACGACGAGAAAAGATTAAATTAGGCGGAAAAATATTGTGTTTAGAACTTTTTGAGCTCTTTACCGAAATCCTATGGTCTGTTCGGAGAGGCAGTCCTGAACGGTTCGGAGGGGCTTGGAGGAGCCCAAAGGAGTTTGGAGGAGCCCATTCGCCTCTATCCCCTCCCCTTTTCAGTTCCGGTTTGGTTCCGAACTGTTCCGGACTGCCTCTCCGAACAAACCCTTAATATATCCAATTGTCAGAACTTCTTCCTACAGCATGTACAATTTAAATTTAAAACACCCAAAAACAACAATTTTCAGATTTTGAAATTTATCATGATTGGAAAATTAGAAGTTTTGATTGTAAATACAAGAGGATGAACTGAATCTGATATTCAGTAGGTAAGTAAGATTGCAGGTAAGTCATATGATAATACAAACGATGTAGTAGGGTAAGATTGGTTCACAAATGATGATGACAGAACAAGACGAAAATAGGCCGTTGATTTTATTGGCCCACTGAACACCAGAAAGGTAAGTAGGGTGTTATATAGACCGAAGGCTACCATTTACCAGCGACAAAGCTCGGATTTATCATAACGCAGACCATTCATAAATCGGACGTTAAGACGGGGTTTGAGATTATGAAATGAGATCGATTTGAATAAAATATCCGCTGGAATATCGAATGAGACAGAAGGGCCAGGGCGTGCGCCCCGGTTATGCGGGTGACTTACTGCTTGTCACGAGCTCGCCTCCCGCGCCCACGGCACCCAGTCATTTCTCCAATAAAATACGATTTAAAGACGCGTAGCATATTCAAAAGTATGGACCTTTGTTTGTAGAGGTACCCATTAATAGAGGAAATTACCCAACTCAACATTTTCTAGGGACCACCAGGCAGTAACAATGAACCACCATACATAAATATACCACCAAAATGTTCAACAGAGAATCAGAGAAGATAGTCATGAATATAATTTTGATTATACATTATGATTGAAACTGATGGAACCTGTAGTATAAAGCACCATAACTGAAGTATCCAGGATTAAAACAATAAAAATTATGTCTGATTATGTAACTTCACCGAATAAAATTATTCAAGCACATTAATAAATTCTCCATAATTTTGAATTCAAACTTTCTCCAATCAATGAAAGAATCAGATTTTCAACCAGTTCTATTCGGAAAAATAAAATATATAAACATCAAAACTAAACTAAATAATTTATGAGATATTTGGTGGGCGGGGAAGGGGGGGGGGGTTACGGTGGTAAAAACTGGAAGAGACTTCTCTAGGGTACAACCTCCAGGTACTAGTGGTTTCCTTGTAAGTTTTTTTTTCCCCTACGCCGAGCGTTTACGGCTCTTCGGCCATTAGCGTTTTGGCAGCCCAATACAGTAAGTGAACACAAATCCTGCACCAAGGAAAAGAAAAAACAAGAGAGGCCTGCCTATTTATAACGTTATTTCGAAATGGCCATCAATATGCTAACAACCATGATAATATAGCAACCCAAATTGATCGATTCTTAATGATGAGATGAAATATTGTTCTAGGTACTATTTAGAGAATTCATAAAATGTCTTATAGTTTGTCATTACCTATGCAAAAATTATTATTAGCATAATGATGAGTTTGACAAGTTTGCAACAACGGTTTCATCTTAGAGTGAAAGGTCCCACCACCAACTCCAGCAACTTCGTCAGATCTACTCTTCGGTCCTGATGACTCACGATCTGAACTGACCGCGACATTTAAACTAAGACAAGAATCGATCAGGGTTCGGCCTTAAAATGCTAAAATTATTATTTTCCCCTCTCCGGTTGATTAGCGGGTTTTGAGATTTATAGAAGCCGGCTGGTTGTTGAGATCAGCGAGGCCTTCCACTTCAAACGAGACACGCCCCAACGGTATTTAAGACATAAGAAGTGAATTGACATTTTGAGTTGATCCTTCAACCATCATTGGGCCCGTCAGTCTTCATCAAAATAAATAACAGGAACTACAATGGCATGTTTTACGACGCGACCAAATGTATTACGATCACAGAGATTCTGAGTAAACAAGTTTAGAAGAACTAAATGTAGTTTTTAGGACGTCCCACTCTAAGACTTGGGGTAAAGGAGGACAACACTCAAGGGAGAAAATAGAAATAATCACATTCGAACCCGTTTTGACTATTCTGAATTCAAATCCCCGAAAAATCTATAGGTGTATGACAAAAACTGTGTCTGTGCGACAGAATCTTGTGTACTCCGCCCACACCTTAGTTTCCAACCGATATGCGGGTTTCTTTCGGTTTATTATTTTCAATAATGAACCTTTAGGGTAGATCAAGAAAAAAATTGTCATCCCCCCTCCCCCTCAAAAATTGAATAAAGAAATGACCATCCTTCCGCTGTACATGGCACTTTCCTTAGTTACCATGGACCGATTTTGATGAAATTTGGTATATGGGCTCTATTTGGTGTCTAGTTGTGCCCCGAAGCTTTTGGTTGATGTCAGTCATTTCTAAGGAGTGAAAAATAAAGGCTGAAATTTTCAAAATGCCCCAGTTCAAAAACTCTCGTTATAAAGGTGTTGTTTTTTACCAATTTAAGTCTGTAGGATTGATTTGAACGGTTGAATCTTGACAGCAATACAAGGAAAAACTGTATCAAACATCAATCTATCGCTAAGTAACTATCGCAACCTCAATACGAGTGAATTCTCGTAATTCACAATACTTTGAGATGAAAATTATATATAAATGATTTGAGAGGGGAAAATCCCCAGTTACGAAACATATGCTGTGTAATAACTACCAAGTAGCAACTCATGGTTCATTACAAGTAACAGCAGTCCCTTAATAATTCAACATACAGCCAACAATGTCTCGGTCACTGAAAGGAAAAATTATATTCATCGTGTTTTTAAAAGATATGGGACATGATTCTCTGCTATTGTCCACGATTGCTCGAGGCGGTAATGTTTATACAAGACAAGAGCCATGTCCTTGATCTATTCTAGTAGTGTCTCGAAGATCTACAGAGGGCCTGAAGGGGAGGTCTGGGAGACCTATTACACCAACACTCTTGACACGGCCCAGTGTTCTTAACCCAGTTATACGACGTTGAAAGGGATGAGAATTAAGAAATATGGGAGAAAGGGCAGTCCCCATTTTATAGTACGTTGTTTAAAATATGGTTTTTTCTTCTAGCTCCAACGAAAAATCCCCATTTTACTACACTGTTTCCATAAGAGGCATTCGAGTTTTAGGGTACAATAAAGTCTGAAAGAGGGAAAACCGTACTTACTGGAGTAACAAACACCGTGAAAGGTTTTTCCAAATAAAAATGCCTCGATAAGTTCGGGTAAAATTTTTTTTATTCGCATCATCAGGAATTTATTTGAGGAGTCTATTACGAAGTACACTTGAGCTATTTATGAAGTTCCAAAGGGTTTTTGAGCAAATATTCATCTCACATTTCTCGAATAAAAATCCAGACGAACAAAATTTTTTCAAGAGCCAAAACGGAAGTTGCTCACTACAATGTAGTGGAGGTGTACTCTGGTATTCTATTGTTGAATGTAGAAGAGTCAACAAACTTAGATGTCGTAGTTTGTGTATTAGGTATATATAATCATTTCTGCGAGTAGTAAATTAGTGTGGTTTAGTGGCTGACAGATACGTACTCCAATAAAATACACATGAAGGGCTGATTACTCGGGTAAAATAAATAATCGATAGAAAAATCTCGTTCTTTTATACGTAGGAATCAAGGTTTCAACATAGTTCAATTTTGAAAAGTGTATCTCAACAGATCGAACTAGTCAAAGTTTCCCCAAAGCTTCTAATGTTGCCTCAAGCTGAAAATGAACACCTATAAGGACAGTAAAGAACACCCGATGTCAGACTGGAATTTATTGCTCATAATAAGAACAGATTTTATAACCAATGTGTCTTCAATCATCAAACAATCTAACCGATATTGGCTAAGTGCAGTGATAGAGAAGTTTGTAGAGTTAAAGCTTTTTGTTTTCAACAGATAAGAGTTTGCACTCAATCCACGCGAAGAAAGATACTTCCTGTGAATTGCGTCTTTAAATGGCCAAGATCTAGATCCCCACCGAGGAGGGTAAGAGTTGGAGTAATGGTGTTGTGTGGGCTTGGTAAACAACTCTAGGGACCAACATTCGCGTAAAGAAGGATTCCCCAGGGTCTGATGTCGCTAGGATTTCTTCCTCTTTCTCGAGCGAGTCTTTTCAACTGACATTCGGATACAGTCCAGCCGGAAATATGAGACCCGAGCTCGACCGGAGGACCCAACTGCATAAAAGAGTGACCGGCCGAAAGTCTCGGGAGTCGGCATCCTTATAAAAAACAGGATAACCCGTCGGACGGAAAAGCATTGTTATTCTCTCTTTCCCTCGAAGAGAAGAACTGATCTGGGTTAAAGGATTCTGGAGAATACAGTCATGAGGAATAAGGGCAGTTTCTTGAATTAAACTCACCCGCGTGACGAGGTTCTACAACGCTAATTCAAATTGTACCGAAAATGCTAGATTTATTGAGGTATTTATAATAGTGCTATAAATCACTTTAAACATTAGGTAATGACTTAATTCAACTAGTCTTGAATAAAAAGTTTTCAAAGGAGGTATTCTGAGTACTATAAGTAAGTAACAGTAGCACAGTAAGTAACAGTTCAATCATCGCCACTGCTGGCGAATATTAAGAAAGACACAGGAATATTTCTTGGGAAGCGACCAATGCATCTTGGGTGTGCACGATGAGAAAAAGGGGAGAGGGAACAAGGTAGTCAGCAACATAGGTAATAACAACATAGCAACAATCAAGGTATAACGACGCTCGGAAGGGGAAAAAGCCCAAAAAGCCAAGATATAAAATGTTGGGAAATCACGATTTTAAATAGGGTTCTAATTTTTCGACTGCTTGATAATGACAATAGGCGTTAAGGCTCTTGAGGTTCAGTCAGATGAATAAATACACTGTTAGGCCAACGTTTCGGTATATTTATATACATCTTCAGGGCTTGCAACCGGTGTAAATATAATTCTTTTGGCTACATCAGAACTTGAACACAGCACTTTTTAATGTGGAAACTTTTGACTTTGAAATTTGGTATGTAGGCTCCGTTTGGGGTCTAGTTGTGCCCCGAAGATTTTGGTTGATGTAGGTCACTTCTAAGGGTTCAAAAATAAATTTTGAAATTTTGAAAACGCCCTAACTCAAAAAATTTTGATATAAAGGTATTGTTTTTCCTTCAATTTAATATTCTATGGAATTTTTAGAATTTTTTGAGACACCCGGAGCTTTGTAGGACAAACCGTTCGCTCCCTACGAGAATTTAAGGGTTGGACGTACGATAAATCAGAAATACTCTCAAAAGAGTATTTCAAATAATCTCAAAAGAGGCCTAATTTCCGTTCAAATTTTAGCTGACCGAAATGCGATCGATGTTTTTCTTCATATTGGATGGTTGGTGGCTTTGCAGACGAGTGATCAATACAGAACAATAATAAACCATTGTGCAATAATTTGCAGCGTTTTATTTACATTTTAACAAAAAAATATCAATGTACATTTTTGTCTGTTAGTTTATTTATTTCTTAGACAAAACTAGATCGCTAAATCATTATTGCGATTATTATTGAAATTATATGCATAAAATTGAATCATAGAAAAATTGAATGAACGATGTTAGGAACCTAGTTATACGTTTAGAATATAAGGGGGTGAGGCAATAAGCAGCGAAATAATTAAAAGCAATCGTGATATTTTTTTGGAGGACAGCTGATGACTTCCGCGACGCCAGGAGTGGCAGTTGGACGAGAATTTAACCTGAGAAATTTGTTTACTTTACTATACGTTCAGAAAATTGACATTTCGTTGCAAACCGGTCGGGATTCTTTATTTTAGGCTTCTAATTAGGATTTAGTGACCTTTAAAATCCACTAACCATGTATATAGTGGATGAACAGTGAATATCATTGCCACTGGACCAACAGTAGCGATCCGCACGAGCAACACGATTTCACGAGAACATCAATTTCTCACGATCTATAGGTCCAATATCGTTCAAATTTCGATGTTAGTTTGGTCTCAAGTTAGTACTTTAGGTAGTAGTTAGGTATCATCAGTCACAGTACATTGACAAATATGAAAATCGTGAAGATGATTAGGAGGTTAACAATTCACCAACTGTTCACATGACTGTTAAATCATGTTCTATACAAGGAAGTCTATCCGTGGCACTTCTTCTACACTAATCATTTTTATATCAACTGTCTGTTTATGTAGGTATGCTAGGTCTTCTTCTTCTTTCTTCTTTCTGGCTCTACAATCCGCGAGGGATCATGGCCTCCTGCAACAACGTTCGCCAGGTGCCTCGGTTCTGCGCGGCAGTTCTCCAGTCACGGACACCCAAGATTGTGCGGGCGTCTAAGGTATGCTAGGTGCTGAATCTATAATGCTTACCCAACTTGGCAGGCGTTTTTGACATTTTATGTCTTTACTATGGCACATAAATGAAAACTCGTCACGCGGGGAGCGTTATGAGGGGAGCGTTACGAGGGGAGCGTTACGCGGAAATTTCTGATGATTTTCACGTACAACTATAGGTTGAACTGTACCTATTTTCAGTGAACAATATTTTATCAAAACAATTTGACTCCGTGCTGTGAACGAGAACTTTTTAATGACAACACAATTTCAAAAGTAAACAAATTAACAGGTGTCAAAAACATGATTCAAAATAAAAATTAACTGTAGACCGCTACAATCACCCCCCTCCCTAATAACAATGATAATTCTTCAATTTTGTGGGAAACCGAACAACTCTTCCTGATCTTGTTCTGTAAGGTTGTTGTAGCAGTGGCGACTGTGGGGTAATTTGTGAGTGATGTGGCATGTGTTGTGCTTGAGTGGAATCCGTAGGATGTGTAGATGACGATTCGGGGTGGATAAGGTCTTCTTGTGGTGCTGTTGTGCTGTTTGGTCTGAGATCTTCGTTTGTTAAAAATGCTGGTTTCAGACGATCTATCGTGACTGAAATTTCTTTGCCCTTGACCCAAATGATGAATGTTTTTGTTTTTCTCTCTTTTACCTCATAAGGGCCATCGTATGGTGACTTCAACGAACTA
The DNA here is from genome assembly GCA_009739505.2 of Apolygus lucorum. NCBI lineage: Eukaryota > Metazoa > Arthropoda > Insecta > Hemiptera > Miridae > Apolygus > Apolygus lucorum. The sequence goes on along the minus strand of CM019177.2, from coordinate 38,022,893 downwards.
CGAATGCCATCGTAACGCAGAAAAACATGCTTAGCCTGTTCCAATTCAGGGTGTACAAAAATGGCTCTTTGCCCATGCCATTTTGCTGGTTGAGGCTTCAAATTTTCCATAGTCTGCTTTAGGCAAGCAACATATTCGTGGGTTGGAGCTGAAACGGGGGAGTCTTCAAAGAACTGACCAGGTAGTCGTAGTGAGGTGCCGTACACAAGTTCTGCTGTACTACATCCGAGATCTTCCTTCAACGACGATCTTATCCCCAGCAGAACCATCGGTAACACGTCAGCCCAACGTTCAGTGTTATGGCATCGGATTGCTGCTTTTAGCTGTCTGTGCAGGCGTTCTAGCATCCCGTTTGCCTTCGGGTTGTATGCAGACGTGAAGCTGTGCGAAATCCCCAAAGTAGTTGTAAGTTGTCTGAATAGTGAACTTTCAAACTGACGGCCTCTGTCCGAAGTTATCTTGTGAGGGACCCCAAATCGACTGATCCAATGTGCGCAAAATGCCTGAGCCACAGTGTCGGTCTTGCTGTCCGCAAGTGGTATAACCTCTGGCCATCTGGTGAACCGATCTATGCAGGTTAATACGTAGGTATATCCCTGAGATGGAACCAACGGGCCAACAAGATCCACATGGACGTGAGAGAAACGTTCACTAGTTAGCTGGAATTCGCCTAAAGCGCTGTGGGTATGCCTTTGAACTTTGTTTCGTTGACAGTCAATGCAAGAGCGAACCCACTCCTTGCAATCTTTAGTCATAGAGGGCCAGATGAACCGTTGACTGAGTGACTTATAGGTTGCTCTATTACCCGGATGGGACAAGTTATGCACTGAGTCAAAAACTTGACGTCTGAAACTAGGAGGAACATAAGGGCGCACAAAACCTGTCGAAACGTCGCAATGCACGGGAGCATCTGAGTTGGAAAACTGAATTTGTTTCCACTGTAAGGAGGAATCAGATGGAAGATCTTCTTTGCACTGAGCTTTGGCTAATTCTGCATAATTTACTGGCAATGGGGCAAAAGCTTCAATTCGTGACAAACAATCTGCTACAACATTGTTTTTTCCAGAAATGTGTTGAATGTCAGTTGTGAATTGGCCGATGAAGTCAAGGTGTCTGATTTGTCTTGGTGTAGCTTTGTCTGGTTTCTGGAGGAATGCATATGTCAGTGGCTTATGGTCAGTGTACAGTGTGAAAACTCTACCTTCGAGTAAGTGTCTGAAGTATCTGATGCAGTCGTGAGCAGCCAAAAGTTCTCTGTCATATGCACTGTAATTTCGCTGAGTAGGAGATAGAGTATGTGAAAAGAAACTAATTGGTTGCCATTCTCCATCTACTTTCTGCTGTATGCTGCCTCCAATAGCAACGTTTGAAGCATCTACCATGAGGGACCAGGGGACGTCTGAACGAGGATGAGTTAACAGTGTTGCTGCACTCAATTCTGCTTTGCATTGTTCGAATGCACACCGAGTTTCTGTAGTCCAAACTATTTCAGAATTCTCTTTCCCAACGTGTCCTCTAAGATAGTTAGTGAGTAGAGAGAGATGGTCAGCTGCTTTGGGAATGAAGCGACGGTAAAAATTGAACATTCCAAGAAATCGTCTCAGGCTCTGGATATCCTTAGGCAGTTCGAATTTTTGTAGTGTTTCGACCCTACTTGGTAATGGTGTGATACCTTGCGTACATACCAAGTGTCCCAAGAACTCAATCTGTGACTTCCCAAATTCACACTTTGCTGGGTTGATGACCACTCCGAAATCTCGGAAACGTTGGAAAAGTGTTTTGAGGTCTTGTAGGTGCTCTTCCTGTGAGGAACTAGCCACCAAACAATCGTCAATGTAGGCCCTAACATTTGGTAGTCCTCTAGTCAATTCATTGACAAAGCGTTGAAAGGTTTGGGCTGCGTTACACAACCCAAAGGTCATTTGAGGGAATTCAAAAAGGCCAAAGGGAGTAATGATCGCAGTTTTCTCTATATCCTCAGGAGCCATAGGGATCTGGTGGTAAGCCTTCAGAAGGTCAATTTTAGAAAAGATAATTTTGCCATGAAGGTCTTGAGCCAGATCTTGTATATTCGGGAGTGGATAACGGTCAGGAACTGTAATTCGATTGAGAGCACGAAAATCCCCACATGGCCTCCAATCGCCAGTCTTTTTAGGTACCATGTGCAACGGGCTTGCCCATGGGCTCTTGGAAGGACGACAAATACCCTGCGACACCATGTAGTCAAACTCTTTTTTGGCTATCGCGTACTTTTCAGAGTCTAGGCGACGAAACTTGGCAGATATGGGAGGTCCAGTAGTTATGATGTGATGGACAACATTGTGTTTTGGCTCAACCAAAGTGAACGAAGGCCTCGTAATGTCCTTGAATTCAGCGAGAAGAGAATGATAGCAGGAGGATGAACCTATGGTCGTTATTATTGGCATTTCAGTAGTACGAAGTTGACCATTGGCTGATAAGGAAGTGAGAGAATCGTGTAAACATCGACGCTTCAAATCAACCAAGAGACCATAGTGTGCCAAGAAATCTGCCCCAATGATCGGCTTGGACACTTCTGCAATGACAAATGGCCAGTGAAAAGATCGACGAAGACCTAAATCAATTGACAGAAGTGACGTACCATATGTCTTTATCTCTGTACCATTGGCTGCAAAAAGTTGGTACTTAGAGGGTCGTTTTCTGTCTGTCATGGATGTTTTTTTGTTACTTTTATCTCTGATGAAAAGGCGGCTACTTATTTGGCCAGCATCGCCTGCCGATGGTTTTCCGATGGTTTATAATTCTGTTTGGAATAACAACAAGGCGGTTCGCAATTGATTGCTTTATCACCATATCGAAAATGATATCGACATCGCCACGTACCTGTTGCTATTTTGTTATCCCTTGTGGAAGGTTTTGTTCTAGAACTTGATCTGGATCGTGAAAGTCTAGGTTGTCTGTATTGCGTGGCATCTAATGTATCAAACCTACGAGTCAGAGCATCAATCTTATACACTAGATCGTCATATGAAGGATTAACATTAGGTTGAGAATGCGATGATTGAGATGTATTTGTCAGATTTATTGAGGAACATTCGGATCTTGGGTCTGAAACTTCCATGATCTTATCAGCTAGTGGTACTAAAGTTTCTAAACTAGCATTAGAGCTTACTGACAGAATCGCTCGTGTATTCGTTGGAAGTTGCTGAAGCCACAAAGATTTCAGGATGGTGTCGCTCACTTTGTTGTTCGCTAGATCCTTCATCTCTCTCAATAGTTGGCTGGGTCGACGATCTCCAAGGGTTGTATCTTTCAGCAAACGTTGTAGTCTCTTATCTTCAGAATCCGAGAACGAGTCAATGATTCTCGTTTTGATGGTTTCATACTTGTTTTGCGCAGGTGGTGAGATAACAAGATCACTGACTTGGGAAAGGATGCTGGAATCAATTGCTGCCACAATACAATCAAATCGGTCTTGGTCACTGACAACGTTCTTCATCCGAAATTGTGCCTCACATTGACTAAACCAAATGGCTACATTGGCCTTCCAAAACGGAGGTGCTATAAAACTTATGGCCCGAACATTTTCTCTTGGTGGTGCCTCTGCAGCGTTAGGGTCTGGTAGGACAGCGTTAGAATCCATGTTCTAAGTCGGGGTTACTAATTATAGGTTGAACTGTACCTATTTTCAGTGAACAATATTTTATCAAAACAATTTGACTCCGTGCTGTGAACGAGAACTTTTTAATGACAACACAATTTCAAAAGTAAACAAATTAACAGGTGTCAAAAACATGATTCAAAATAAAAATTAACTGTAGACCGCTACACAACCAATCGTTCCTAGGGAAAACTAACTTCCTCATTTTCCACCCCACAAAAATCGTTCACCACTCATTGGAAAGCTCTCAATTTATTAAACATAAGACATGAAAAGTCTCTCGTGGTTGCGTACTTGTACGAAAGCTGTATCCACCGTTTGTGTTTTACTTGGTTTGCGAAATAATTTGTGGTTCCTTCTCTCTCATCAACTCAATGTCTTTCTCTTATTTTACACTACCTTTCATTTTGCCCTTTCCTCTGTGCGGGTAAAGAGTATTGTTCATAACAAACGGACGGAACACGTACGACTCACGTACGATTGTCTACTGTTTCGTGTCGTTGACCCACGGAAACCGCAGGGCTAACCAGATGTTGGACTTTTGAGATAGCCACACTCACGAAGTTCCATTGTTCCTCTGAGGTTGTGGGCGGAGGGGTGGTCAGTCATTGTTCCAGACTGTATTCCCACTTTACTTATTCCCCCTACTAGACTTTTCGTTGAAGTATAATATTATTATTGATGAGTAAGGTGAAGGTAGGTAACATCGAACATGTAATGAGTCAAGTGATGGAAAGAGTGGATCTTTGAAGTAAGTCGACTTCCAGCAATCATTTACTAAATTTAGCCACTGTCCTCAACTCACCTATTGACCATAGGAGTCACTTTCACACACAAAACAACTCTTTCATTCGATAACTTATAAGCAACCGGCCCACTCCCTACACACCACAACAACTAACTGGTACTCTTCTACTCATTCTCCCTGAAGTCTCAAAGAGCCCTCAATTTATGCGTAAATTATAAACTGCCAAAACAGCTGTAAATATGGAGGAAGCTGAGTTACACCTCTTATTTAAAAGAACTGAGAAATAACATTCGAGGTAAAAACCAACATTGATTTGATGTTGTTGGTTGGCTTGGTTTTACGAATGTAATTAAAGGATCTTGAAACCTAGGCTAGATTTTGTTATGAACGCGAGCTTTTAGTTGTGAGGAGTTCTTCGACGCTTTAGATGTTTTCGATTTCTTAACAATAAGAATAATGTTGTGATTGAGACTGCTTTACAAAGTTATGTCAACTACACGTTTATGCATGGTAAGAACCAACTTCAATTTAGCGGATTTTTATTTATGTAGTTGGCTGGTATCGTTTTTACCAAAAAGTAATCAAAGGATCTTGCAACCTAGGCTTTTAGATGTGATGTGTTCTTTTAGATGTTTTCGATTTCTTAATAATAACAATACCTTTGGGACATCAAGAGGTGAATGAAATGACGAGCAATTTGAAAAGCAGGCCCATAAAGAGCTAAATTAAAACAACAGACAACAAATTCCTAGTAAAAGTAAGCAGCAAACAAACAAAACACGGCTAAAACATGTTCCATGTTTCTTGAATTTTAGCCGAAGGCTCTAAGCAGTAACCACCCGAGGGTCCAGGAGGCTTGCCCCCTGCCGAGGACCGTACGGCTGTTTTTTTTTAAATTCGTTTTTCGGATTCTACATAGGTACTTTGAAATGTAAACCATCATATTTTTAGGGGGGTTAACTTTTTTTTTCTTGCTAGAAAATGGTTCATTATTTTCATTATTCCAAATAATAATCCAAAATCAAAGAGTTCATTAAGGAATCATTTTAGAAAAATCCTTTGAGGCTCTAAGAATTTCCGTATATTTAGGTTAAATTGTTAACTATTGGTCATGAGGAGTGTTTTCATCTTAAGCCGAACTCAAGAGTTAAAGTTGATTTCCACATAAACCTCCCTGGATCTCAGTAACCGTCCATCAGGAAAAAGTTTTCCGTTGCACTTCGAGGTAACGAGGCGGTACCGGATAAAGACCGTAATTACAGCGAAAACTCGCGGTGCAATAACTTGACCCTGTTGAACTCGGGAGCTTATCTGACCAGTCAGCACGAACAAGTGATCAGACCCCCAACTTGGCAAAGAAGGCGAGGGGTTGAGGGTAGTTCTACCTCTCAATACCAACCTATTCGACCGTATCATTAAAAAAAAGAAAAGGTTTTCAGGAGAGTCCTACTCCCAACAGCGGGGTCTCCACTTCATCACGTTTCTTGGATCTTTAAGACTACGAAAACTGGAGCTGTACTAAGTAAATAAGTGTAACTAAAGTAACTAACAACGAATCATTGCTGTCCTGAACAACCAACGAGCTTAGATATATACACAATGCGTCAAATAACTTCCGACTTATATATGTCATATTATGAAATGATATAAAATAACGAGTAGTATTATCACAAATGAAACGCGCAGTAGACATGAATAATCAGGCATTGAATAAGCCTAGAGGATAATAAGGAGGAGACAGAGATTATAGAGTTACGAATAGCCTAGAATGAATAGGTTTTTGACAAAAAATCAGACTATCAGAGTGAGGAGAAGTCAACTAGTCTGTAAATGGGCACAGACAGTAGAGCTGCAAATTTACCTCCAGTATCGACGAAGTTACTAAGATGATGAATTGAATAGTCCCTTAGGTTCAGCACTAGGCATGCAGCTACCGGCTTGACATTGCCAGTTCGAACAATAAGGGTTACTAGGATTTAAATGTGACTTGGAACATAAAAGTGTTACTTGGATAGTATTATGTATGCCAGTTGTAATAAACACGCAGCACGCATAATGTAGCTTTCTACTAGGACCCCAAGAGCTAAATCACTTCATTCACTGTGAAGATCCCAGCATGATCGTACACGCAATCGGGCTCGACAGTATACTTATGATTCATGATCAAAGAGATTATGACCATAAGGTTGAGCAACTCCACCAACAAACTACCGGGAGGTCTACTTACTATACTAATCTAACGTTCTGATAGCTACGTGTGACCATAAATCATGCATAACCCATAGGTACTAGTCAGCTCCGTGGTATACAATTCACACAAGAAATCTCAGCTCGAAAGTATTTCATTTCGTTTTGATCTGCCTGGAAAGGACCAATACTAAACAATACCAGCTGAAAAATCAAGGGGTAGATTGTTATCTTAGTTCACCGGTCCATGACCTCCTTCCTATCACTGTGACTGAACCAAAAGGATATAATATTTTTCTATCTTTTATTTTAACCATTTCCTTAACCACCACCTAGAAACCCTATTGTTGCTAGCCTTTTCAATGGGGAGGGGTTTGGTCTGAACAAACTTTATTCACCGATTGTTCATCAAACGGATAGTCGAGGGGGCCAGACAATGGAACAATTGACGTCGCTCCGACCTTCGAAATTCCTCCAGTGTTGAGAATCTTAATGAGATTCGTCTTATCCACCGTTGAGGAGGCTTCGTTTAAATTGAAAGGCGCGGGATCTCTTCCCTTGGAAATCTCCTTTGAAATGCATTTCCCTCTTTTTGTTTCCACCTCCAGGTTCCTCTGTTCCGATCTTGATTAGAGCGCCCTTTTCAGACCATCTTACGTCGGAGCAGTAAGAAAACTTTCAATTTACGAGAAAAAAACGAAGTCACTACCATAATCTCGTGGATATTGAAATATTCTTCAGTTAATACGCCCCAGCTGGGATTAATATTCGACATGATGATGGAATGACTATGCGAAGGCGGAATCTCTAAATAAAAAGCGAAAATTCAAATCCATCTGTCCTTGCAGTTTTAATCAGGGAGACCGAAATGGCAACGTTCTATCGGAATTCTGTTATTCAACTGAGTCGAAATTGCCATTCATTCCTGATTAGAATAATAGATATTGCACCCCCTTATTGTAGGTTTATGATGTAGTATGACGTAAAGATTGACGTTAAGGATAGTATTGACAGCTGATGAAGGAGGTAGAATGTAGGTTTAAACCTTGTGATTAATAGGTGTTCACTACTGAACCAAGGCAAATTGAGAACTTACTCTAATCATTCGAATATGTAGAACAAGATGGGGCAGAAACCATGTAACTAGTACATTGAAAAAACAAAACCTAGCGGCAATTACTTTAATATAGCAGTAGTACAAGTTGCAGATGTAATCGTAATATTTAAAACAATCGAATATTTTTTAATGACATGAGGATTAGAAAAGAATTTTGAGAAAACGTCTCTGTTTGAAAGTTGGGGTTTGAATTCAAAACTTACTGCAATAATGTTGGTAAAGAAGAGAACACAAGAAACATCAGAAACTACGCAGTTCTAAGGAAAATTGAAATCTGAAGTATTATTGTGGAAACCCATTGTAATAAAAAACGGAGTTAACAAGAACGTTGTCTATTTCCACGAAAATAACGAGTTACGAATTGAAATGATGTCGACGGTTAGGTCAGTTAAGTCATCAGTAACAAACATTAACTATTTGTTATTGTTTGTTACTGATGATGACCTAACCTTCGAAATCGATTTTATTTGTAACTCATTATTTTCGTGGAAATAGAATCTTTTTAGGTCCGTTTTTTATTAGGTCGGATTGAGTCAAGCGACCATTGAGTCGACCAAATTCTCGAGCGCAACGATTAGATTCAACACCCTGAGTTTGTGATGTTGCACAAAGGTTTATCCCTTTGTACTTGGATTTAGACCTATTCCACTTAGATTTATACTTTTCCACATAAGTTTAAGTCCAACTCAATTTGGAAATACTATTTAAGATTCACCTATATTAAGTAAACTTTGTTTTGTATAGGATTGCAATTGCAGAGGCTGAAATGGCCGTATCTGCTTTTTCGCTAATAAACCAGTTGTCAATATCAGATAGTAGTTTGTCCAAAAAATATATAAATGATATCTACAATAAGGGCCAGGGGGTCGCGATTAGAGACTTTTAGCCAAAATCTGGTATGAATGATGTACGAGAGGTGGAAGCGTAACTACTGCAAGCAGCGGACGCTCCCACGAACAGCTTGCAACTATCCTGCCCAACATACATCGACCGAGCTTGTGCAGAGACCTGACGGGTCGCATCAATCACAGCGGCCCTGAGGGAGGTCTCCGGACCCTGGCGGGATGCAGAAGTCCATGCACACTCGTTGACCCCGAGTCATACGAGGACCATCAATCATGAGCCAGTCGCGATGGAAGGCGGAGTTTAGCGGTTAGTCTCCCCGACAAAGCTGAGTCTCCACGAGGTCAGACCGAGGATTCAAGAGACCTGTAGTGATGTGAAGCTGATGTATTTTCACGCGGACGCCTCTTCATAGTGTCGTAGGTTTGGTATTTGACTCAGTATTGAACCAATTTGTCCTATACCTCACTCCCTCTAACAGGCAGTTTTTGATAGGGATGGGTTTTCAGTCGAAAATAGGAGTAAGTCAAGAATATTTAGTTAATCCATTCCATTAAAAAAATTTAATTCGAAATCTAATCTATTGCTACTAGTTTTCCCAACGAGATCGTGGATTATCAACCAACTATACCAAAAATGCTTTTCGAAAATATTGTTTTGTGATTAAAAGAGAATTTTGTACGTTGCTGAGTATAGTCGAATGGTATGGGGCAACTAAAGCTAGCCCCTCCACGTATGATTTCACTGCGGGTCAACTACGAGGCAATGGTCAACCAGCCAAATTAAGAGAATATTCTCCATACATGGACATGGAGTATTCGATGATTAGAAATCGTTTAAATAACAATTTACCGAAGCACCGACGAATTACTTTAATGTACTTTATTGAAAACTTTCGAGTTTACTAAATTCATAAAAACCAACACGACTGAGATTTCTTTCTCATCTTTGGGGCGTTTGCTCGTGCACACACAGTACCAATGTTAGTGCAATGCTACTGGAATTCATAAAGAAGCACTATTTTTGCCTAGAAAAAAATGATCAAAATCGCGTTATTAGATCATTTATTTTCCCGGGAATAACATTATTTTTTCCGTTGTGTAGTTGGCGAGAAGTTGAACTTCATTATCTCCAGACCAATTTTTACCCTTTCCAAATAAAAAAAGTTACATTTTAACAGCAAAAAAAGCTATTTATTGCTTTTTTTGCTAATAGTTTTTGCTTACGGTAAATAAAAATTTTGTCCTAGACCTAATGGGCAATATTTCGAAAACCTTATAACTCCACTTAGTACGATGCGTTCTTAGGTCTTGAATAAAAACGGTTACGTTTGTGAGAAAATGTTTAATACCTACGAAGAACGATCAATTCATTGAATGAAATGGCATACTTTCTAAAAACTAGTGGCGATTCCCCTATAATGTCATCAATAACATACGTATAGCAAATGAAGCATTGTGTGGTTATGAAAGAAAAGCATATTATAGTACCTATACATAGAAATTCCGGCTCTTTTAGTATTCTGTAAAGATAGATGGGAGACATCAGAAATGAGCTTTTCATCATGAACAATATGAACATATTTGTGATGACGAAACGTTTCGCTTAAATGAATTAACGGTGGAATACAAAATGAACTATAATGAATAAACATAGTAGCTCAAGTTCATGCGTGGCATGTTTCTCAGGATTTCCCCGAACAAACGTGACACAGGAGTGCTACGAAAAGTGCGTTTTTTCTCTCACAACCGGAAGGAAAGAAGAAATATTTGTAGCCGGCAAAACGTTACTGCCACCCAGGGAGCGATTAGGTCCCCGCAGCAGAACCCCAGAAGTACACTCGGGTGAAATATGGATGAGGCAGGAGTACACGACGGTGTTTTCACATTTCACCGTCGCGCAACACACATATATTGCACATGCCAGTTGACTATAATCTGCAGTTCCATGGACGAGTTGACAGTAATGAGGGTGAAATAATTCTAATAAACGACGAGTTATTGCGTATAAAATACACACACAGCAGTTTTAGTACATATGATGATCTCACTAACTAGGTATTCACCTACCTCTTGTATACCTATACAACAAGTTTTTTTTTAAACCATACTGTTCTGTAATGCATGGAATGACGGGGACGTCCCAATGAGGATTAGTTTAGTTTAAACAAGTAGAAAAGCGGTAAAACTTGCATTTTTATTTACCTTTCTCCTGCATAAAACTGTTTCACTCAATGTAATTTAGTTGATAGTTTGAGCAAGAAATTGTGGACTCCACCCCCTCTACCTTACCCACCATAAAATTTCTAGCGGCATGCGAGCCTCGAATTTGAACAGCATTTTAAAATCCATGATCTACGATACCCAACATACGAATTCGAGTCCCCCTCCCCCCTACCAATGGTGCCAGTAAGGAGCGATCACAGGTCGTAACGTAGGTAGTTTTGGTATTCAGTCCGTAGAAGTTCACATCCGGTTTCAAGATGAAACACTTCCAAGTCATGAAAATTTCAAAATGTCTGTCAAGTGGGGTGGGTAGTATAGAATAATAAGGATGTATAAAATTAATCAGAAATCTCAAGTATAAAACACGACCTTCAAAAGACCGGCCAAACCGGTCAATGGATCGTGAGAAAACTGTTTCAGGAAAATGTCGTTCATATGCAGCTATTAGTCCGATGGCGATGAACACCAAGCCACACCAAACCTCAAAATCGATTCAAACCTGACAATGATTTCGTATAGTTATGTCAGGATAATTCCAAGAATCTATTTCACTTTACCTGTTCTTCAGATCACGAATCAGATAGTAAAGGAGCTTCCAAAACCTCTTGTTTAGATTCTGATTCAGGCCAGTTCCGGTGCTATAATAATTCTTCAGAAAGAGGATATATTATGGCAAGATAAGTTCAAAGGCCAAGTACTTAGTTGAATACATTTACCACAACGTAGACGACTAAACGGTTGAATAATAAATGAACTGTTTGATTGATCGAACTGTTTCAACAATGAATGTCAGGTTTCAAGAAATACACGGACGAAGGTCCAGCTTTGAAGGTCCTGCAAGAAAGAATTTGAAGTGACGGGCAGTGGCAGCAGGGACAAATCAAGAGGGCGAAGGACACGTCAAAATGAATGGCCCCCCGATCACCTTTCGAAGGGAAACGCTCGAAACAAAAGAGGGAACCGCAGAAAAAATCGCGCACCCCGTGACATTTCGGCCAATTCGCGAGTTTGAAGTGCCCTTTAGCTACAGGATAAAGAGATAGCATTCGTGACCTTTGGCAAGCACGTGTCCGAAGAGTCAAGGATCGGAGTTTCAACGGCACCCATACTCCCATACACCCTGTAATTATTTTTGAACGCTCAAGACCCGTGGGGAGCACCTTTCAAGAAACCGTAATCGCCCGAGAAAAAACCCACATGGTCAGAATGTCCGAAATCCAATGGAAATTACAGGTCATGTCCGAATAACGTCCGAAAATAATCGAAAGCTGCGGTGTGGTCGCTGCCTATTTTTAAAAAGTGCGCAATCGTAAAACGGCTAATCTTGACATTGTCTACAAACTTCAACAAGTAGTTCATGGTCACCAGAACATACCTTATACTACCAGAGGCGACAGGAAGCGAAATTCTACCTTGTTCTTGGGTATTATACTAACTTTTTTGAAGGTGTCAGATCCATGCACTGCGTGTTATCATGTCAAAATTACAGGGAAAATTCTTCTGGTTTTTCCAAATACTACCAACTTTTGGGGAGCTGATGGGATTTCAGCTTTCTTGCAAGGGGAAACCTGAAACTCTACTATTATCACTGACTACTATCACTACTACTACTACTTTCGATGGATTGTGATTTTCTATTGTGTATTATGTGTGTTATATTTTCTGAGTGTGTTCAATTGAACGTAAAAAAGACTTAATTAAACCCAACAACATTTTTAAAATTTCTAAGCGTCAAGGTATTTTAAAATACGTATGAAGGTACCGGTGTTAGTAAAAAATAACACCTCTTTAATGAGCCTAATTACGGAAAGTATGTTGTAGGACTGCAGTGTTTCGCGTCCATTAGGTTGACTTGAATTATCATATAATTTTTAAAAGATTTGTTAGTAATTTCCGAAAATTAATTGATGCCCCTAAGATGAGCCTATTTCCTAATGGTAAGAACATCATTAAACAAAATAATTCCTCAAATTATCAATAATTACCTAAAACAGTAACACAAGAACACTTCTAACTTCAACTAAAAGAGAGCTGGGGTTAGCTCCAAAAAGCCCAACACCAGAAGTTGTTATCAGGTGCTGGAAGGTGAAAGGAGCTGGAATCTTGTGGCACAATTTTGTACACAGAGAATATTCTGACGAGGAAAACATTGTTAGAACAGAGAACATAGAGAGAGAGAGAAAGGAGCACCTGGTCCGTCCCGCCATCCAGAACAGATTAAGCGCCCCAGGACTCAGCCTGAAGTAATGTGTTAAACAGTTCCAGGCTGAGCTTCCAACGAGAGAGAAAAGGAGGTGTTTTTTTAGTGGGTTTGAATCCCACATAACTTGAAGACTCGGACCATTCAAGGCATCTTACGAGTTAAGATTGTCTCACCAGCCTGCCGAAAAAAACCTCTTCACCAACTGATTTCATTTCCCTGGCATTCCACTAATATCAAGATCCGACTTCAAATCTAATGATTTCCTCTGAACCATTATCACATAAAGAGAAATATTCTTGAATGGCCATCCTGTAGAAACACTATCACGTAATAGGAAGGCGATACTACTTTACAAAGACTGAGCCTGTGGCAATCAAGGAAACAAAAAACATACAATTTATGAGCCGATGTGGATCGATGACCCCAATCGTCTTGGTCCCCAAGTTTCTATCTCCCCTTGTTTTTCCTATTTCCACCATCCCAGCATCGGATATTGACCTGTTTATTTCAACTGAAAACACGAAATGAAGTTTCGGATTTTCTTATTTTGGTTCGCACATGACGCAACGTTATACGATGTACGTTAAATATACGTTATACGTACATTTCCACGGTTTGTAAATGTATTCCCTTACATTTACAAGAAATGCAAGCTTGAATTGATTATATCCGTTACATACATTGATTATATCCGTGTATCCAATTCATACACTAACCATAGTTTGATATCTTTACGGATAAATACCTTATTTGTAGTTGAAGTTAGCCATGCCAATTTTCACCGTCATCGTGGAAGTCCATTGTTCTCTGCAACAAAATAATACACTCAATTATTGTCTTCCTTGAAATCGCACCAAAATATCAATATTAGGATATTTCAACGCCGCTCAGAGAAAATTAGATTACGAGTATATCTGGGGTTTTCGTCCATCATTCCACATACTTGAGTAACGATGCACAATTGAGATACCCAATAGCTTAGAATTAGTTACTCTTGGATGATGGACTCAAGACTGAAGAGTGTAGTGTTAGAGGGCGGGTAAAATCTAAAATTTACCATCATTCTTTATATTTTAATATTTTACCAACCTGGAAGAAGAACCCTCAAACTTTTTACTCTGAGTTGAGTTAGATGAGAGGATAGAGTGGAATTCATGGGTTTACAGTTATCACGCTCAATACTATACGAAACCAGTGGCGTCTCCTCCAGGCAAACATAGCAAACACTGTTTGCCTTACTACAAATATGCAAAATAAATAAATTAATTTTTGTTGAGATTCTCCTATATTTCCATTTTTGTAAGTAATATATAGCTGATTTTGGAAAACTTTTATAATATTTAGGGACTATTTCATTATTATCAAGGAATTTAGATTAAATGAGAGAATGGAATAAGAAAGTACGTATTTTGCCTTGGATACTAGCCCGCAACACACCAGAGACTTGGAGAGGTCGGTAATGTAGATGATTGCGGATGATAAGCGAACTAGCGCGGGGGCGGTCCTCCTTGCATCGCTGGATGCAAGGCAAGCAGTTCAAAAAAAAAATGAATTTTTCGGGACTGTTTAGAGTGAGAGGCGACGATCGGCGGGGTGGCGGGGGGTCAGCGCGGGGTCCAGTATTGCCATACTCCCACTACCTCACTATCAGCTGTTGCAAACAGTCGGAAAACTGTTTCGTGACCTTGAATGCAGAGAGATTAGCCCACATATCCATAACATATCCACATTAACATATCCATCCACCCACATTATCTCAAAGAAGGAAAGCAGTTGGTTTTTTCGCCGCCGCAAATATCAGCTGTATGACGTTGACTGGTGTCCCGTTCCCGATTTTACTGTATTTCACTGTACCTAATCGTTTTTCTTGTTGATAGACACTAGGAAATAATTGCAAAACATTGTAGAATGAAGGTTTCACATCTTATTAGGTCTAGGTCAGATTCTCCCTTTTTGGTTAATTATTTTCAAGAAAAAAGTTTGACCACCCTCAAATTTGATGGTTTACGTTTGTGGTAGGTAAGTACGTGTAGATTTTGAAAATCGAATATTAAAAAAAAATCCGTCCGTCCGCGGATCTTTCCTTAATTATCATGGACCGATTATGATGAAATTTGGTATATGGGCTCCATTTGGGGTCTTGTTGTGCCGCAAATCTTTTGGTTGATGTAAGTCACTTCTAAGCGGTGAAACGGGAGGGCTGAAACTTCCAAAGGCACCCTCTCTCGAAAACTCTCGATATGAAGGTATTGTTTTATCAGAAATTTAAGATTGTACCATTGAATTTTCGGAATCGAATGAGACTACCCATAGCTTTGTAGGAAAAACTGATCGCTCCCTACGAGAAGTTAGAAAAACGAGTATGAATCGCAAAAGAGGCGTGATCGCCTTTCAAATTTTAGTTAACCAAAATGCGTTCGCCGAACATTTCTTTGGGATGTACTCGGTTTTGCTTCCTCAGCAACTAGTAATCAAATTTCTAAACGAAGGAATTCATTATTTCTTCCAGTGGAGTGTGAAGCGTTTAATTCTTCCAAATAAACTTGATTGTGAAGGTAAAACATGGTTGGTAGGTGGTGACAATGACAAAGCTGAGTTCTTTGCTGGCACGTGATCAATACAGAAAAAAAATGAACCTTTGTGTAATAATTTGCAGCCTAGCTGTTTGCCTGACGAATATTATCACGCGACGCCCCTGTACGAAACCTAAGGCATCTCTATAACGCATAAGCCAAAAATGAATGTAAGATTCTTGAAAAGTTCCAACTAAAGAACATATGGAAGAAGCAGGTAGAGACGAAATGGTGCAGGAATTAGAGGTTTCGGTCAACTTCTGCCGTCGATTTCAACAACACTGTGCACTTGTCGGATGAACAAGCTATTACTAGAAGCGTTTATGTCTACACTAATTATTAAATGGAGTGGAAATAAATGAGAACATAAGGAGGTAGAACGTGATTCTTGTGTTTGGAACGAGTAACACGGACGTTTTCAAGGCTATTCAAATCATCATTATCATCCAAGAACGAACAATGTGGCTCAAAAACGATGCACACACCACCTTGTTTCTTATTTACCGATGACAAGAGTTACGTAACTTATACATGCAACACGTAATGTAGTAAATTTCAATTAGGAAATCGAAGGCCAGCAAAATGCAGCCCAGACTCAATTCACAAGTCGTGCCTAACATGGTCGCACCTTATTTTTTTCCTTAGAGCAACTTGAAAACTGTTATTTTCTACCAGAGCGTTTGAAGGCCGAACCACTCATTTGTAAGAACATTATTGAGTTACTTTATCAAACAAATGCTATCAACATTCGTTATGGTGTGTTTTAGATAAATACAACGAAGTGTCTTAGCAGATCTAATAAATTGGGAGCATATTACACTTTCGCACAATGAATTCAATCAGACAGAAAAATAATCAGAATCATAATAAAGACTACACATTTGTTTTACGCAAATTGAATATTTATGAAGATAGATGTTTATAACGATGATAACATAATTTTTCAGTGATAATATCGATCGTGATTTTCTATGCAGCGTTTCCAAGTGAGCTCATGCAATCTAACCGAAAGTTTTGAAGTTATTGACATTTTTCTGCTTACAGCAGTATCTCTGGATTTTAAATTGATCCAATAGGTTTAAACTTATTCCAAATAATTAATTGACCCTTTGACCACTCAGTCTGATGCACATCAAGTGCCGTTGGTTTTCTGAGTTTTCCCAAATACAAGCTTTATTTTTATGTGTTTCAACCTGATTCCATCTTCATCTTGTAGAGGATCGAGCTGGGGGATTCTCCCATTCGTCGGATTTCATGTTTTTGAACGAGTGTGGCTTCTGTGATAATTTTTGATAACATCTTTGGTAGTGAGTGACTACTGGTGACCCTTCCCTCGGGTTTCAATCAGATTTTGGGTGGATAGCCCCTTACAATCATACCTAAAATTAGGTACAAATCGTCAAAACCTAATTCCATCAACCAGAGTTGCTACCTTCGACGATGAATAAAACCACTATTACAGCTTGTAGCGCTTTCTTCTTTTTTTGGTGGCTTTCTTATGTTCTCAACTAACGATCAGAACGATAGGTTGCTCCCCAAAACGTCATCAACAAATAGGGAGCAAAGAAAGATATGTGTTCTATAGTTGTTTTCTCTTTACATGGCATGTAAAGGACTTTACTTCATCTATAGTGAGGGAATTAGGAGGAATGTGAGGGAATTATTCTCATGACATAATCTGAATTTATTATTATAGTTATTATCATCGTTATGTAAGAATCTTCTTTAATAGCCTCAATACTCAAATTGTGAATTCATATGATAATAAAACGTTTTACGAGTTTAATTGTACCAAGTTAACTAACTAATTCCCTAAATCATTACCTAATTCTCCCACTACAATGATTTTAATCATGATCATGTATCTCTTTACTAACGCATTTCTTTGAACCAAGTATTCGTGAGCATGAGCAGTAGCCTATTTTGAAGGGATTCACGAAAAAAGGGGGAACATTTTTTTTTCATTTTCATTTTATGGAAATGGGAACTTAATTTTCAACGAAATGGGAGAATGGCCCAGTTTGTGTAAGACTGGGATTGTTTTTTCCGAGTTCTCTGTTCATGAATAGTTCATCAAAAGAGTTGATTTCAGTGGACTGATTTTTGTTATCACCTAATAAATAATAATTATTCTCACAGAATAATTTAATAATTATTCTGAATATGAATGTTAAAAATTCCTGAACATTAATAAATAGTTGCAATTATTAACAAGGAAACCTTCGGTCAAGTCTAGTGTAGCAGAAGTTGATTGCTGAAGAACTCCCTTTCCTGGCTATTCACTAGCAATGAAGATCTAGTTTAGAGATAGAACGTATCAGCAAAATCCTAGATGGACACAATTTTAATGTATGAAGTATGTGAAGGTGCCTCTGATTCATTCTCTTCTATTTGTGCTCAAAGATAGTTCGTCGTTTCTCTTTGAAATGAAAACTAGTTCTGTTATGTGTGATAGCTGATTCTGGGTTCTAGATTATGTGTTGGAGGAAACTGAACTACCGGAATTCTTCCTATCTGATCAACGAGGAAAGCAGATTTATAGGGTGAATTGAGGTTCAGTTGGGTACCGAAGTCTTCACTACGAGGAATTTCCAACCAACAGAGGTACATCGAGTTGATCTATCGCACCAGACTCGATTCTCTATCGCGAAACTGCGACATCGGTCGAGCGCGGAAACGCTAGGGATGTACACGCATTATCAGATTTGGCAGCGATACCACGATCGATCGTTACGAACCATGAGGTCAGAACATGCCTGATCCGGATGTCATGGTAACATCGATGCTTTTGCTTCTCCGTTCTCAGTTATCCACTTCCTCTCCCGCCGACGGATCCAATAATTCAATCTGCCTCCTCCATCCCCATCCTACCGCCTACGGGCATCTGTCATAGGGCCTTCTCATTAGTATTGTAATAGTGGGCCACTTAGCCCTCGGCCCCCGGAGGCGGGCTCCGTCCAAACACGGCTGCCGTAGATTGGGTGAAGCGTGGAAAGGGTAGAGTTAAGTGCTCCAGTCTTGTGATGCTGAAGGAGCGTTAGGGCGAACGTTGATTCGCGGATGAAGCTTAGTGTAATCAAAATGTCTCCAACACCTGAAGGGATATGGAACCCAAAACCTTCCAGCACGCCCGCTAATCTAACTACGTGATTTGACATAGAAGGAAGGTATCTTCATGAGAAGGGAATAAGGGTTTGCAAACGTACAGGTACATTATTAAATACCACCATGAGTTCAAAATAGGGTGACTGGATTGAACCCAGTACTGGAAGAGACCTGCAAACTGCGAGTAGTAACACCTTGCATTGGGATGTATCTGAACTGATTCGTAGAACAACCATGTCTGCATGTATGCATTACAAACAAACATAGATGGTGAGCAAAGATGATGACTGTAAATTATTGTAGCAAAATCGAATTCAAATTAGGGGGAATAAAGTAATTGGGGATTTGTGGGGATGGAGCGATGAATTAAGGATGCTCCTGAACTAATTTTCCGAGTAAATTAATCTTCATTCATACCCAATTGGTATTTCTGATTTATTGAGTCGTTAAAACCACACTTACCGGAAATTGAGGCAACAATTATTTCATACATGGCATTTTCTTCAGATCAACTACAAACGCAATATATTCGTAGGTTGGAAGGACAGGATCCATAAGAAGAGAAAATCAACAGGGTGTTTCGAGTACCTAACTAAACATTGAATACATTTTTTCCGAAACAATAAGTACCTATTCTTGTTTTCACCTCTTGAGTTAATGTTTTATTTTATAAATCACAATATTTGAGAAGCACTTATTAAGTGGCCATGTCTGTTTTCTTGTATTTTTTTAAACTCCACTCACCAAACTCGAAATACCTACTTTTTTGCCAATTCCCAGAAAACAATCAAAACTAATGAACTATGGCTAGCGAAATACTGATTCAATTTACAACATTTATACAGTTTATTTACATACATTCATTTCAGAGATGCAGCCTCCAACCAAAGTTGGATAACCCACAATACTTCGGCTTCCCCCACGACATAAGAAACGACAAAACGAAAAAAGTCCATTCATGCAGCATCAGTTAATGAGCGAATTCCTCAGAAATCTTTAACTTTAAATGTCATCAATTGTGTCATCGAAAACATCTCAGGAACTCCACAGCTGTCCCAAGGTGTGGTGAAAAATCAAGAATTTTACTGGAAGAAGCTACATACCTCTTTTGTGATATTCTATTACTACTGGTTGAGTTATGATATTATTATCACATTTTTCGAAATTTCCCAAAGCTCCTCCAACATGAAATATATTTTTCAGGGCATATGGGTAAAAAAAAATTGTTTGCTCGATTTCAGAGGATATAAAATTGTTTTGAATATAAACTGTTGTTTACCTCCGTTGTCACCGAAGTAAGTCTTGTGAGTTGCTTCTTTAGGCCGTGTCACGGAATAACTCCAACCCCTTTAGGCCTGAAAAAGAAAAAAAGTTTCAATAACATGGACTATAAGTAAATACTTAATAAGTACCACGCATATTGAATAAAAATGGCTTAGTGGTGAATGTACAATTAGCTAATAGGATTAGTTTTATCTCTCCCTTTCACTAGACATGACAGACAAATAACCTTTCACCACGTGGTCTCGTTACTAGGTGGCCCCTTTCCTTTCTAATCCTTTTACCTACCTCCCTTTCACCCAGACTAAATAAATAGAACGACGGACTGACAAACTTTAGTACTCTCTCGACGGCCTGAAGATGATGTCTTTACATCGAAAGCGCTCGCCTCCTGTACTCGACTTGCTGGTTACGACGGATTCTCCAATACGGTACGTAGATAATAATTGTATTCTTGTAACCAGCGGAACTAACCCCATTCATTTAATAGAAGAAGATACGGCTTTAGGTACAGCAAAAGCTTCTCAGCGCAAATCTATGTGGCAATCGTCAAGTAAAAGCAAAGATTTTCTCATCATTCGTGAGACAATCTATGGGTTTTCTCAGTGAAGTAACTGTGGTGTTGACATAAGAACAATATTAAATTAAATCGAAATGAATTTCGTACAAATACTCGTAATATCAAACTCCTTCAATTCGGCCAACTTCGAATCCCATCAACCATTTCAATTAATCCATTAAACATCCTGTCCAAAGCTGTTACACTATTCTGCTACAATTCACACATGGTATTACCATTGGATGATCAGTTATTGATCCGGATATTATGTATGAATGCGTTTGTGAGACGAGGGAACTAGTTTGCGACGTTGCCATTGCTATAAACGCAATTACGTTAGCGTGAAGCGAGTATTCAGATATGCGCGGATCCTAGATCGGGGGTATTTGATCTGCAGTGATGGGCGGATGGTGATGGAGGGGATTGTAATTAAACTGAATGTTTGATGGATGCCACAGACGAGGCGAAGGGGAGGCTTTGATGCAGTGTCCAATCTAGAGGTGTATAACAAGGATTAGGTAACTTGGAAATGTTGGCATAAAAATGGACATCCAACTGCCCTGGAAAACATCCAGTTCCAAAGTGGTTTAGTGTAATGCGGCATCCCAAATTTATAGCACATTTCCAAAGGAAGTAGTAACACTTCGCAAAGGAAAGGTAACAGATTACCTTTGCGTCATGCTACGAACAAATTGGCCAAACCTTTTTTGTTCCCTCCAAAATTGTAAACCGAACCAAAACTCATTTTTCCCCTTCCAACTTTCTAGTATTCTTTGACTATTTGGGTCTACTTACCAGGTGCGTCACGTCAAATTAATTAATTAATTTGACGGATGCTGTGAAAGCAGTTCCATTCAATTCTGCATGTCAACAATGTGTTACAGTGAGGAGTGAATTACAGATGGGATCATATCACCATACTCTGTCCCGTTAGTACAGTGGGTAGGTATTTTATTTACAACAGAATTAATTACCTATTTATGGGCGTAGGCTGGATCACGATTCTTCATTATTTTTTCAACATTGAACCTTTTTAAACGAGCTCAGAAAAATTATACACATACATTTCAAGGTAGGGTAGAATCCATGAATCGAATAAAAACTTTCCGTCCGACCACCGAACGCGACACATTGCCCAAATTTCATGGAACGATTTTGAGGAACCATTTGGGGTCTAGTTGTGCCCCGAAGCTCCCACTTGTGCTTCCCAAATTTCGTATTGAAGCACCGACAACATTGAGATAATGATGTTTTCCTGATAGGTAGGTACTTCATGTAAAAGAAAAAAACTTGATTGTTAACTGTGGGAGTGTTAAGGGGGTCGTAGTCGGTCGTCGTTCGTTCCTCGTTCCTGGTCAGTATTTCGCAAAATTACAATTACAATTAAAATTAAAAAAAAAATAATTAATTAATTAAAATAAAGTTATTACAATTAAATTAGGGGCAAAACTTAAAAAGTTGTACCTGAATTTGAAATTTTAAAAGATTTTAGAAATTCATTTGTGCACGGCCCTAGGGAATTGAAAAACTGAAAGATTGCCGCTGGAATCATCAAAATCGAACAGTAATTGCCATAGAAATTGGGGAAAACGTGGAAACCCCCGTTTATTCAGTAGTTTTCCCCATTTTTCTCTGGCAATTATTGTTCGATTTTGATGATTCCGGCGGAAAAAAACTATATCTTTAATTCGAGAGTTTTCGAGCAAGGGTACTTTTGAAAATTTCAACCCTTAATTTTCACCCCTTAGAAGTGACAAACAAAAGCTTCGCGGCACAACTAGACCCCAAATGGAGCCCATAATATATAGGCTTGTTATATTATAAAAAATTTCATCAAACTCGGTCAGTGGTAAATAAGTACCTAAAGTGCCGCGTAAGGCGGACGGACGGAAAATGTTTTATTCGATTAACGGATTCTACGTACCTACCTTGAAACGTAAACCAACAGTTTTGGGGTTGGGGGGGGGGGGGTTAAAAAACATTTTCTCTTGGTCGATTCCACAGGTTCATTATTGAAAATGATAAACCATAATCAAGTTACACCACCAAAAACCAAAGCAGTGATTTCGAACAAAACCAGGGTTAGAATAATCTTACAATATTAAGTTTGAAAGTTGCGATTAATTTCTTTTGATTTTTTTTCATTATTTTCAATAATGAACCTTTGGAATCCACCAACAACAAAAAAATGTTTAACCCCCTCAAAATTTTTTGGTTTACGTTTCAAGGTACCAATTCAAGTATAGTAATCAATTTAAGATACTATTGAATTTTTAGAATTTTTAGAGACCACGCGGAGCCCTGTAGGTCACACCGTTTGCTCCCAACTTGAGGGTTGGAGTTACGATAAATCAGAAACACGAGTGTGAATCGCAAAAGAGGCCTAATCTCCGTTCAAATTTTAGCTGACCGAAATGCGATCGATGTTTTTCTTCATGTTAGTTGGTGGTAAAAATGGCAAAGAATTGTTCTTTGCAGATGAGTGATCTATATAGAAAAAAATACAACCTTTGTGTAATAATTCGCAGCGTTTTTTCTATTGGAAGGGTGTTTTATAGGAAGTACTAATTAGTAGTTCAATTTGCTACAACGCTTGTCCCATATAATATATGGGAGTATATAAGATATATTATATCTTTTTACGCCATAAAAAATCCGAAGTAATCTTCAAAATGTGTGTGTGTTTTTTACCTTATGTCTCTAAAAATTTTATGGATCATAAACGGACGGTACTTTTATTGTTTAATTTATGTAGTAAATTAAGGTAGGTAGTTATTATCAGTTTAGTGTGTGTGTTAGTTCCTTTTCTTACAATGAACAACTGTTTTGTATAATTCGAGGCATTGAATTCCAAAATTGTCTACTTCATGTTCTAGCAAACATTCTCCACTTCCAATAGACAATTTAGCGGAAATTTAAAGACAGAAATAGTAGATTCAGACATATTGACTTGAGCTCGCAATGTGTACATCTACATGCTTACTTATGGATACAACGTTCACTCTAGTATTTTCTTCGTACCTTTTACGAAAAATTTCAAAAAATACATAATTTATATTTTAATTTGTAAGTTTGTGAAAAATTTTGTACTAGCAAATGCAAGGGAAAGAATTTGATATTGTAGCACTTTTTAAACGAATTGGACGGGAAATATTGCTCGTACTGCAAGGCAACAATCGAGTTCAACCTCTCCACGTCTATAATAAACCAACAATAGGGGACTTGACGAACCTTTGTCCGGCTGTGGGCCAGGCCCCCTCCCTCACTCTTTGATTGATTTAAACATCCTGGTTTTGCAATATTCAATCATTTGGTGCGCATGTTCGCATTAGCATATACACTACGCTAAAAACAATATACCGTATAAATCAATCGAACGACAAGAAAAGACGGTAGCACAGAGATTATAAATCTAAGGACGCATGCTGTGCCTAGAGCTTCACACACAACAGTTATAACCATGTTGCTGTATAGGCAAGGTAGATGTCTGCCATGACTTCTTGTCCATTGTTATTCCCCAGTCAAGGGCATTCATTTGTCATTAGCCAATCTCTAAAGAGAGTACTGAGTACCTACACCAAGAAACGACGAACTTGCTCACCCCCTCTCTACAGGGTCATACTATAAATTCTACAATAATACCCCATGAGTTTTATTTGGAACACTTTTCTCTCAAAGCAAAAATCAACTAAAATCTGAGTTTGATATAAGTTTCAAGAGAAGTCTTAGTTTTTTTTCTTTTTTGTAGTTGAGAAAACCATGTTTTTCTACATAATCTCAACTATGTACGACTTGTGTACCGCAGCTCAGACAACGACAATTTTCGGAATTTTACCACTTCTCTTTTTTAAAAATCCTGCAAGTTGTCAGCTTAAATAAACTTTCCAATAATGTATAAAATTTTGCCATTATTTCTCCATTTGAAGGAGTTATGGCGTCTAGAATATGAAAAACGCTGCAAATTATTACACACTGGTTTATTATTTTTTATTTTTCTATATATATCACTCGTCTGCAAAGCCACCAACCATCCAACATGAAGAAAATCGATCGCATTTCGGTCAGCTTAATTTTGAACGGAGATTAGGCCTCTTTTGCGATTCACACTCGTGTTTCTGATTTATCGTACGTCCAAACTTTAAATTCTCGTAGTGAGCGAACGGTTTGTCCTACAGAGCTCCGGGTGGTCTCAAAAAATTCTAAAAATTCTATAGAATCTTAAATTGAAGGAAAAACAATACCTTTATATACAAATTTTTTGAGTTAGGGCGTTTTCAAAATTTCAAAATTCATTTTGGAACCCTTAGAAGTGACCTACATCAACCAAAATCTTCGGGGCACAACTAGACCTTAAATGGAGCCTACATACCAAATTTCATCAAAATCAGTCAATTCTAAGTGGCAAAAGTGCCGCGTACGGCGGACGGACGGCCAAATTTTTATTCGATTTTTGGATTCTACGTACCTTGAATCGTAAACCATCAAATTTTGAGGGGGTGTTAAAAATTTTTTTCTCTTGGTCGATTCCAAAGGTTCATTATTGAAAATAATAAACCAAAATGTGACCTGCATCAAGTAATTACTGCAGATTAAGGGTAGTGGTTCATTCCAGTGTAGGTACCTATCGCGATACTCTCGCTCTGATTACACAAGTCTTACAGAAAATTTAATGCTGATTTCGAAACTGTGGCCGATAGTTAAGAAATTATTTTAAACAGGAGGGGTTTTAGGGGTTCAAGGGGGAAAACATGGTTTTCAACCAAAACATAAAACTTTAAAAATTATACCTAGGCAACAGATTGAGCTAGGACGGTGTGGTAGGTGGCATTCTACTCCACTTCATATATGTACTAAAACCAAACGTTTTAGAAATTGTTTCTATTGATGAAAAAAAAAACCCCTACGAATTTCCACTGAACAGAAGAGTTAAAACCAGATAAAAATGCTAAAAACAACGTTTTTTTCGTCATTTTGATTTTTTCTCCTTCTATTTAACGAAATGGAGGAAACCTGTTTGAATGAACTGGTTCCCGGGAGATAATCGAAGTTAGGGGCAGTCGAATTGGAGCCCGCTCGCGAGCGGGATCGCATGTCCTAATTTTGGTTTATTATTTTCAATAATGAACCTTTGGAATCGATCAAGAAAGAAAACTCGGCGCTTTGCGCCTCGGCGGGGGGCTCCGCCCCCCTGCACCCCCCGGTTTATTTCTTTTTCCATACTCTGTATGAAATCATAGGAACACAGAATGTGTTTTTGCGATGCTAGTCATCCGTTAAATACAAAACAACAATAATAAATGTGGAGTCTTTGGCAATAATAAAATAAATAATTGATAGACAATTAATTTGGTCTAAAACCCTATAAATGTTATATAAATAAATATGTAACTACAAGAAAAATACTATATAAATTGAGAGCTTTCCAACAAATGGTGAACAATTTCTGTGCAATGTACACTGCGGGAGTTCTATTTCCTTACCAACGGCTTGGTTGCACGTGAAAATCATCATAAAAGGCGCGTAACGGTTTTTTCTGTCGCTTTTTCGTGACGATTTTTTTTCGGTAGGTCATCGCAAAAACACATTCTGTGTTAAAATTTTAACACCCCCTCAAAATTTGATGGTATACGTTTCAAGGTACGTAGAATCCAAAAATCGAATAAAAATTTGGCCGTCCGTCCGCCGTACGCCGTGCGCCATAGCGCACTTTTGCCACTTAGCATTGACCGATTTTGATGAAATTTGGTATGTAGGCTCCATTTGGGGTCTAGTTGTGCCCCGAAGCTTTTGGTTGATGTAGGTCACTTCTAAGGGTTCCAAAATCAATTTTGAAATTTTGAAAACGCCCTAACTCAAAAAATTTCGATGTAAAGGTATTGTTTTTCCTTCAATTTTGGATTCTATAGTTTTAGAATTTTTTGAGACCACGCGGAGCTCTGTAGGACAAACCGTTCGCTCCCTACAAAAATTTGAGTGTTTATATTGAAATATATATATATATATAAATCAAAACACGAGTGTGAATCGCAAAAGAGGCCTAATCTCCGTTCAAATTAGAGCTGACCGAAATGCGATCGATGGTTGGTGGTTTTTTTTTTTTTTGATTTTTTTTTCCATATTGGATGGTTGGTGATTTTGTAGACGAGTGATCTATATAGAAAAATAATAAACCATTGTGTAATAATTTGCAGCGTTTTTCGAGTTAGGCCGCTGGTGAACCCCCCTCCACCTAAAGGAGGTGGCAAAGGGAAGCCATGAGCGAAAACATCGGAACCAATTTTGATCTTCCCTTTGGAAGACAACTGATGACGTCCTCGACGAGAGGATGGCACCTGGGAGAAAATTCAACTTGAAACGGTTGTTTACATAATTTAGTTACTTTATTGAAGTGGAGCGCTTTTTTTATTGTTAAATTTCTCTCATGTAGAAAAGAAACGACAGAATCGAAACTGTTATTACATTCGTCGATAATGAAATGATCATGGTTAGTTATGTATCGTCAGTGAGCTTGCAAAAGCGTGAAAGTCTTTGTTGCATTGCCTCAAATCTGGCCTATAGTGGATCAAGTCATCAAATTAATAGAAACTAACACACAAGAAAAGTAGGTTTTCGTGTAGAAATCAGCGTCTTGTGAAGATAATATGTACCTGCAGAACGTTATCGAGTTTCTGAACTTTTTTCATGGTAGTATTAATTATCGTTCGCATCGTAAATTTCATCGATGAACGTTTCTGGTCCTCCCGTACACGATGTTTCTGCATGTAGGTCCCCTATGCTAAACTCGACTCTATTAGCTGCTCATCCACGGTAAGTCCATTCCACTGCACTCTAGCGGAGAAGTCGAGGCTTTAGACTACTTCGGAACCGCTCACCAGAGTACTCTGCGCTACAGGACAACTGAGCAACCATGAACAACGCTGAGTGGATAATACTGGCATCTAGCGGTAAACTCGTGAACCCTACCCATCCCGGTTAGTGGCGCACGTACCGGACAACGCCACAACTAAGCACCTCGATTTTCGCGGGCTTATTTCAAACGCCTCTTCTTTCCAGAGTTTTTGTTAAGCGCACTAAGAGGCTTATTATAAGTAATTTAACGAGCATTATCGTTAATTATATTGCTTAAAAAATAATGTAAAAGGTGTCGTA
Organism: Apolygus lucorum; assembly: GCA_009739505.2. Taxonomy (NCBI): domain Eukaryota; kingdom Metazoa; phylum Arthropoda; class Insecta; order Hemiptera; family Miridae; genus Apolygus; species Apolygus lucorum. The sequence goes on along the minus strand of CM019177.2, from coordinate 37,995,263 downwards.
ACATGACTTTAGTGTGGACATTCCGTAGGATTAGCAACCAATTATTACTTTCAGCAACCAGCAGGACCAGGGCATAAGAAGAGGTCTAGGTACATAAGATGTTCCTAGACTCTATATTATAGAGGTTGGAAGGTACTCAAGTACAACAGAATATAGACGATTCAAGAACCCAATATCTCAGAATTAAGTACACAATGGTACGACTTTTCAAAAACTCCCAAGGCACTTCTTCGGGTCAAACTGCTGGAGGTAGTAAGACAAAGTAATAGGATAGACCTACAAACTGTCATCCTCTCTTTTCGGAACGAATACTATTTGAAAAATCGGAATTAATGTAAACTAATAACGGAAAGATTGAAGCCATTAGATTTATAGCATTTTAGGCAGAGGAAACTCTATCGTCTATTGAGTTTGAGCGGTGATGGGATTCAGTACTGATTCACTTGAGATTCTTCTAGCTGAATCACAGCTAGAGCTATTGTTGGCCCATGATGCACGTAAATAGTATGGAAATAACCTACCAAGATGTCAGTAAAGCGTGATTCGTGAGGAAGGAGGATCGTGTACTTCTGTGAATCCTTCACCAACGATTTATGGAGAGTACCTCCTACGCCAAATTCCGTTCGAATCAGCAAAAAGACACAGGGAAGCAAAAACCTCGAAATGTTTGGAGTTGTGTTGGTTTTTCGCCTATAACATCCAAACGGAACTTCCAGGCATTTCGATCACTCTACACCAAATGAAAATTCATTACCAAAATTCTTCGTGGAATCAGTACCGCAACTTTATAATTTGATCAAGAGATAAGATCAAAATTGGTAGTTGAAAAGTGACAAATTTTCCCAACTCGAAGCAGAAGTGATGTATCGTCAATTCCCATCACCTCCCACGTGAAAATAACATGTACCGTAAAACCGTCAAACTTTACCCCACCAGGGGTAACTTTACCCCAAAAAGTGAGAATCTTCAATTGTGACGTAAGCGTGGTAGAACTTAGATAAAAGTTAGCTATTGTGTTTTCGTTATTCTCCACATTCCAGAGAATCTATGCGGCTTGTGATGGTGCCTTTATCCATATTTATAGCTGTTATCAGTCATTGTTTCCTGTTCAGCTGTTTTTGTCCTGTTTCTTGTGCTCCAAAATTTCTTCCATATAAGGTGTTTGGAGTAGATTTACCAGGCAAGCCCCCATCATATACTTTCAATATCTTATTTTGAACAAAATAAACTAATCAAATTCTCAAAAAAGTGTTTTCTTAGTTATGCCTTTGTTTACCAAAAATTTGATGGTAACTTTACTCCAAAAACCGGGTATCTTTACTCCACTATAAAGGTTGGGGTAAAGGTAGCCTCACTCATATTTTTCTTATTTAATCTCGAAAAATAATTGAGTTTTATAATTTTCGCAGTGTTGAATGTAAGGTTTCTAGTGTATCTCATGTCAGAAGTTAGAGATGGGGAGAAGAAATGAGAAAAATCTTGGTACGCGCCCCTACCGCAACTTTACAACTGAACAGCTGCATTATGATATGAACATAACGTGCTTTGGTCTCATAAGTTGTGATTTACCATATTATTTACTCGTGGGTTACTTCGAAATTTACCATTGCAATTCATTTGAAAGTTATCGAATGTGAAACAGACTTTTTCTGTGATTTTGTTAAGTCGTTCGTTTATCGTTTATTGTCCTTTAATATTTCTTTACTTGTAGAAAGTTTTGCTCGATTACCTACATAAGTCTGTCTATACTGGAAGACTGAAATTGTGATCTCTTAACCAGAAATATTGCATTTCAAGCAAATTCGTTGAAATAAATGATCATTGGAATTTATATTTTTCTTAGGTATAACTTGTATTTTTCAAGCTAAAAAGTTCAATTTATCAGAATATATTTTATATTAATATTATAAAGACTTGATATTATCAAGTATTTCTGGGGTAATGAATTCAATCCCGACTAGTAACATTGCACCACTGCCCGTTTCTGTAGCGATAACCGTGAGTTTTTCAGAGTGGAGTAAAGATAGACAGACGCACTCGTAGATAACTTCACTCCAACATTTAAACAATTAAATAGGGGGGTTACAATTATCTGATCAATGAGCTCGACCACTCAAAATGTTCAGGAAGCCCTGAAGATCAATTCACTTATTAAAAAAATCAATTTAACCCATTTCGAGTGGGAGTAATTGTATTTGGAAATGTTTTGGAGTAAATCTTGGGGTAAAGTTTGACGGTTTTACGGTAACGCCTGAAAAACCTTTAAAATAAAAATTGTAAGCCATCTAGTTCTGCGTTCAAAAAGCATCAAGATTTTAATCTGTGAGCATAATTAAACTCGGAAAGGGAAGAGAAGGGAAATTTGGTGATAAATGAAGTTTTTGTCACCATATTTTTTGTTTATTTATTAATATACACGATAAAAACACGAACGAAGATATTTAGAAGTAAAAGTTTTTAGTAAATAACATCATTTCGAAGAATAAAATCAGCTCATCAGTCATCTGGTTGGGATCTTCAGGAATAATGGTGCAAACGTTTGTTGGGGTGTTCGATCACTTCGCAAAAGGAGCATAGCTTACAACTGCATAGGAAATGCCGGTAACTTTGGTGTTTAGGAGACTGGATAAAAATTTACACTTTATAATCGTAACAAGTCTACAAGGACAACCTACTGTTATTGATTGAAACTATGATTCAAATGGGGAAAACCAAATTTGAGAAACCAGTGAACAAGTAAGGAAGGTAGAATAAGTGCAAAGGAACTTGCACTAGTTCGATGTTTTTCTAGAACCTGGACGTAAGTAACGTCCAGTAACGTGTAGTGGTGGGATAAAACCCGGATGTTTCCACTTCGAAATATCTACTTATATCGTACATGGGGGGGTTATTGATTGGGGCACGAGATGCCAGATGGGAGGAAAATTACGGGGTCACTAAGCTATCGTGTGTTGGGAAGTGTTCAGGAATGAACTGATGACTCATTTGCTAACAGTTTTCAATACTATATCAAATTTAATGTCTATTAACCATGTGTTTTGGTGCTATTCAATGAAGGATTATTTACCAAATAACTACTGTACTTAATAACACACAGACTAGACAATTCAATCGTAACGGAGTAACAAATACTCTAATGGTCATGGGAGTCGTTCAAATAAACGCCCAACAACTTTGATGATTATCAACAATTTATAAATAACTTTTGAAGATTGAGTGATTTTTACAACGTAATAAGTATCTATTGCTCTCAGACCTCCCCATAACACCTTCGAATACCGCACGGTTCGATATGGTTTGTACATACATTATTTCTCTGATAAGTGGTTAGGTTCATCCCAAGGTGTAATAGGTACATCCCATTTTGGGCCAAGATGTATTAAGAACAAGCAAACGACTAACACGTCCTCCACAGGATCCATTATCCAGTGGAAGTCAATAAAGCCAGTCTAAGAGCTTCTACACAAATCTCATCCCGTCGCTTACGAGAAATAGCTGATGAGCTAAGACAGACTGAAGGCCAACGTTCCCATATTTGCGGACGAATTAAACGTTCAACCTCAGCACCCCTGACCCAACATAGTTTATTTCTAATTAAAATTGTAACTGAGTTATTATTGCATATACTTTTTTGAAGAAGAGGAAGACAAATATCGATATCGCTTTAGAATTTCAGCGACGATATACATCTTACAGGTACCAGTACGTATAATGGAGGTCCATGATCCATCCGTTTATACCCTATGCACTCCATGGCTTTGGAATACAAATTGTACAATAATAATAATGTACAAGGATCAAGCATGGACAAAATCTTTAGATGTTTCGTTTGATATGTTTAGTCGATGGGAAGAGAGGATTTGGGATGTTCAAAGACAAGTACCTACTTGTCTGGGTAGAGTTGGTTTAGGCGATTGTCCATTTCGTATCTATTCCGACCATGTATACTCAAACTCCGTCAATGAAATCTGATGTATATTCTAGTAAGTGTAAATGGAAGAAATGGTCCCCGCTCAGAGACTTATATTTTTGGTAAAATTCTAACAGACACCTGTAGAGACTCATGTGGGCTAAGAGAGAGCTAATCTGGATATCATGAAACGATAGTCTGAAAAACCGTTTGAGAAATCGTAATAGCTGTTCGTACATAGAGGAATGTTTATCGACATGAAAAGTTAGACCTTCCTGTATAAGTCCTACAGAACTTACGAGATCCAACTTAATAATACCTTAGAAGGCAGAATTGATCGATTATGAAGAAAGTTCACACCTATAGAAGAACGAATGGGATGAACTTTGGGCGCGGGGTTTGTTTTTGTCTCCAATGATCAATAGAGGTCCTCGATGGAAAGTTACCTGGCTCTCTCAACACTCGAATAGTCACTGATTTCAATGACAAAACCGGGATGTAGGAGACGGAATGAGAATCGATAATTCATAAATGGCGTACTTGCCTGGTATAGACAAGCCGGTGAATCAAAATATCAACAAAACACGTAATATTGATATTTTATAACACGACATACAATATATGTGTCCTATAGAAACGTTTTTACTATTGTGCATTCGTTAAAGCTACTATAGGTTCAATCACGACGCAACTCACAGAAAACCACCAATCGAAATCGATCTATTAGGAACATTGAAGCCATTTAGTTAGCAAATTCAAGTTTGGGGGTGCACCTACAATGCCGTTAGTCTGGAAGTTTATAGGGGACTTTCTAAAAACTAACCTTCATATACCCTGAGCATCCCATATATAATAACTGTTGCTACTGTTTATTTACCTATTAATTAGTTTATTTATTAATTACCTCAACAAAATTAAAATGCACTTTCATCTTCAGCGTCATATCGCGGGGAACAATAATAATTATTTACATAATGATTGAACGGTGCTTTCCACTCATTTGGAGCGTGAACTACCAACTTGGAACACTCTTACTTTGCTTCATAGTTCCAATGGTAGGTTTCGAAATTGACTTTCGGTTTAGTTGCAACTAATAACTAGATTGTAAGGAAACAGTCAGATGTTGTTGAAACTACGGTCGCATGATGACACAGTTATCATGATACACCACGGAAAAGTGGAGATAAATTGTAGTTGGTAATTGAGACATCTTTTTGTAAATAATAATAGCTATTACAAAAGGACGTTTCATATTACGAGCACATAAATTTATGGGTTATACAGTTTATAACTAGAGTATTATTCCTTGTTTATTGCCCACAATCTCAATTATTCTTCTTTACATATCTAAGACAGTGGTGGTAGGGAGGGGGGAGGATCTGAGTAACTTGTCACTTGCAAGGCTTTCCCGTTGTCGAGCTCACATTCTCAAACTTTGACAAGTTGATTACTTGGATATAGAAAAGGAGCTAAACTACCGCACTTCAGACGGAATATTAATATTACATAAGATAGAAAATATAATGAACAATATAATATGTAATAAACACTTATTTATATTCTCAGTTCTGTGATACATTTCTGAGAGAATATGGGAAACGAAATAGGTATATGTTTCTCAATAATGTTGAGACATCGAGGAAAATGAGTTGGACCACTTTTGTAAATTCCAAGCTCTCAAGTTGTACAAATGAGTACATCCTGAAAAAGTTCCATTCCCGCTGAATTGTCAATGAGAGAATTTTCAAAATACGGACTTGACCGACCACCTTTCAACTATTTTTGATCAATGGTAATTATTTATAAAGAAGGGTGTTAGACGTTAAATGTCCCCGATATCAGTAAGATTTTGGTTTACTATTTTCAATAATGAACCTTTGGAATCGATCAAGAAAAAAAGGTTTACCCCCCTCAAAATTTTTGGTTTACGTTTCAAGGTACGTAGAATCCGAAAATCGAATAAAAAATTGTCCGTCCGTCCACCGTACGCGGTACTTCCTTAGTTTCCATGGACCGATTTTACTGAAATTTGGTATACGAGCTCCATTTGGCGTCTGGTTCTGCCCCGAGGCTTTTGGTTGATGCCGGTCACTTCTAAGGGTTGCAAAATAAGGGCAAATTTTGAAAACGCCCTAGCTCAAACAATTTTGATTTAAAGGTTTTTTTTCATCAATTTAAGATAGTATTGAATTTTTAGAATTTTTAGAGACCACGCGGGGCTCTGTAGGACAAACCGTTCGCTCCCTACGAGAACTTAGGGGTTGGGCTCACAAAATGGGATCGCTATAGGTACCTACGTGGTGTAGGCAGGTGGATACAGTGGCAAAGCAAAGTTCTATGCAGACGAGTGATCTATATAGACAAATAATAAACCTTTGTGTAGTAATTTGCAGATTTTTTTTTGGGTAGATGATGCCACCTTCAGGGGCGATTTGACCGATTTTCATTCTGTAAAGCTTTTTGAGAATGTTATCACCCAACTTACAATTAATTTCACCAACCACTCGATATACATTTCGGAAAAATTGTCTTCCATGGTGTTTAAATTTTTTTGTCAAAATTTGAATACTTTTTTGAAATAACAGGTATCTAAGACCTAGAGAAGGGGAAATTGAATGCTGATTCCGAATAGGTAGGTACATCAATATAATAATATTATATTTCGAAACACTTTTTATGTACATTTTTCGATTATTTAACCTTACAAATAATATACGAGTAATAGCTGTCCAAAAATTGTGACAAATAATCTTGGCCTTCCTTATACAAATCGCATGATTTTCATTTTGGCACCATTAAGGTGTTTTGGCTGATTCTTAGATATTTTCTAGAGCGTCATAATAAGAGTATTACATTAAACTTTAGAAAATCTAAAAAAAAAAGATTGGGACCGTTGCAATAGCTCATTTTTCTTTGAAAATTAACTAAAAACAAGATTTGCTTAATTGCTGTTGAGTCTACAAGTAATTTGAAACACCATCTAGTAACGATGAAAGTGAAGTGTGAACTCTGTCAAATGTTTAAGTTCATTTGAGTAGTAGAGGGATGTTTGCACAATGTTAATTCACTTTTAGCCTAGTTCTCATTTCAGTCCAACTCATTTTACACCTAAGAAGTGATCAAACAATAAAAGGCAGCTTAATATTGAAGAGTTCAACAAAACAACAAGTCAATCCTGATAAAGTCGAGCTAACCAGAGACTCCCCCCTGAACGTCCTTGCGAGGACGTCCTTGGCCGGCCAGTTATGAGTACAAAAAAAAGCAACCAGCCGGGTAGGGAGTTCCCGAACCAAAAGGAGACTGGGCCGGCTGCAGCTGGCGCAACAGACGGATGAGGTGGCCCGGACTTTGGTGTGCCTCGTTTGGGGGCACGTGTGAGCCAATATCGATCGACTTTCCACAATAATCGACAAGGGGAGAGTCATACTTGAAAAGGAGGCTAACCAGTAGCTAATTTAAGTTTTTAGGTGTAATCGAAATGATGATAAATCTTCTCCCGTTCATGAATCCGCGTGAGAGCGAACACCACAATAGAAGAAAACATTAAAAAAAACGTATTAGACTAATGGAGCATCAACATGGGTCTGAAAATGCAAGTAGGTACTTTTACTGTTGAATAAATATTTTTACCCATCTGGAGACTGTGGAGCTCAGAAAGAAACAGTAAAAAGAATAAACTGATTAGACACATAGACGTCACGTAATGGAAATAAACAACGAGCAATTAAGCATAACTACTTATATGACCATGAAGGAGAAATACGAAGATAATGGGATTAATTAGCCAAACAGGGAATGTGGTTATCCAACTCTAACAATGACCACAGAGAAGGATTGCAGTCCGAGCTGCTTACAAATCTACAAGTCTTGAAGAGTAAGATAATCAGCAGACGAAGACGGAAAAAAGTAATGCAAACAATTTACTGACTCCCTTAACGTAGTATGATTTAATTTATTTAATTTGCATTAGGACAACATAAATGACCTATTCGTTTCCATAACATAAAAATTTTATATTTCAGGATTGTTAGACTGAGGTCGGAGGTCAGTTGTCTTAACTTTCGTTACTTTGGAGTGATTACCTTTCAGTGGAATAATCATCCGAATTCCTCATTGACCGTAACGCATCGTTGATGTTAACATGGTAACGGAAAGAAGATGGCCTTGTTGTACTGAGCTGTTTTTGAGGAAAGTAGTTATGAGAGCTATAAACTAGTTTATAGACAAGACAACCGAACTTGCCGCAGGAATAAAAGTGCACAGCAAAATATCACCTCATTCAGTATCAGAAAGCCCGGGAACGTCATGAAATGAATTTTCCTGCAGAATGAAAGGGAGTAGATTCCAGAAGACTTCAAATTCCACCTCGACTTTCAAGCTTATTTTCTTCATGTATGAAGATTTTGGAAGGGGTCGATAAACAACTGAAGCTTCGCAATCAATTTGCCACGTTCATGATAGGTTTCTTAGGCATTACGTTATATTTACCAGAAGAGGTATTTCAACTTCGAAGAACTTAGAAGGTTCTAAAAGGAGACCAAAATTGTCTATGCGAAACAATTTTTTTTAAACCCAAATTCGCGTATTCGCTCAACTATCTTGCTTTTCTGATACTAAAGTACCTAATTTTGCTGAGAATTTTTAAAATACAAAATAAGGGTCTCTAAAATATGATGTGTGTGAGCTCGGTAGTTTAGGAGAAAATCCCCCAGAACTGAAATACGTAAATTCCTGGTAAGTGGATAGGTATCTGCACATTCCGACGACGGTACACGAGTTTCGCAATTGAGGCTTGCTCGCCTCTGCCTCTGAAGTGGAATTTGCAGTTATCGGCCCTCCAATTTCACGTCTTGACAAGTAGTTCAGGAGGCAACAACACTTCGATGAGTATCTCTCGTCGTCGAAATAGTAGTTCTATTATACAGGACGCAATACTACGAGTGTTACTCGTCGTCGAACACCAACTAAGTCGAGCCGGTCTAACAATGGGCTTAAGTTGGGTAATTTGAGAAAGATAAGGCTGTACATGCCATCGAGGCAGGGCAGTCAACCACCGGGGAAAGGAAGGCCAATGCCAAACGCGTTGAGAATTGCTGATACCAAGACCTCGACCCCCTCGAGTGACGTGCGAAGAATGACACCCGAGTCGTCATGATCATGCAACGGTATTCACTCCGACACTAATTTCGGTTCGATAGCAATGTGTCGTTTATCGCAATGTTGCTCCTGCTGAGGAGAACGATAACTCGAAGAAACTGGGAAGTTCGGTGAGGCGAACTGTCGGGAATGTTGATAGATTTTCAAATTGTCAAACAGATCGAAGAGAAGTTCTCAATACATGACTTTTTATACATATTCCCTGGCTCTTGATGTGATCGTGATAAAATCAATAAGCGAACATCTTTAGGATAGCCCCTAACAACTCTCTGAATTTTATCAAAATCGGCCCAGTTGAATCGTGAGAAATTTATGAGTGAAGAAAATAATTTTGCAGTCCGTTTGTAGTGAAAAACATAGGGGATCGCTCTCACAAACACTGAAAATGTCATCAAAATTTGACAGTGGTTCCACAAGTTTTACCCAGGACAAAGAATTTATTACAGACAGAAAGAGAACAAAAATTGATCTGGAAACTTGAAACCGCAAAACAAAAAAGGTGGTGTCTATTTTGATTTTGGGGGATTGAAATTCTTTTGATCTAATGCACGAACATAGAGATTCCCTACCTTTGTGGTGAGAAAGCGAAACCACCTGCTGCGAAGTCAACTAGAAATCATAAGGTTACTGAGAGCCTATGCTGCCTTGCTCAAATTGTTTATTATAAGAATAATTAGAATAAAAGTATGGACTAAGGAAAATGAATTTAGACAGTAGAAACGTATTCTCAAGGTTCGAGGAAGTTAAATACAGACAGAATAATACGGACGTACATGCCAGTTAATCATTCTCATTACTATAATTGGACGTTGTTGATATGCAACAAGGTGACATGTTGGTTAAAAAGTAGTCTTTGATATCGTTGCTACGTTCTGTCGAGAGCTTCAACTCTTCTACAATGTAAGCACTCTATATTCTTCCAAAGAGCTAAGTCGTCTGCTTCATGAGCAATTCCGAATTTTGCAACATACAAAAGAAAACCCACACTTACCACCATGTGATTACAACTCCAACAGTAATTTTAGGTATGAAGTAATAAATATATTCTAGGGACATCATATTGGATGAGGAGTAGAACTTTTATTACCTAGTAAACAACTTGTAATCACCTTTCTCAGAATATAACAGTTCAACCCAATGTAATAATTGAACTGGACAGTATTTTGAAATCCGAATTCGTCGATAGATAGGTTCCCAAACGAACAATTCGACCCTCCCTTCATCCGGAGCCACCACAACATTTCTATATTTCTACCGACTCAAATGTAAGTATTTTTTAAAAATCGAAAAAAGTGACAAATAAGAATTTATAGACATGCCAGCTATTTTTCTACGTAGCTTCCTTCAACTTCCAAGCCCTTTCGGTCCCTTGAATATTATTATTTTTATTCCCTTTTCATACCAGCTTACCGCCATTCCAACTAAACCGGGGGGGGGGGGGTTTAGTTGGAATGGCGGGAAGCTGTTAATGAAAATGCATCAGGTGGGGGACATGATGCAATTTCATTAGAAGGAAGCAAAACCACCTTGTTATTCGGAAGAAGCTATGTCGGTAAGAATAACCCGATGATCAGCCTCGACGATCTCGCGAACTCTTCCTATCACGTCAGGAACGCTTGTATTGGAGGGCGAGTTGTCGAGATTATCGAGGCTGATTATCGGGTTCGTTTGGGAATTCTTCGCCTTCCCGTACAAATTAGGCAAACTGACAAAATAATGCACTATTGGATTTCTGAGTTGAACAAAAAAGAAACACGCAAATTGGTTAAGAATCGAGGACTTCGCAGAGCGCTCAAGAAATTTATGGAATGCGCCCGTTAGGCATTAACCCACTTTTCTCCTATTGAAATGAAAAATTTGAAATTCTGGTGACGTATGCACAACTTGATAGATTTACGCGTGGATCAAAGGAAGAACGATGCAAAGTAAGGACACAAGATTTTGTCCAAAATTGCACGTTTTTTCTGTATTAACACTTCTTTTCCTTTCCAAAGCCAAATTCGAAATTCTGGGGAGCATAGTATAAAAATGTCTCTCCTCTTGCGGTTTGTGAAGGTTATCTGGTGCATTTGTGTCTTACGGGAAGTGTTAATTAACTGAATTCATCGCTCGTTGACATCAATTCACTTTGTACCTATCAATAAATTACCTCGTGACCCCAGTTTGACACTTATTTTTACCCGCATTGACGCACCCTTGATGTTTGTTGCTAGTAAAATCGCAATCGGAGGGAAGTGGCGGGTAAAAACCTTGATGGAGCAGTGAGGGTCGGTCAACAGATTCATGGAGCTAGCGAGGCTGATGAGACGATCCGATCTGACGGAGCGCACAGCCGGAAGGGGACAAAATCAACGAACGTCCTTACTGAAGCACAAGAAATTTTTAGGACGACGGGATGGTTTATGCTTCCTCTGTATCGAAGATGGAAGCTGGGGAAGCTTCTTATTCGTACATTTCTATAAGCATTTTGGATTTCATAGCTTTTTGAACAACTTTGGTTCCGTACCTGTCTGTGGTCAATCGTAGTACCGAGCATAACAACTTTAATAGCAGCTCACGTTCTGATACGTGAATTTTACTCGAATTTAGAGAGAAGTTTAGAGGCGGGCTCCAGAACAATATATATTATCACCATAACCGCTAATGACTCCACTAATGTGTGGAAAAAAGAAAAAACGCTGCAAATCATTGCCCAAAGGTTAATTATTTTCTGTATAGATCACCCTTCTGTATAGATCCCTCCCTACCAACCGTAAGTACCTCCTACCTACTAGGGTATTTTTGAAAATTTCAACCCCAACCACCAACCAAATGGAAATGAAGGGTTGAAATTTTCAAAAATGCCCTAGGTAGTAGGTACTTATAGTTGGTAGGGAGGGATCTATACAGAAGGGTGATCTATAAAAAAAGAAAAATAATAAACCTTTGGCCAATAATTTGCAGCGTTTTTTTTACCTACCAACTTATTTTACCACTTTTTTTACCTACCAACTATTGGTACGGCCGGAAACTTTTTTATTCGATTTTCGGATTCTACGTAGGCTTGAAACGTAAAACATCAACTTTTGAGGGGGGGGGGTTAACATTTTTTCTTTCTAACTCGATTCCAAAGGCTTATTATTGATAAACTTAAAAATAAAAAAGGCTTGATTGAATAAACCAAAATGCAAATAAAGTCGACAAAATTAGCCAGAATGAGGGAAGCTTCACTTACAGATTATAAAAATTTGATCGAGAAGAAAATTGAAAATGTAACTCTGGGTACGCTTTTTACTATGGTAACGCCTAAAACAGTGAGCTCACCCACGAAAAATAACGTAATTTATTTCGAACAAAATAATAAATTCAAGTACTACTATATAAAATTTACTATGCAACAATCGAAGAGCCATTCACAGAAAGCGATACGGAAGAGCAAGAGCAAGATCATAAGGGTAAAAAGTTTGGAGACTGATGGAGCAAAGAACGAAAACTATGACTATGGAGAGTATGGAAAGTTCTTTCCATATTAATTATTTATTCCAAACTCATCATGACCACGCAAACCAATCCTAATGTCACAATAAAGTACAAACATTATGTAAATTTATACATTTCAAAGCCAATATTATCTCTCAGTACATACGTACATACTTACCGTAATACAGCTATACCTGAGCTAAAAGTCTTGCCCTCTGTGATTGAAGAGAATGAAGGAACAGTTCGACTTGGTATTGTGTGTGAATGTTACTCATAGTATGTTATTGGAAAAGAAACTCATCATCTGAATACAAGCATTGATCAATCAAATAGTCCTTGAAATTTTCAAGTTATTGTAACTTCTTTTCATAAAAAATGCGAGGTGCTACTTGGTCATTACTGGCTTTCTACTGCTTCGGTTTTTATAATAAACTTATACTATTCGATTTGAAATTGTACTGTTGAGTACTATTTCTCCTATTTTTATAGAAAAGTTGAGGATCATTTATCAAACGATGGAAGCAGCACAATTGATGAAACAGCACACTCGACGAAATCGGAAAAGAACAGTCAGAATTCTGGAAGATCAAACGATCCATACATCGGGCCCATGAGAGATGAATCATACGGGTCCAATGTACTTCATGAGATAGTGCCAAGCCGTCATATGTCATCAGGTAATGAACAACGATCGGAGCCATTTCTAATTTGTATCATTTACACAATATGATGGATATTTAAGGGGAATCAGTACTACATTTCCTTCGAGGTGGTACAACAAATATGATGGAAATTCTGAACAGAATGGAGAAATGGTACAAAATATAATGCATTTTTACCTTTTATGAATACTAATTGAACCCTAACTCTACTAATTGATTCAACTATAGTTTTTTCTAAACTATATGAAAATATTGTTCTACAATTTCAAAACTGCACTAATGGAATACCCTTTGCACTAGTATTGAATACAAGGGCTAAGACATTTCGTAAACACCCTTTCAATTAATTAGATTTATTTCAAAAGCAATAAAAATCGATCTATCTATACGTTAAATGGATTACACGACAACGGATGAAAATACAAGAGGGGTTATCAAATTAGATTCTACCTCTCGCGTTATAAGAATTTTCAATTCTCAAGAAACTTTTAACGACTTCTTCCAACAAATCGATGAGCAAAGCGAAAATCAGAACTCGTACTTCAAGTTGCTCCCCAGAGCGACATGGAGAGGAGCGCTTGATGAGGTGAACAGAATGAAGGATTGTTGCTAACTAAGACCCCCCCGCCACTAAACAATCGCTAACAAGGAAGTCCCACGAACGGCTCACTGAACTACTGAACCTCGCAATTTGAACGATCTTCACAAAGGAGTTTAATTATGGGCTGACTGTGGATTTCACGTGGGGATTTTCGATAATCTCATGCTCGAAGGTATATATACCTATAAATACGTGTATATATACACGTACCTACGTTAGAGGAACAAAGGTAGTTCAACTATAAGAAAAGTACCAAGAACGATTGAATGTGGAAGGTTAAGGGCTTGAGGATACTGTTAGTCGTCAAAAAGTAGACGAATACAAATATGAACCATTCTTTGAGGGCTGAGGGTTTCAAACTAAACTTCAATCAATAAATTTTCGATAATTCGTCATTTCATTGCACACAGTTGGTTCAGGAGTCGTCGGTTCTCGACTGACGCATGTGCTTGAACTATACATCCTTGCTATAAGTGCTTAATGAACATATGCCAATAAAGGTAAACTTGGATGTGTTGTAGTTACTGAGCTTCAAACTTCAGAAGATGACAGACACATACTAGCGATGCCAATCCACTTGAAACAAGGAGGAATAAACAAGAAATATCGGACTAGGACAGACATAAAGATGCAAAGGGTTTTACAAGAAAAACCTTACATCATTCAAAAAGAGAACTATGTGTTCAGTAAACAGGTAACCTACGATTCTTAACATTCACGTTATTACAGTTCACACTTTACAATATTAGTAAAAACCGTGATAAGCAATCATTGTGCGTGACTTACAGGTGAGGCTTCCTCAAGACATCATTCAGGAAGGGATTTCTCGAATTGACAGTATGAACCAATACAAATTAAAAATACCAAGTGCAGTCGAAGTTGTGGAAAACTTGAAATCGATGAAAGGAACATCAATCTGTCTGTTTCTTTGTCTACTCATACTACCACTTGCTTATTTTACTTGGTTCTTCTATACCAAACCCATAAGTGCACCCCCAGAGAAACCAGTCTCATTACTACGATGTTTCATAGAATACATCTACGATGCTATGTTGGACATATATCAGTGACTAAGATTGTACCTATTGCCTCCAAACGACTTAACAGAGCGTTGAAAGAATAAAAGTTATCAACCCAGTCAAACTGCTAGTGCTTACAGAGCTAGTGAAGGTGATGTGAAACTATTGGTGAATATTTCCAGAATAGTTTCTATTTTAGCAGACTTGATTCACTGCTACGAATCTCAGTTCAACGTTCTACTCCTTCTGGTCAATTTTCCATTGAAAATGAGACATGGCGGGAGATAATGGTTCTAGAGAGCCCTTATAATGGTTCGAATTGGGACCAAAAAGGAAACATCGGAGCCTAACATACATCATGGGAGAGGAGGTAAGTTTTCAATATACTTTAAGGTAACAAGTTCCAAGTACCTCAGTCTCCGTGCATACGTCACCAGTCCGGGGATAGATGAAACGAGAAGGAAGAACAGGTCGCATTAGATAGGATAATGATAACCTCGATTTCTTCGAACAAAGCTAAGTTTAGAAAAGTTTAGATACTACATCTACCACGAGCGTCAGTTGAAATATTCACAGTACGAGGCTTGTAAATTGATGAGCCTGCGGCAAACACGGACCCACAACGGTGTAGTCTGAGTTTGCGAACTTTCAAATACACACATCGTTATGTATATCTACGAAGGAGGAGATCTTACGCTGAGTTATTTAAAGAACCAACCGACTTACATCAACGTTGTGTATCACAGTTGGAACTAGTTTCCCGATCATTTCCCATTCAGTGATGATGGACTTTCTAAATTACACCGTTTTTCATTAAGTCGTTAGCTACTCTCTTACCTACTCGCAATCTTGAGTTATTAAATAAATGTTCTTAAGTCTAAGACAAGGTCATAAGACAATCCAAGGCAAGCTCAAAGAGCTCTAAGATGGAATCACCTTTCCTTCCGTTGTTCGAAAACAAAATTATTCCCCTTATGAAAAGATAAGTCGTGCAAAATATCCAGAAAATACAAGGCTACCTAGCATACGAAGTGCCAATTACTTACTTAGATCACCCAAGTTGCTTCGACAGAGGATGGGTAGAAGATGTTTAACGGCTGGAAAAGACCGTGGAGCACACTAAGGAGGTCTAACGTTCAAACTTAGAGAGGTCGAGGGATGTCAGTATGAGCCACGTGTGGATTATCGTTAGTCTTGGGAAACGTCAAACGTTGCGAAATCGGTATCAAGAATATACAGTGGATATCGAATACAACAGACCCGCTTTCTGCGTAAAAAATATCTGCGAAAAACGTGGGATAAAACTTAGAACAGACCTCAAACTTTAGAACAGAACGTTCGGACCTACGAAAATCCCTAGGATCCAATGCCTGAATAAATATTATACTATCTGTTATAAAAGGCTACTTAGACGTATCGAACATCCGGTGGAAAATTATAAGAAAATAAGAATGGGATAACTAACAAGAAGAGCCGAGAATAGCTGTATTTTTCTTATTATCTTCAATAAAATTAATGAAAAACAGAGCTTTAATCCAATAACAGCCCTCCTTCCCCATTAATGGGAATTAATCATGATTTGTGAACTTATTTGTCCCAAGAAAGTACGAGTATGAAGATAATTAAGAGGATATCATCATCACTTTCCGAATTTATTGTTGAAGCGTTTAAAACAGCAGCTAGACTTTCGATCTTTCGCAGAACAGGGCGGCTTTTGGTTCCAAGTCCCAACTTCTGGAGAAGCATATCCAAAAGATGAATCGTCTTTGTTTCCCATTTCCAACTCGTTAGGGCTTTACGCCAATAGAGGATGCAGCGGCAAGTCTTCCCTCTCAGAAAGGCGTCCAGACAGATAATTGAGGTTTGGAGTCGTTACTGCCTTGTGTCCGGGGGCAT
The DNA here is from genome assembly GCA_009739505.2 of Apolygus lucorum. NCBI lineage: Eukaryota > Metazoa > Arthropoda > Insecta > Hemiptera > Miridae > Apolygus > Apolygus lucorum. Next base: position 37,978,559 of record CM019177.2, on the reverse strand, counting down.
TTGAGAGACCATTCGGGGGTAAGATAAGAGATAGCATTGGAGTGCCGCAGATAGAGAAGCTAATGTAATGAACCTTCTCTGGTGCTTAGTTATGGAGTTGTACCGAAGGGCTTAGGGCTGTGAAGCTACATCGCAGGTTTAACATTTGAATTCAAAATGAGTTATCCATACACCAGTCTGTAACCCGGGTCAGCCAGTATCCCAGGGCGACACAAATACTGCTTTTAAACCACTGTTAACCACGTAAACTCGACTAATATACCCGTTATACTTCTAATAGATAAGTTTAAAAAAATGGTTTCGTTGAATTTGTTTTCCTTTAAAATCCATAAAGATAGATTTTTGTAGTATGCAAATAGAGTAGATAATGTCATTTGACTAAATTAACCATTTAAGAGAGTAACGCAACATTACCGACTTTAACAGTTTCATCGGTCGGATGAGAGTTACCAATATCGTGATGGCACCAAACTCAAGGTACTTAACACGTTTATTGAGGTATGTTTATATCTAAACATACATATCGCACGGTTAGGTAGAATACTGTAACCACTCCAAAACCAAAAAAACTGTTCAATTTCTCCCTTGCGAGGGAAAAACATTAAATCATGTATAATGTTTTTCCCTCGCAAGGGAGAAATTAGATTGCCGATCACTCAGCTGATCAGTGACCACTCAGGCGCCTTCAGCATTCTCCATTGACCCTGCTTCTCAAATTTCAGCTTCCTGCGTTCAACAGGAGAGAAAATGGCCTTGGAGCTCACTCAGCTGATCAGTGACCATCTTGGTACAACTAGACCCCAAATGGAGCCGATATAACGTGGTAACTAAGAAATCGGTCCGTGGTAACTAAGAAAAAAAGCGTTGCAGATTTGCGTGTCGGAATTCACAGAATGACCCCCAGCCCTAAAACATTAAACATGTTAAAAATTGTGGAAAATCGCGTCTGAAATTTTGTCAATTTTGAGTTGCTTCCTACTTTACTACTAGTAGTCTGATCGAAACATTACTTTGAATACTTTATTTCTTACTATCTCCCTCGCCTGTACAAACAAAGAAAAAGCTGAGGTTTTGCCATAACTTGTATACTGAAAATAGTTTTTTCCTCAATAGAATAATAATAAACCTCCAACGAAGCAATTAGACATACGGAACAACTTCATAGCACTGATTTCCCGTAAATTCGAATTTTCATCAGTCTGAATAAATTAGGAGTGACGAGAATCGATTAAGACTTAATCGGTACCTATCGTTTTCCACGTAATTTTTCACATGAAGTGAAGCCATTCCAAACTAAAACACACGATTTCAGAGGCGTCTGGAGATCCAGCGGCTCGTCCTCGACACAAGCGCTCACAGCGGCCTTCCTGCTAACTCTCTTATCTCATTCTCACGCTCAATTTGAGTTGTAATAATAATAATAGATGGTGCATGATGAACTTCGTTGAGGTCTCATCAATGGTTGGAGGTAGGTAGTCCAGGTCAATAAAAAACCTTTTTCTTTCCTAAGTACATCTACCTAAAAAAATAGGTAATTGTTTCTACAAGACAAGCTTCATTCTTCGGTAACTGAAGGCACTTGCAGCGAATTTTCCAAAAAATGAAGCTATTGCAATCGTCTAAGAAAAAACCGGGGTGAAGTTAGCAATAGATTCTAGCAACAGAAAAACGTCTGCCAAGTGGGTGTGGCACATAGCTTCCTCGTATCCATAACCCGATTATATAGATGATCCGATGCTTAGGTAGTAGTTAATCTCAAAACACCAATCTCTAAATACCTTCCACTACCCTCATAGGGGACCATCTACACGCTAATCTGGACAATCCTAGAAAATTTCATCAAATTCGGATGAAAAATTAAGTGAGTAGATGTATGTGATTAGATCAAAAAAATACTTAGCCTCGGCTGGGATTCGAACCCGCGACCCCTGTAGGTCGATTCTCTAACTCGTTATGGGATAATAGCGACAACGAAGTGTCGTTATGATAACAATAACGATTAATAGCGACGATCGCGATTCTGCAGACGCGAAATAGCGACACCTGTCGCTATTTCGGCCGAAAAGTGTCGTTACCATCTCGGCGGCTCCAAACCCCCCCGGTATGGATTACGACAACCGTCTTTATGAAAAAGTAGCTTAAAACGCTCTTTAATTCCTAACCTATTCGAAGTCATATTTTAGTTTCCGAGTTGCTCTGTTCATTTCCGTATTGTGGGTTATTAGTTTTGTTAATCAAATCATTTTGAGAATAAAATTTATACATTCGTACATAATTTCTGGTGACTATTTAAAAAATAATATCCGACCCTCATAATGAGCAGTTTATTCGCCGTTTTAATTTGTGTCTTACTTGATTTTTTTCTACAATTGTATTAAACAAAAATCGTAGTATTTATATTATTTCAAGCTGTTAATTCGTATAGAAATTCATGCACTGTTGATCATAGTAAAGGGAGTATTTTCAATGGAATTGAGTTTTTGATGTTTTTGACAAACTATCAACAGCATTTTTTATAATATAAATGTTGATATTATAAACATTGAATGATGATAAAAATAATTATACTGTCATTTTCGGAAATTGGTAGGTAAGTACATAAAATTAAAATAGTTAGCTTATAAAATAGGTAGATTCTATTTGAATTTTTAACTATTTTATTAAATGTGTGCCTGCATAAAAACTTCCTAAAATGAAGAAAACCCCTAAAATTGATAATTTTTTGCCTAAATAATTGTGATGATAATGCTCTTTTTTATACCAACTTACCTGCTAATACCTGAGAAAATATTTACCACGAATTTACGATTGTTTATATCCGTAATCGACGTCGACGGTAGGAGAGAATATGACGTGGTAGATGAAAATTGTAACATAAAATTGAATCAAAGAAATATGAATGTGAAGGTAGATAAATAAATTACGTCATGAATCTTACGATTTATTAAATACAATATGTTCATTCAGTCTTATAACATACATGAAACTTCACATGAGTAAAACAGCGATTCATAAATTTTGAAGTGATATTAGGTTTTTTTTACCCTTGAGAGTGAAATACATCTATTTTGTTCTGAAAAGACGTCGAGAACTCCGAAATTTTCGTGAGTAGGGGTTAGGTACTTGTTTCCCGGAATCTGTAACAATAATGTATACCACACACAATTAGGCAGTTAGCTATGGACTTCTCACTCAAAGTAGTTGAAGGTACCAATAAGTATGAATGTGTGAGTATGAATAAACGATAAATAACAAGACGGTTCTTACCTTGTAGTAAGATGGACAGGCAGTTGATTATTCGAAGCATCGAGGACGGACGAAATTCATACCAATGTGACTGATGAATCCGATTTATGAAAAGTAATTCTTTCCATTTATCATTATTCCATGATACAAAAGCACGAATCACGAGAAAAACTCCGTTTCTTACGCGTCATTCCTTTGTATATTCATCACGGCAAAAAATATGAATACGACATTTTGCAAACTGCAGTGATCTTCTACCCGTGATAACAATTGGAAACTATTATCAATACGTCTTCCCATTGGCTAAAAATCATGCGTTGCAACGTTTCGCTCGCCCTAGAGCGAAATATTGTCGGATTACATAGCGACGTCGTTATTGCTTCCGAGTCTACCAAGGTAGCGGAAGCTTTGTTTTCACTTTTCAAGGACGAAAAAAAAAAGTTCTCCAAAATCAAAATTTCCACTCGCGTTTTGCGTTTTAGACCTTTCTGAACAATTTTGGTTCCGTGTCTGTGTGTCTGTCTGTCTGTCTGTCTGTCCGTCTGTCTGTCTGTCTGTCTGTCTGTCTGTCATGAATTCCTTGTAACGCGCATAACTATTCGAAGTTATTGTCCGATTTCGATGAAATTTTCAGGGATTGTGCGGGTTGGTGTGTAGACGGTCCCCTATGAAAATCATCATCCCCGGACTGATAGTAGCCACTGCGCATGCGCAAACGTGAATTCCTTGTAACGGCCATAACTTCTACATTTTCCATCCGATTTCGATGAAATTTTCAGGGATGTCACAGATTAGTATTTAGATGGTCCCCTATGAAAATCATCCTCTTCGAACTGATAGTAGCCACTGCGCATGCGCAAACGTGAATTTCCTTGTAACGGCCATAACTTCCACTTTTTCTACCCGATTTCGATGAAATTTTCAGGGATGTTACAGATTAGTATTTAGATGGTCCCCTATGAAAATCATCACCCCCAGACTGACAGAAGCGACTGCGCATGCGCAAACGTGAATTCCTTGTAACGGCCATAACTTCTACATTTTCAATCCGATTTCAATGAAATTTTCAGGGATGTTACAAATTAGTATTTAGATGGTCCTCTATGAAAATCATCACCTTCGGACTGATAGTAGCCACTGCGCATGCGCAAACGTAAATCTCCTTGTAACGGCCATAACTTCCACATTTTTCACCCGATTTCGATGAAATTTTCAGGGATTATGTGGATTAGGTTGTGGATAGTCCCCTGTGAAAATCATCATCCCGGGACTGATAGAAGCGACTGCGCATGCGCAAACGTGAATTACTTGTAACAGCCGTAACTTCAACTGTCCCCCAGGGGTCGCGGGTTCGAATCCCAGGCGAGGCTAAGTATTTTTTTGATCCAATCACATACATCTACTCACCTAATTTTTCATCCGAATTTGATGAAATTTTCTAGGATTGTTCAGATTAGCGTGTAGATGGTCCCCTATGAGGGTAGTGGAAGGTACTTAGAGATTGGTGTTTTGAGATTAACTACTATGCATCGGATCATCTATATAATCGGGTTATGGATACGAGGAAGCTATGTGCCACACCCACTTGGCATTTTGAAATGCAACGACCAAACTTCGTTATGCCCGATTATAGAATTCCAATGTCGTTATCGACCTGTCGTTGCACGGGAGGCATACCGAATTCGACGCGATAACGTCAACCAAATAGCGAGTTACAGAATCGACCTGCTGGGGGACAGTTGAAGTTACGGCTGTTACATGGAATTTACGTTTGCGCATGCGCAGTTGCTTCTATCAGTCCGGGGATGATGATTTTCATAGGGGACCGTCTACACACCAACCCGCACAATCCCTGAAAATTTCATAGAAATCGAACAATAACTTCGTATAGTTATGCGCGTTACAAGGAATGCATGACAGACAGACAGACACACAGACACGGAACCAAAATTGTTCAGAAAGGTCTAAAACGCAAAACGCGAGTGAAAATTTTGATTTTGGAGAACTTTTTTTTTCGTCCTTGAAAAGTGAAAACAAAGCTTCCGCTACCTTGGTAGACTCGGAAGCAAAAGTTAATGCTAACCCGGATGGAAGTGGAGTTGAGGAAAAAGGGAGAAACAGATATGAAGATCTCTAGTAGAATACTCTAGTAGGATAGGTACTAGGTCCCTGGAAACAGAGGAGATAAGAGAGTTAGCAGGAAGGCCGCTGGGAGCGCTTGGGTCGAGGACGAGCCGCTGGATCTCCAGACGCCTCTCACGATTTCCTTCTCAAAAACAGGTTTTTCTGCATTGATCTTTGCATCTCTCTCATCTCTTGATCTCTGCATTGATTTTTCTGCAATTGAATGCAGTTTACCCTTATAATTTAGTGCAGTAAAATTACAGTATGGTGAGTAATAACTACACTATTATAAAGCTGAGATTCCAAAAAAGATTTTCCTGTAACACGGGTGATGATTCTCCCGTAATTTTGGATACTTGGAGATTTTTGAAGTTTTTACCTACCAAAAAGATGAAGAATTACAAAACAAAATGTCCCTATAGACCTAGGTATCCAATACGGAGAAATATGGGAATAATGGTTACGATCTCACGCTTAAAGCCAAATGAAAAAAACAATGAATGTTCAACTTTCACAAAATTTACACTCGAGTCTTATTTGTAAGTAACTCTTGGAGACCGGTTCCAAAAGATTGCTGATGCTTCAGAAATAAAGAAAATTTGACGTTCTTTCTAACAGTTTTTTAAAGTTTGTGATTGGTCTTAGTTACTTTTTGAGAGTTTTCAACATTTAAATCAAAAGACCGAAAACACAAAAATATCAATTTCAAAAATCTCAGTAATTACTCCTGAAAATCAGTTAAAACTCAAATGAAGGTTTTTAGGGTATTTCAGAAACTATACTTTAAGAGGGACACACATAAAAGTCTGTTATCCCCCAGTAGCTTATATTCATACAATCTAAAGAGAATTATGAATGGCGATATTATTCAACATCATCTTTTGGTCTATTATTTTCAATAATAAACCTTTAGAATCGACGAAGAAAAAAGAATTTTTAACTCCCCTCAAAATTTGTTGGTTTACGTTTCAAGGTACGTAGAATCCTAAAATCAGAAAAAAATTTCGGTCCGTCCGCCGTACGGGGCACTTTCCTTAGTTACCGTGGACCGATTTTGATGAAATGTGGTATATGGGCTCCATTTGGGATCTAGTTATGCCTCGAAGCTTTTGATTGATGTCAGTAACTTAAGGGTTGCAATTTTCAAAAGTGTCCTAGCTCGAAAACTCTCGATATAAAGGTATTTTTTCACCAATTTTAAATAGCATTGAATTTTTAGAACTTTTCGAGACCACCCGGAGCTCCGTAGGACAAACCGTTCGCTCCCTACGAGATCTTGAAGGGTTGGTCTTATGATAAATCAGAAACACGAGTGTGAATCGCAAAAGAGGCCTAATCTCCGTTGAAATTGTATCTGACCAAAATGAGATCGCTGTTCAAGTTCATTTTTCCCAATTAAACTTGATTGTGAAGAAGGTAAAAGTAGTAGTTAGGTAGTAGGTACCTATGGTTCGTTGGTTAAAAGGAGTCACATTTGATAGGGAGGGAATGACAATGGCAAAGTTGTGATCTTTGCAGACAAGTGATCTAGACAGGAAAATATTAAACCTCTGTGAAATAATTTGCAGCGTTTTTCAAAGAGGTCACTCAATTTCCAGATATAGTAAGTGGGTAATTTAGTACCTACATAGGAGGCAGTCCCTGAATATTGGTTAAAATGCGACAAAATATTTTATAAGGTAGATCCAAAAGATAAAATCCCAGTAGAACTTCCTGAAAATAAATGCATCCAACACTGGATGGGCGACATAATATTTCTGTTCCTCCAATAAAGTCCATTGCACCATGAGTTAATGAGCGAATTTTCAAAGAAATGTTTAAACGTATGGTTAAGAAAATCGAAATATTAAATATAATACATCTAATGAGCTTCGTTCGTAGTGCAGTCCGGGACAGTTCTAGAACAGTCCGGGCATGCGCAGTAGGGCTTTACGCGTTCGCAGTGCACGAATTCCGAGTTCTGGAACTGAGTTCGCTGTTCGCAGTGACTTTCGGACATAGTTCCGGACTAGTTCGGAACTCGGTTCTGGCGTTCCGGATTTTTTCTCGAACTCTTTTCAGAACTCCGGACACCTACAAAGGAGCTCTCTGGTGAGGGTTTCAAGGATTTTGGTTTATTATTTTCAATAATGAACCTTTGGAATCGACCAAGAAAAAAAAAATTTTAACACCCCCTCAAAATTTGATGGTTTACGTTTCAAGGTATGTAGAATCCAAAAATCGAATAAAAATTTTGCCGTCCGTCCGCCGTCCGCCGTACGCCGTACGCGGCACTTTTGCCCCTTAGCATTGACCGATTTTGATGAAATTTGGTATGTAGGCTCCATTTGGGGCCTAGTTGTGCCCCGAAGATTTTGGTTGATGTAGGTCACTTCTAAGGGTTCCAAAATGAATTTTGAAATTTTGAAAACGCCCTAACTCAAAAATTTTGATATAAAGGTATTGTTTTTCCTTCAATTTAAGATTCTGTAGAATTTTTAGAATTTTTTGAGACCACGCGGAGCTCTGTAGGTCAAACCGTTCGCTCACTACGAGAATTTAAAGTTTGGACGTACGATAAATCAGAAACACGAGTGTGAATCGCAAAAGTGGCCTAATCGCCTTTCAAGTGTTAGCCGACCGAAATGCGATCAATGTTTTTCTTCATGTTTGATGGTTGGTGGCTTTGCAGACGAGTGATCTATATAAAAATAATAAACCATTGTGTAATAATTTGCAGCGTTTTAATAAGAGGCGGGTACGTGGCTCATCAGGCATTTTTTGAATTTTTATAGTACGTATTCGCAACGTTAAAACCCCCTGTTACTGACGAAGTGCGCTGAAAACCATTAAATTGTTCCACTTTTGTCGGTTTTTTAAAACTATTGTATTATTTGTTTTTATTATGATTTTAATAATTTATGCCAAGTAACTTTTTGATGTAGATAAATTTGCTACTGTTTGACATCAACCTAAGCTCTGTAGTTAGAATAAATAACGGAGATACAACAATTCAAAATAAATCATTTATTCCATTTCTCAAAAATGAATTAAAACCAAAAAAGTAGTAACTACCTTTCTTATTTTAATTTTGGTAAAAAGCCAGTTTTTTTCAGATTCATTCATAGCAAATAACTCCGAATTGATTTTGGTTTATTATTTTAAAAATACCCTTTAGAATAGAACAAGAAAAAAATTACACCCCTCCTTCAAATTTTTCCGTATGTCCTTAGGTAGGTACCATTTGTCCTTCTTGTTTGAAAACTGCCGATGTAAAGGTATTGTTTTTCCACCAAATTTTATTTTATTTAGTACCTATTTAATATAAAATAGAGTTAAATTTAAGTAATACTTAATAATTGTTCTTCCACAAAATTGTATTTTACATTTAATATTGTATATCTATTAAGTACCTACCTATTTAATAATATTGTGGTAACAAGTCCAATTTATTCTTGTCAATCCAAAACACAACTCAACAACAACTTTTTCAACGATTGCACCATAATAAACAAATCCTCAAACATGTGTTTGTGGGGTTAATCCCACACTGCTCCCTCTTTCTTCAGAACTGGCCTCCAGTCTTACATCTGCTCTTGCTAGGCGATTAGCATGTAGTAACCGTGTGGATCCTCCCAATTGTACCTTAAACAGAACATCATTTCTTCTTTCTTTTACGACCCATGGTCCTGTCCATTGTGGGAGCAATTTGGTGCTGAGGCCTCTCTTTCTCGTTGGGGTGTACACCCATACCCAATCTCCTTGCTGGAATGTTGAGGCTTTAGCTTTCCGGTCAAACATTTCTTTTTGGGCTCTCATTTTCAACTGAGCTTCATCCCTAGCAAAGTCTCTTATGTTTTCGAGATGAGCTTGCAATTGGATGGCGTACGGTGTTGTTACAGTTGGTTTAAGAGTTGGCTTTCTCCACAGCGTCTCGGGTAAGCATAAGTCCCTACCAAATACCAACTGAGCAGGGGAAAACCCCGTCGTACGATGTGGTGCAGATCTATAGGCAAGTAAGAAGAGAGGCAGCTTTTCATCCCAATCAGTATGGTGCTTATTAACGAACATTGCCATGTGTTTTGTAAGCGTTCTGTTCAGCCTTTCTACCAAACCTCCGGATTGGGGGTGCAATGGTGTATTACGCGTTCGGTTGCCACCAAGCAGTCCAATAACTTCTTCTACTAATTTGGCTTCAAAACTTCTACCTTGGTCCGTATGGATTTCTCGTGGGACTCCAAACCTGCTGAATACATGTTCCACGAGGGCCTCTGCAACAGTCTGAGCTTCTTGATTTATGATGGGAACTGCTTCAGGCCACTTCGTGAAGTAGTCCATTACCACCATCACGTACCGGTTACCACGAGAACTTCGTGGAAATGGACCTAGAAGATCGACTCCAATTCGTTCAAAGGGTACTCCAATAGCTGCTTGTTGAAGGGGTGCAGGTCTCTGACGGTTGGGGCCTTTGAATTGACGACAAATTGTGCAGGTCTGGCACCACGCACGCACCTGTGAAGACATACCCAACCAAAAATAGTTCTGGCGTATTTTCCCTAACGTTTTCCAGAAGCCGAAGTGGCCACCTGCTGGATTATCATGACATTCCTTGAGGACGTTCAAAATCTCAGAAGTTGGCACAACCCATTGTAACCATTGGCGCCCTCGACTGCCTTCCCATCGATGGAATAATTCCCCTTCTCTTTCTTCTAGATTCTCCCACCTAATAACCAACCTACGTACTCTTGTGTCATGATTTTGCAATTCAGTGGCGGTTGGTTTATGGCCCGATCGTTTCATTTTAAGGAGAGTTTGAATTCCTTGATCGTTGGCCTGTCGTCCGGCGATTTGGGGGTTTAACAAAATTGAATTTACCACAGCCACATCTTTTACTTCCCTTCGATTGCAGTAGCTACATTCTTGACCACAAGGGCGGCGGGACATGCTGTCTGCATTGGTGTGACTTCTTCCTGCCCTGTGAGTGATGTTGAAATCGTAGAGTTGCAGGACTTCCAACCAGCGAGCCAATTGCCCTTCGGGTTTCCGAAAGTTGGTCAGCCACTGAAGAGCTGCATGGTCAGTACGAAGCTTGAATGGCCTGCCATACAAATACTGGTGAAAATGGAGAATGCTGGATACTACAGCTAGGAGCTCGCGTCGTGTAGCACAATAGTTATGTTCAGGCTTTGAGAGTGTCCTGCTGTAGTAGGCAATTACCCTCTCTTGTCCTTTTTGGGTTTGAGACAATACTGCCCCAAGTGAATGACAGCTGGCATCACAATCTAGGGTGAAGGGTGAATCACGGTCAGGAAAACCCAAAATTGGTTCTGAGGTCAATGCACGTTTAAGTTTTTCAAAACTGTGGGAGCACCTATTGTCCCAGAAAAACTTTGTGTGTTTACCTGTCAACTGATATAAGGGACGTGCCATCTCTGCAAATCCTGGGACAAATCTTCTGTAGTAGGTGCAGAGGCCAAGGAATGACTCTACCTCTTTCCTATTTTTCGGTACTGGCCATTCATGAACTGCTTGAGTTTTCTTAGCATCTGTTTGAATTCCATCAGAAGAAATGACATGCCCTAAGTAATTAGTCTTGCGGTTAAAAAAAACACATTTTTTCGGATTAAGCTGAAGGTTGGCTTTCTGTAAGCACTCAAACACTCGTTCCAGTTTCCTGATGACAGTATGGAAGTCTTTTCCATAAATTATCAGGTCATCGAGGTAGGTTAGTGCTAAATCCCCTGGGATGACAGCTTCCATGAGCCTCTGGAATGTGGCAGGCGCATTGCATAATCCAAATGGCATTACTTTGAACTGCCAAAGTCCTTTGCGATATAGAGAGAATGCAGTCTTTTCTTTGTCTTTTTCATTTAATGCTACCTGCCAATACCCCGAGCGTAAGTCTAATGTGCAAAACCAATTCGAGCCTCCCAGTGTGTCTAGTAGGTCCTGTATACAAGGTAATGCGTACGAATCTTTCTTCGTCACTTGATTAAGTTTCCTACAATCAACGCAAAAACGAGTTGAACCGTCTTTTTTGGGGACTAGAACTACTGGAGACACCCATGGACTTGATGATGGCTCAATTACATCCTGAGCTAGCATTTCTTTGATGAGCTCATCAACCTTGGCCTCTTGTGAAAATGGTAGCCGTCGCGGAGCTTGTTTGATAGGGTAAGAGTCCCCAGTATCTATCTTATGTTGGACTATGTGAGTGCGTCCTAGAGGATTATCATTTTTATCAAATATTGGATGAAACTTCCTAAATAGGTTAACAACCTGGTTGTACTGAGGAGACCCCATTTCTAGATCTGTCCCATCCAAAGCTAGATCAATCCATTCCTCTCTTGGTTCCACAGGCGTTCTCAACTTAGGTACTAAGCATTCTTTGATCATACTCAACCTTAGCACCTCAACTGTACATTGCCATCGTTTTTTCAATGGAACATTTCGGATTCCATCCATCAGTTGCAAAGAGAAACGTGGTACATTGATAGAAGCTTTAAGTTTTCTCAAAAGGTCTAACCCCATAATTGCTTTATCCCTAATGTCAGCTATTTGAAAAACGTGGTTCAATTTAGTACCACCTATTTCAAAAAATAATGTTACTTCTCCTCTTACTTTCATGTGATCACCGGAAGCTGTCTGTAGTCCTGAATATTGAGAAGGCTTTATTTTCAAATCATTTTCAGCAAGTAAATTTGAACGGATAATTGAAATTGTAGCTCCAGTATCCACGAGAAGACAGATTTTCTTATGGTTTATTATTGCTTCTACAAAGAGTGCTCCTCTCCCTCCTTGCGTTGTTCTGACATATGCATAGGGCCTCGATTCAATGGGAGCCAGGGTGCGCCCCACGTCCCGAGCTCCCCTCAGTTTTCCGGCTCAATATTCCTTACTCCTGCATTCCTATTTTGTGGACATTTGTTTCGGAAGTGGCCCTCACCTCCACACTTCCAACAACCATCTGGCTTTATACTTATACTTGATACTTGAGACTGACTTTCTATCAACTGAGCTCTGGTAAGTGCATCCTGTATCGTAGTTGGAGAAGTTCCTGCAACGAATTTGCTCATATCTCGGTCATGCAGAGCTCGAAGGAAAGCTTGTAGTCCTAAAGGGTTTCTGTATTGTTCGGGCCATTCCGGCATCGACTGTCTGACTAGACGTTCAATATCAGTAGCCAAATCAACCAGGGATTCTCCTGGGCGTTGACGACGTAATTCCAGTTCTCGTTGCCACTTGAGTGCTAAATGAGCTTGTCCAAATCGTTGCCCTAAAGCAGAAGCCAAACTAGCATAGTCGACCCTTTTTTCTATGGGGAGCATGTTCATTACACTCATAGCTGCACCTCGGAGGACACTGGCTAATCGTTGCCCTTTCTTCACTTCTGTCCAACCATTTGCGAGTGCTATAACATCTAGGTGGCCCATGTACTCTTCCCAAGGTGTTTTCCCATCATAGTTCATCAAGCTACTCTCATGGGAGAGCAATCCTGTAGATCCTAATAAATGCGTGGATGAGGTGCGAAAAGCAACAATGTTTCTGAGTTCTTCGTTTTCTTGCTCCAACTGGTTGGTTCTGGTCACCTGATTCAAGAGCTGTTCTTGAAGGGCTGTCAAAGATTGACGTAGTTCCATCAACGTTGGTTCTAGAGATTCAGAATTGGATGTAGTGGGGACAGGATTCTGACGTTCTTGTAGCAACTGCTCAAGAGCATTCACTCTGTTCAAGAGTAAAGAAGCAGTTTCTGGCGCATCACTATTCATTGGATGAGACACTTCAGGATCCGGATCGGCAGCCCGTTGACGGGTAGACACTGTTCGTCGGGAATTTGACAAACCACGACGAGGAGGCGCCATTGTACACTTCTTCTCCCTCACAGAAAAAAATCGGACGGGCCCCCAAATGTAATGAAATACTTCGTGGTAACAAGTCCAATTTATTCTTGTCAATCCAAAACACAACTCAACAACAACTTTTTCAACGATTGCACCATAATAAACAAATCCTCAAACATGTGTTTGTGGGGTTAATCCCACAATATTATATTAAATATTTTATACTTTATACGAAATAAAATTGAATTTTTAGAATGGAATGAGACCACCCATAGTTTTGTGGGATCAACAGTTTGGTCCATATGAGGAAGGTTGAACTTTAAATAAATCAGAATGTTTATTTCTTCGAAATGAGATTCATGTCAGCTGTCTTCGTTGCAAGCGAGTGATCTATTATAGAAAAAAATAAACCACTGTGTAATAATTTGCAGCGTTTTATCACAATGAAGGAGAAGGTTAGGCGATAACAGATTAGGTACAGCAGTTCCGAATCATGGAAGCGTTCGCAGTGTAGAAAATCCGAGAACACAGTTCGAAATTCTGGGCGGCCATTTTTGCAGAACTCCTCCAGTTCTGGACAAGTTCTAAAACTGCACTACGAACGAACCCTTAGATATAATATATCACATATTATGTGAGAGTAGTCAGCCTTGTGGGTGTGGCCCATAACACGAATCGTTTAAATTATACAATCACCCCTTGGTTAAAAATAAAAAAAAATTAAAAAAACATTCAAAAATACCCTTTTTGTTACCCAAAACTAAATACCATCCAGAGTACCAGCGCGTAAATTATTATTTTTCCCCTATTTTTTATATACCATACTGAAAACTTGAAAACGTCAGGAATCGTTTTAGAATGTTCCAAAACAAATTTCAGTGAAAGAAAAAATTTCAAAAAAAAATCCATGCAAAAAATGTTGATTCCATTTCAATAGCTCCATTTTCTTTGAAAATTCACTCATATTCATATAGGCCGGTAACTCACTCTTACTAGAGCGTCCATACCACAGTCGTCCTTCAGGGGTCGACCAGTTGCGTACAACCCATTGAATCTCCAGCCACCAGCCAGCCCCGCATCGCCCATTAACATACTACGAGAAGTTCACCCCTCCTTATCCCTTCCGCCACGCCAGAGGTCACCTTTTCCGGGGCCATTCACGGGTTCCATTTATAAACCCAGCGGCGCCTCGTTCAGGACGCGGGCCTCCGCAGCGCCTGCCTGCCTCCATGCGTGTCCCCCTTTCTTAACAATTCCCCTTAGGAGTGCCCTTTGATTCAAGACAACTGGTTCCATAATAATATTATGGAACCAGTTGTAGAATCCATTGTTGTAGCTCATATTATAATATAATTTGGATTCTATTAAATATAATATGAGCTACAACAATGGATTCTACCGCTTCACAGTGCATAGTGTATCAGGGATTCCAGACTACTGATGCAAACTCGAGGAGGCTACTGACCAAAGACATAATATGTCTTTATTCTGTATATTATACAGTTGTTTTATAGTATTAGGATTCCGCTCTCCCAGAGCTCTCTAAGAGCGCCTGATACCATTTTTCTGTAATGTTTAGTCACCATCAAATAACACTCCTAAATCCCTCACAGCAAACACCCGAGTAAGCGACTGCCGATCGACAATATAGTCCTCCTGAATTAAAACTCGAGACCAAGTAAAAGAACAGAGCTACACTAGGAAATATTCAACGACAGCGTATCCTGGCTCCAGTAAAGCTGAAGGGAGTTTAGATTAGTCTCCAAACACTCAAATCTGATACCATATCCAGTCATAAAAATCTTGAAATCGCCAGCAAACAATAAGAAGTTTACAATTCGGAAATATGGATATCATTACAGCGGTATGATGGAGGACAAACAAAACAGTCATTAATGGTCACAACCAGTTGTCTGTTCTCTAGGTATGAAATCAAACACAGCAACTGAAATCGGACCACAAATACTGAAATCTGATCAACAAAGGTATATTCATCTGATCCAAAGCCTTATGAAAATCAATGTGAATTTTATCTACCTGTTGACCGAGTTCCATAGCATTGAAGGCATAAGTCTGAAAATGCACGAGTTGGTAGTCATTGAAGGGCACTTGACAATACCACACTGAAATGGTGATACCAGATTTCTGAACATTGGTCTAATTAAAGTCCATAATTAGTGACACTACTTTCGAAATTACTGATAATTTACAGATAACCCGGTAGTTTTTAATAAGAGTCTTCTTCCCAGATTTGAAAATGGGAACAACGTACCTAACCCTCTTTCCATAACAGGGAGAAAATTCTAGCAATGGTTAAGTGACTGAGTTAACAAAAATCTGAGGGTTTGACCGAGCCAAATTCTTAATAGGTAGGTAGGTACCAAACACAATCGTATGGTTCAGAAAAATGCAGGATTTCTCAATAACTTATGTTACAATTTTACAATTCACTTTTTACAATTTTACAATGTTACAATTCTTTTGAAATGTGGTTTCTATTTATTTATTTTATTTTAAATTAAAGAAAACCGAAACGAGTATCTACACTGCATGCAGATACATCTGTACATGGATATGTCTTATGATGGCAATTTGAATGATGAGCTCACTCAGCTGATCAATGATCACTCAGGCGCCTTCAGCATTCTCCATTGACCCTGCCTCTCAAATTTCAGCTTCCTGCGTTCAACAGCATCAGAAAAAAAACGTTGCATTGTTTTGTGTGTCGAAAATTTTGGAATGACCCCCAGAACTAAGACACATCCATGTCAAAAAAAAATCTCAGGAGTCCAGTTTGGTCATTGAAAAACCCTACCTATATTTACTACATTACACATCCGTCAGTATTCATGATCGTAACCAAATTCCATCGCCCAAGGATAGTTGGAAGAAAATATTGATTATTAAATTATTTTTTAACAAACTAACTTGTTTTTTCTTCAAAAGAGCAGTTTTTACAGTCAACTGGAAAATCGACGCGTGTTTGGGAGCTATTACGACTCACACATCCCCTCGTACTTCACATAAATCTAAACGGCTCAACTCAAAGAAATCGTAATGATTAAGGTAAATCGTCGAACTCGTATTGAATCATCCTTACGTTTGGAAGCAAAATCTAGACTCGTAGAAGTACATGATGGAGTTTAATTGTTCGTTTACAATATCAAAACCTCATTTGTAGCATACCTACTGATTACGAAAATTGTCAATAGAGTATTTTCAAGCTCGAAACAACCAATATCCTCACTTATGAAAAATCCCCAAGCACTCGGGAAACTTTTTGCCCGTTATCCGACTCCCATAGCTCTGTTATGTCCCATCAGATTTGTAAAGGGATCCACGTAAACGCAACCTTCTAGCACATCATCTGTTCGCATTATAAATATTCCTAAACGAAGTTTGTCCGGAGATAACAAGCAGATACCGGTATTCACAAAATTTGACGCATTAAAGCGGTATGCTTGAGGTAAGATAATGAATTTGCAAGAAAACCTACAAAGCCCAGTAGACAGACAAACTCGGAAAAATTTGGGATATGGTTTTTATTTTTTCATGTGTTCTGGGATGATACGGACAGAATGAATCTAAGCTTGCCTCCTCAATAGCCGTGAGGACAACTTTTGGCAGCCGCAAAACCTCGAAATTTTGGCACGTTTGCCGCTTAAAAACTTCTATGATTCTTCAAAGTTTCGACCGTTTATGACGTCACAATGGGCTGGGGGGTCCCGCCCAGGCGAGAGGGGCGCATGACGTCATAAACGGTCGAAACTTTGAAAAATCATAGAAAAGGGTCTTCTCACGCTATAAGGTCGCGGTTGGTACCAAAATTCTCAGAATGAGGTCTACCTTCGATTAAAAATAACAATAAACAGTTTTTCCTACCCAGGCGCACACCCTATTGTAGAGGATTAAATTGTGCATCCAACGACTACTATAACTTAATAATTTGCTCAGAAAATAAGGCCGAAATCGATGGTTTTATTTCAACATTGTCGAAAAAGTATGATAAATCGATCGTCTGTAGATGAAAAAATTAGGCTCTTCAAAAAAGAAACCCATAGAAAGAATTTTTGTGCGATGAGCCGTTTTTGAGTTATAAGCAAAAAAACCAAAAACCGTTCCAAATAGTTTTATTATCAATTTCATAAATGCGGCAACGTATAAGTATACATATGTAGATAAGACATGTATGAGTTTACTAATTATACATATAGGTAACAACTTGCCAGGGAGCTCTTCATTTTCGAGAAAACCCCTGGTTACCTAACTTTTACTATTTTACCAAGCTCTTCTGTTGAAGAAACAATAATGAATGAATAAATAATAAATTATTGCGCCTTATTGTGCTCTTTCTATTGAATAGCACTGACTTTTATGATGGTAACTATTATGTACCGAGGTGAACTGCATCTTTCATTTTCCTGTCTATATCATTTGCTTCTGGTGCTATCGAGGAATAAATTTTTGGTTTCCAACCTTTCCTATTTTCCTGCCAAGCTTCCAAGTTGCACTTTGTGAAGTTACGCTCATTTGCAGCATCCATTACATTGGAAAA
Source organism: Apolygus lucorum (assembly GCA_009739505.2). Classification (NCBI taxonomy): domain Eukaryota; kingdom Metazoa; phylum Arthropoda; class Insecta; order Hemiptera; family Miridae; genus Apolygus; species Apolygus lucorum. The sequence continues at coordinate 37,960,814 of CM019177.2, read as the reverse complement.
GTTCCCTATTTAATTTGATGGCTCCCTCAAGTTTCAGACGTTACCGAGCTTTCCTACGAATGTAATCAACAGTTTTGTTTGCTCTAGGTAAATTTCGTCTTCCAATCTGCCTCCGCTTCCATTTGCCCCAGCTGTTCTTGAGCGGGTTAAGAAACTGCTTCTCACTGTGATGAAATCAACTTTTTATCTCCGGACAAACTTCGTTTAGGAATATTTGTAATGCGAACAGATGCGGGATGTAGTTTACTTTCGATTAAAAATCTAAAAAAAACGTCTGCCAAGTGGGTGTGGCACATAGCTTCCTCGTATCCATAACCCGACTATATAGATGATCCGATGCATAGTAGTTAATCTCAAAACACCAATCTCTAAGTACCTTTCACTACCCTCATAGGGGACCATCTACACGCTACTCTGGATAATCCTAGAAAATTTCATCAAATTCGGATGAAAAATGTGGGTGAGTCACTCTCAAAAAATCAAAAAATTTCTAGCCTACGGCTGGGAATCGTACCCGCGACCGCTTGACTTATAGTTTGATCTGCTACGAATGTGCTACGGGCGCCAGACAGTGGGCGGTGTAGAATTTGAGATTGTGACGTACGAACGGCTGTTACACGGATTTTACATTCGCGCATGCGCATCGGCTACTATCAGTCCGGGGGTGATGATTTTCATAGGGGACCATTTACAATCTAATCCGCATAATCCCTGAAAATATCATTGAAATCGGATGGAAAATATAGAAGTTATGGCCGTTACAAGGAAATTCACGTTTGCGCATGCGCAGTCGCTTCTATCAGTTCGGGGATGATGATTTTCATAGGGGACCATCTAAATACTAATCTGTAACATCTCTGAAATTTTCATTGAAGATTGTGACGTACGAACGGCTGTTACACGGATTTTACATTCGCGCATGCGCATCGGCTACTATCAGTCCGGGGGTGATGATTTTCATAGGGGACCATTTACAATCTAATCCGCATAATCCCTGAAAATATCATTGAAATCGGATGGAAAATATAGAAGTTATGGCCGTTACAAGGAAATTCACGTTTGCGCATGCGCAGTCGCTTCTATCAGTTCGGGGATGATGATTTTCATAGGGGACCATCTAAATACTAATCTGTAACATCTCTGAAATTTTCATTGAAATCGAATGGAAAATGTAGAAGTTATGGCCGTTACAAGGAAATTCACGTTTGCGCATGCGCAGTCGCTTCTATCAGTCCGAGGATGATGATTTTCATAGGGGACCGTCTACACACCAACCCGCACAATCCCTGAAAATTTCATCGAAATCGGACAATAACTTCGTATAGTTATGCGCGTTACAAGGAATTCATGACAGACACACAGACACACAGACACGGAACCAAAATTGTTCAGAAAGGTCTAAAACGCAAAACGCGAGTGAAAATTTTGATTTTGGAGAACTTTTTTTTTTTCATCCTTGAAAAGTGAAAACAAAGCTTCCGCTACCTTGGTAGACTCGGAAGCAAAATCAAGGCGCACACCCCATTAAGTAATCAGTAAATTTGTTTTGTCCTCTAGGGCGTTTTTGAGTTTTAAGCGGCAAACGTGCCAAAATTTCGAGGTTTTGCGGCTGCCAAAAGTTGTCCTTACGGCTTTTGAGGAGGCAAGCTTAGATTCATTCTGTCCGTATCATCCCAGAACACATGAAAAAATAAAAACCATATCCCAAATTTTTCCGAGTTTGTCTGTCTACTGGGCTTTGTAGGTTTTCTTGCAAATTCATTATCTTACCTCAAGCATGCCGCTTTAATGCATCAAATTTTGTGAATACCGGTATCGCCCGCTGGGAATAATTCATTCTTGACAAGCTGACAGAAAACCAATTTTCAAGTAAGGTGATTTTCAGAAAAGGGGGAAAGTTACGCTCGGGTCTCTAGAGAAACCTTCGCAAATGGTAGATACTTTCGACGGAGATCGTCAATGGGAGCTAATGACAAGAATCAGCTAAAAACAAATCCTACTCACAATCACCATTGAAATTTCAGTTCTGATTTTCCAGAGGGTTTTAAAATTTCTTCAACAAAATGGCTAAAGAAGGAGCTTTTCTTTCTACAATACCTGACGACAAGGTCAAATGCAGCGGGAAACTTGAGGGAAGCCAGTTGGCGCAATCGTCTGCATTTTCAAGGACAGACCAGAAGCTGGTTTTCCCCCAGGGAAGGCCCAGCTGCCTCACACCAAACCTTCGGAACCTATTAATTTTATGAGATCCTCCTCGGAGAACAGGGACAACTCGACCGTTTATTACGCTCATCCTGTTTGAAAAGAACAGGTTTGTAAAATTCACTTGAGAGAACGATACCAATGGGGATGAGCATCTGAGCCCAACTATAATACACCTAAAATCGAAAGATTTCAATCTATAAATAAAAACGGCAAAGTACACAATTATTTGAAATAGTCCGCTGTTATACATCAGCCTCTGCTCAATAAGTTTGACTTCTACAATTTCCGGTCGATTTCGATGGAATTTTCAGAGATTGTGATGGAACTCTGTATAGTTAACTATAAATTTCATCGTTATCCGATCAAAACATTTGGCGGGTAGCGTTAGGTACTAGGAGACGATATGTTGAGCAGCCAACCTAAAGAACTTATGTTTTTTACGCTACTGAAATAAATTTTACTCTGTCCTCAAAGTTTGAAGATATGACGAAACAAGATATTGTTCGCAATTTGAGTTTGACTCCCATGGAAAGTTGCATCCCCGAATTCGACAAATGGCTTACACCAGAAAAATACTTTTTCGAGCCCAGATTCAGAGAGCCCTTCATACAGAAGAAAATGTTCAAATTCTTCATACTTTCGTCCATCTGGTTTTGGTACGAGACAGAATACTGGTAACCAAAATCCAAGATTGAAGACACCTCAGAACTTAAAGAAGCCTAGAAATCAAGATGGAGGATACTGTAGACCTGATGTCTGCTAAACCTGCAATACTCCAGGACAATTTGCTTGAAATTGTTCCAAGAAGAAGAAGGAGGAGTCTGCACCTTCCAGGACTGCCAATAAGCTAGTTGGCCTTTGTGACATCCACGCCCGGGATCATCTTATTCATAAGGGTGAGCGTATTAGTTACCAATTTGATAGTGGTTCAGAATGTTCTCTCTTGGATCTCAGTTTTGAACCAAAATTCGAAGGAACAAAACTTTGTAACAATTGGTAAAAATTTGTGAAATTAATGTCTCTATGTCTCTAAAAGCCTCTATGGATGGCTTTGATATGAAAATTTTATTTCATTAAATTCCAGACAAAGTTTTGAATGTTTTCATAGTTGAAATTATTCCACTCAAGTTTCAAGTTGTCATTGCAGACAAGCGTTGTTTTTTGTCAAGAGCTGAAAATTTCTTGCCTGAATGTTCCTATCAAGAGAGTGAACCTGTCCATGAAAATTAATGATTTATCTGTTCAGCACATTTCGCCTGAAATTTATTGAAATTTCATCTTTTTTGCCTGACGACCGTACTTTCAGAGATGCAGCAGGACATGATTCAAGTGAAATTCTTGGCAATGAGAATTTTTTTCAAACTTTTAGTGCACTTGACTAGTTCATATTCCTCTCGGTGATGAAAATTTATTTTCAATATCTAGTGAAATTTGATCCGTTCATATTCCTCTCAGTGATAAGAATTATTTTCAACTTCTAGTGCACTCAACCTGTTCATTGGATAATGGACAAAGCAACCCAGATTCACGTGTTATTTATTTGATTTCTAGGAATAGTTATGGTTCAATTAAAATTGAAATTTCCCGAACTGATAGACCAAAACTCATCTCATTTTACAAAAGTTTGAGCAGTTTTTCATAGAAAAATCTGCAGCTTTTGATCAACACAGTGTTTTCTCTGAACTTGGCAAAGTGTTCGTAGGTCGTTCAACATTTTAACAATTCAATGATTCTGAATTAGACGAAGAAATCCGTGAAACTTATAAGATGAGATCGGGTGTTTTGTGTAGAAAAACCAGCGTAATGGACTCGTTGTCTTTTTATTGTCCCAAATGGCCTCAAGTAGGCTGTTCTCCAGTAGATTCAACACTTCGACGTTTGGACGTTTGTGGAGCCGAGTTTTGTGGTCCACAGCTCTTTTATTTATGACCTCATTCACCATCTAAACTTTGATGTCGCGGTGGAGGTCATTTGTTCGGATGTACTAGGAGACATTGACTAGACTCCTGAGTATATTTGCACCGTTTGCATGATTTTAGCGTTGCTCTTTTTGGTGCATCTTCATATGGGACAGCCGTAGACCCATACTGGTTTTATCACTTGCTTAGAGTGGCACTTCGTTGTGCACAGGGTTGATTTCTTCTTCTTCACATGTTCTTTCCCTTTCAGTTTGGTACCCAAGGTCATACAGTACTTAGCTGTAGTTGCACATGGTATAGCTGAAGAATTTATTTCAGCAGGATCAGTAGGATTTACTTTTCGATATGAGAAATTTATATGCGTTGACTTTATTTCATTTAGTTTAATTCACGACAATTTGGTCCATTTAAGGATACAGTCCACTGATTTCTGCAGTTTTTTTAGGCTTCCTCAATTGTGTTTCCTACTTACTGCGTCATCTGCAAATAATGTTGCTGTGGTTGCTTCTGTTGGTTCTGGAAGATCCCTTGTGTACAGAAGGTACAAAATCGGTCCAAGGACATTTCAATGGGTTACTCTAGCTGCTATGCAACAAAAATTGATCAGAAACTTCTAAAATGCAAAATACGTTGATTTTGGAAGACCCATTTTTTTTAATTAGCAGTCCTGATATCAAATTTCCATAACCTTTAGTAGTGAGAGAAAAAATAAGTCACGACAATTTCACACTCATATTATCTGAAGATGAACATTAATATCCCGATAAAAACAACAGGTTTAGCAGGGAGGTTGGTATGCCAATTTCACATGACAACGTCTCGGTGGCCATGTGGAAACCTGGAACCTGTGCAACCTTCAATTAGCGCGACAGAGCCGCTGTACCGCCCAGGAAAGGTCTTGAGAAACGTCTTAGTCAACCTGGAGATGTTTCCACCGCTATATAATAATAGTTTTTGAGACCCCCTTCGTCATTGCCAGAAGAGGAAATCCCAAAGATGATTACTCGCCAATGGACGACTGCGGTGGTAATTGAAGAGAACCTACCAGACTGCTCGGACATGTTTTGTGACCCTGCATTTTGTATCGCTATTGAATATAGTGGCTGCCATTGTTACACTATGAGATTAATCAGAGTTGATGGTTGATTCGTATCGTATTACTTATTTTTAGGTACCGATTTCAGTGTTGAGGCAGGTAATTTGCAACGATCGTCCCTGGAGATTACACGTATTTCCAACAAAGTCAGTACGTATCCCCTCTGCAAGGTTAGCATTTACAAGGACTGGTACTCCTTAGTAAGCGCCAGGAAAGCCCTGGATATTACAAAAACAACATACATGATCATAAACTCAAGATCCCCCTGCAAAATCTTTGGAACAGCACAGAGGCGCAGCATTTTCTGATTTTTTTGGGCGTCACTCGAAATAGCTCAAAAACGAAGCATAAAGGGACAAAAAGATGAATAATAAGACATGGGCCGAAAAAAATAATAAAAATATTTGTTTGTCCTTTTGCAGATCTTTCTTCAATCATTACCGTGATATTAGTAAAAAAATAAACCCCCTCTTTTCCTTTTTTCACCGACTTCAAAACCGCCGAAGGAGGAGGTACTCTCGACGATTTAAAAAAAATTTTATGTCTGAATAGCTTGCATTTTTTATTATGGCACCAATTTGCCTGATTCTTTTTGAAATGTGTTCTACCGGATACCGGATACAACGGATTTCATTTTGCCTCGTTAAGAGTGTCGGACATTTGTGAAAATAGTTCCGTATTCACGTACCTGATTGACGGACCATTTGTGTAAATTCATATTAAAGGTCTGAATCTAAGCTTTAATATGCGATGCTATATCAGGGGGAGGGTTTCAATGTCCAGAAAATGTCGGTAGTCTACCAAGTGGGTGTAGCACATAGGCTCCTCGTCATCCAAAACCTGCTGCAGCGGGCAAAACTATAAGTTACTGTCCAATTTCGAAGAAATTTACAGGGATTGTGCGGGTTGGCGTATAGATGGTCCCCTATGAAAATCATCGCCCCCGGACTCATAGTAGCAAACGTTGATTCCTTATAACAGCCATAATTTCTACATTTTCCATCCGATATCCATGAAATTTTCAGGAATTATGCGGATTGGAGTATAGATAGTCCCTTATGAAAATCATTGACCCAGACCGATGATAGCCACTGCGCATGTGTAAACGAGAATTCCATTTAACAGCAATATTTTTTTATATCTTCCACCGGAAACGATGAAATCTTCAGGTAAATGGTTACCTGTGATGGTACTACAAGGTACTTAGAAATTGATGATTTGAGATACGCTACTATGCATCGGAGCATCTATACAATCGGGTTATGGACACGAGGAAGCTATAACATTGAGAAGATGTTCTTCCATCTTTACTCATTCCGTATCCTAAATGAGTTTAGGGTGCAGACAAGGGGATCACTCAGTGGCTATAAGGTACAAAGAACCATTTAGCATAAAATAAAATTCTGAAAACGTAATCTTTACTTTCTTAATAATTACAAACAACTTCTAACGATGACGACATTGTATCGAAACAGCAACTTTCATGATGATTCAAGGAAATAGAAAAGGATGCGCTGACTGTGCACCTAAAGGGAAAGGCAACGCTTGTAGCTCTGCCGTGTGCTTTGTAGATTCACTTCTTCGATATGAGAGTAGAAACGTGACGTGAATTTTTTTGTTAGTGGATGAGAGAGGAGGCCATTGCACGTATTATCCGCAATCCAGATCGTTCAGGCACTGTCCTCAAGTGCCTCGTGTTCCTAAGGTGAGTACGTTTAGTAAAAAAAAAAAAAAAAAAAAAAAAACTCATCAGTAGGAAGTGCTTATTTTCCGGAATGAATTCTTTCAATAACCACCAGAGCACGTTTTGCCATCTCAAAATAATTTAAGCGAAGAAATACCTGACAATAATTCGTTACTAAAATTACCAACGAAAATAATGAAATAACACCAATCATCCTTAGTTACGAAAGTGATCATTCACTGTAAGTCCTTGAAAAAAATCCACGTTCATGATGAAATAGAATTCCTACGAATTTCAACCGAGCCTAGATATCGATCTGAAAGTAGTTAATCATTTTGAGAATTGAAGGGAACGTGATATCTACTACAGTTTGACCTCATTTTCGCTATTTTCGACTTATTGTTATTCGTGATTCCGTATGCTTTGGTGCAGAGGTGATTTCAATATGGAAATTGTGTAAATAACGACTCCTCAGCTTTTATTAGATGAGCCGAATAGTCATCACTATCACACTCTTCCTATCGCTATTCTTTATCCATACAAAACTCAAATACCCATCCAAAGAAAAATGAAATGAGGAAAAAAAAACGCTGCAAATTATTACACAATGGTTTATTGTTTTTTATTTTTCTATATAGATTACTCGTCTGCAAAGCCACCAACGATCCAACATGAAGAAAAACATCGATCGCTCAGCTTTAATTAGAACGGAGATTAGGCCTCTTTTGCGATTCACACTCGTGTTTCTGATTTATCGTACGTCCAAGCTTTAAATTCTCGTAGTGAGCGAATGGTTGGTCCTACAGAGCTCCGGGTGATCTCAAAAAATTCTAAAAATTCTATAGAATCTTAAATTGAAGGAAAAACAATACCTTTATATCAACATTTTTTGAGTTAGGGCGTTTTCAAAATTTCAAAATTGATTTTGGAACCCTTAGAAGTGACCTACATCAACCAAAATCTTCGGGGCACAACTAGACCCCAAATGGAGCCTACATACCAAATTTCATCAAAATCGGTCAATGCTAAGTGGGGAAAGTGCCGCGTACGACGGACGGACGGCCAAATTTTGGTTTATTATTTTCAATAATGAACCTTTGGAATCGACCAAGAAAAAAAATTTTTTAACACCCCCTCAAAATTTGATGGTTTACGTTTCAAGGTACGTAGAATCCAAAAATCGAATAAAAATTTGGCCGTCCGTCCGCCGTACGCGGCACTTTCGTCACTTAGCATTGACCGATTTTGATGAAATTTGGTATGTAGGCTCCATTTGGGGTCTAGTTGTGCCCCGAAGCTTTTGGTTGATGTTGGTCACTTCTAAGGGTTCCAAAATCAATTTTGAAATTTTGAAAACGCCCTAACTCAAAAAATTTTGATATAAAGGTACTGTTTTTCCTTCAATTTAAGATTCTATAGAATTTTTAGAATTTTTTGAGACCACGCGGAGCTCTGTAGGACAAACCGTTCGCTCCCTACGAAAATTTAAGGGTTTATATTGAAATATATATATATATATATATATTTATAAATCAAAACACGAATGTGAATCGCAAAAGAGGCCTAATCTCCGTTCAAATTAGAGCTGACCGAAATGCGATCAATGGTTAGTGATTTTGATTTTGTTTTGATTTTTTTTTTTTTTTTCTTCATAGGTATTGGACGGTTGGTGATTTTGTAGACGAGCGATCTATATAGAAAAATAATAAACCATTGTGTAATCATTTGCAGCGTTTTATTCGATTTTTGGATTCTACGTACCTTGAAACGTAAACCATCAAATTTTGAGGGGGTGTTAAAATTTTTTTTTCTTGGTCGATTCCAAAGGTTCATTATTGAAAATAATAAACCAAAAGACCAAAATAGACAACAAGAATATCAGTGTCTCTAATAATCCAATCAAATCGTAAACTTCAAAGCCCACCCTTGTGACCTCCATCAGCTTTACCTGGTCGTGAACAAATAATAGATTCATAGAAACGTGCACGAACACACAGTCCATCCTGATTGCGGGAAAGTAGTTTCATTTATGATTGAAGTAGCGGCTCGACAAATGTTTTACAACCTCATCATTCCCGAATTCAATGTTTCAATTTTTACCTGTCAGAGACTTGTCATTCTGAAATTCAGTTTTGGCTAAAAAGTCGTGAAACTTGTTGGTTTTCGATCTGTCGTTTTTCAGTGTGACATATAATATGTCAAAACAATAATTGTTTTTGAATCAAAATAATAAATCAATATTGTATCCTCCCACATTTTCTTCTCAATGCTAATGCTCGTCAACTGTTAACCAGTTTTGAGCCAAGAGGCATGCTATCGGAATCAGAAAAGGGCAATGTGATGCATGTTATGACCTTGCCTCACAAAACTACAAAGTAGGACTAAAAAAGAAGGGTCCAAGCTTTTAGCCGTTAGATCCCCGTTCAATTATTCATAACATCCTATCTATCCCTGTCGTAATATTACGTTATTTTTCCTCCTCTTCTGCTTACCTTAATACCGTAGCTTTGCTGTTGTGAGCCAACAGGCTGGGATAGACTTGATGAAAAATAAAATTATGAATATTGCATAGCAAGGAAATAGGAAGGTTCTGGCGCCTTTTTTATGGCTGGAGAACCTTCCAAATACTACGAATGCTACGATTATTCCACAAGGATTTTACTATCATATCAAGACTTTAAGCAGGAAGGTGGCTATCAAGCAAGATTATCGTGTAGACATTCTTGATCGACCGTTTCGATTTAAACTAGCAATTTAGAAAAAAACATCTGCCAAGTGAGTGTGGCACATAGCTTCCTCGTGTCCATAACCCGATTGTATAGATGATCCGATGCATTTCAGCTAATCTCAAAACATCAATCTCTACTTACCTTGCACTACCCTCATACGTGAACCCGGAAATTATCATCCAACTCGGGAGGAAAATGTTGAAGTTACCGCTCTTAGAAGGATTTTACGTTTGCGCATGCGCATAGGCTACCATCAATCCATGATGGTCACAGGGTACACGCCAACCCGCACAACCCCTAAAAATGTCATCGAAATCGGACAATAACTTCGTAAAGTTTTGTCCGTTACAAAGATTTCGTGACAGACAAACACGGAACCACAATTGTTCAGAAAGACATAAAACGCAAAATTTTGATTTTGAGAAACTTTTATTCAATCCATGAAAAGTAAAAACAATGCTTCCACTGCCACCTTGGTAGACTCGGAAACAATAGGTAAGATTTTTTTCTCCTCTCAATTATTGAACTAAAAAACTTGAAACTTCATTATTTGTCATTTTATTGGTAAGATGTTGATCTGGCTCATTCCAAGCTGGTGGTGGAAAAAGTTTGGGTTTCTGTAATACTCTCTTTTTCTCCTTACAGGTTATCATACAAGTGGCCAAATATTGGAGAGATTTTGAAAAACCTAACAAATTAAATTCATTTGTTTAAATTAATTTTTTAAACAATAAACATATTTTACAAATGTTGGTAGTTTAAGAAAGTTGAAAACAAAAGATTTAATTGAGTGTGTGGAAAGGCCATATTCCATAAAGAGCCATAGTAACTTGTGCGGTAATTTGTGATTGTGGTCTGCGCAGCAAACCCTATTTACTCATTTTCAACACAAATTGAGTATGCAAATCAGAAATCAAATGCATTGTGAGGGACTCAAAATCGAATTGTATGAAGCAGAAGAGGATTCTCGTACTAAGAACAATCTACACACTTCTTCCCATACGCTGGGGAATTATTGTCCATTCGTGGTTATGATAATAATAACTCTCTCTCTCTCTGAGGAGTTGGTTTCGACGTGCGTTAAAGAAACTAGAAAACTCAAACCCTAGAAACTCAAGGGCTTAGGATAGAACCTACCTTGCCGAGAAAACATTATTCGTGTTCAGCCAAGAGGGTGAAACAGAAACGGGCAGAAAGGGGTATAAATTTCAGGCCTTTAGTTGGGTCGCTAAAATGGAACACGTTTACCCCCAACAACCGTTGAAATTCCCTCTTCACCCCCACTAAATCATTGGAAAGACTGCGAAAGTGGCTACTACGTGCTAACTGAATACGTGATCTATAGAGCAGAGTAATGCTGAACTCAAAGTTCTACGGTTTCAGTCAACTAGGTACGCATTGGTAAGTCGAAAGTTACAATGAATAATTTCAAGTCATAACAAACCGATGTCAATGTAAACGGAAAAATCTTCCAACCTATTATAAAATAATCGGTATCAAAATTAATCTCTCATTATTTTTTTATATGAAATATGTATATCCACCGTAAGTAAAAGAATCGACCAGAGGAATTTATATTATTAAAGGAGCTGTGAAATCAACTCTGTCAATATGAATGTTCAAGTCACGTCGTCATAAATTTGGAATGGAATGAAAAAGGCCAAGATAAAATGAGTCGACAAGGACAATTCTGTTGAATTTTTTCCCCACTCATCCATTATTATTATTCATTATATAAATAATATTATTATTTTTCACAAAGATTTTATATTAAACTGAATTATGCAATATACTTTACTTTTGTACCTATTTTTCAACGTGTCACTCTAGGATCAATGTGCGGTCTAACTAGTTGAAATATTCGGGGAGAATTTGAATGAAGTTTGATGAATTTCGAAGCAGTAAATTCAAATAAGCATCTCGTGGTTGGAATTATTCAGTATTTAGCTCCCCCAACCTACAGCGACAATTTATGATATCCAACTTTTAATTATGAATTTGGAGTTCCACATTCCTACAGAACTAGGGTAGGTATGTTCAAATCAAAAGTCGCAGTTCGCAATTTTTAGAACGTCCCACAGTAAGACTTGGGCGTCCTTATGCGATCGATCTGGGGTGAAGTTGGACAACACTCAACAGAAAAAAAAAATAACCACACAGTAATCCGTTTTAGACCATTCTGAATCCAAATCCGCGAAAAAAACCATAGGTGTATGTCTGTGTGTGTGTGTGTGTAACAAAATCTTGTGTACTCTGCACAGGCCTTAGTTCTCAACCGACTTTCCTGGTTCTTTTTTTGTTCGTCGCGGAAAACTATCTAGTTGTGCACTACGTCGCCGGAATTTCGAATTTTGCCTTTTAAGGGGAGGAAAGGGGGGTTAATGCTCGAAAAACGTGCGTTTTTGCGCATAATCTTGTGTACTCTGCCCAGGCCCTAGTTTTTCTCAAACGATTTTCGTGGTTCTTTTTTCGTTTGACGCGAAAGTAGTTGTGCACTACGGCGCCGGAATTTCGGATTTTGCTTTTTAAGAGGGGGAAAGGGGGGGTTAATGCTTAAAAAACGTGCGTTTGCTTGCATAATCTTGTAAATTCTGCCCAGGCCTCAAATTCCAACCGATTTGCGTGTTTCTTTTTTTGTTTGACTCAAATAACTTCCAAGTTGTACATGATTTTACCAGAGTACCAAAATTCGCAAGGGGAGGGGGTGAGTGGGGGGATAATATTCACAAAATATCCGATTTTTCAATATTTCGGTTCCTTTACTGCTTACTAATTGTACCCAAGCTTTGAAATTGAGGAAAAATTCTCATTATAACTCCGGATTTTCATGAATTATTCTCTGTACCAATTGAAGAGTCCACTCCAAGAATGATGAGAGTCAGCTTTTGTCGAAACTGAGAAAATCGAATTTGAAAGTTTCAAGACTCGCACTCACTATTAAGAAAATTATAAGATGATGATTAGGTGGTGCAAAATGTTCCCTAGCCCCCTAAGGTTAATGATAATTTGTTGGTTCGGCAAAATATTAAATTTTTGGGTAATTTAAGACGATAAAATGAAAGAAAACCCCTTTAAAAGTATGCAAAAAAGATGAATGTCAGTAAAACAAGTTGGCAAAAAAAATATTGCCAATCAAATCACTACAGAGAACACTGGGAAAAGAAGGGTTTTGAGTTAAGATTCGATTGAGAACAAAAAAAGTTATTTATTGAAAGAAAATGTACATAGTGAGAGATGAAAAAAAATAAAACCAAAAGTTCTTTCACTGTTTTTTTCCCCCTCCTTTTGATTTCTTCGTTGACTGTTGTCTTGTTGCAGCCTTCCTGACATTATGCCGCAGATGGTCAATAAAATCTCTGCCTGAGGGGCCACAGAATTGCCTGTGCTGGAGATCCTTGAATTTCTCCGAGTTAAAGAGGAATTGAGCCCTTGTACTTGCGAGGTGGCAGGAAAAATTCCCCACTTTTCTTCTTGAAGTTATCCGAACTCATATTCGGCAATTTGTTCATGAATTTTGCCTGTTCCTGAATAAACGTTCGATTACTTAAAAAGGTAAAATCTCTAGAGACAACTGGCACGAGTTTTAAACAGTAAACAGCAGTGGAATAACCTTGCAGCCTTCCGTCGGGTTATAAAAACAACAGGTGCGGAAACATTGCACTACCGACTTTCATCTTTCTTGCATTGTCAGAAACTGACTCTCATCCTTCTTGCATTGTAGTCCTAAACTTTGACGGCGATTTAAGCCGAGACTCTTATTTTTGTTGTGATTTTGAGGTCACATTCATAAACTACTCGGTCAGGAGAAGGTATTGCCAACCAAAACTCGTTTTCCAAAAAAAAGTGACTCTCATCTTTCTTGGAGTGGACTCTTCAATTATTCTCTGTGACGCGAAAGTCTAGTTGTGCACTACGGCGCCGGAATTTTGGATTTTGCTTTTTAAGAAGGGGAAAGGGGGGGTTAATGCTTAAAAAACGTGCGTTTGCTTGCATAATCTTGTAAATTCTGCCCAGGCCTCAAATTCCAACCGATTTGCGTGTTTCTTTTTTTGTTTGACTCAAATAACTTCCAAGTTGTACATGATTTTACCAGAGTACCAAAATTCGCAAGGGGAGGGGGTGAGTGGGGGGATAATATTCACAAAATATCCGATTTTTCAATATTTCGGTTCCTTTACTGCTTACTAATTGTACCCAAGCTTTGAAATTGAGGAAAAATTCTCATTATAACTCCGGATTTTCATGAATTATTCTCTGTACCACCATGGAACTAATAGTGGTGCCACCATGGTGCCAGGACACGGTGCCATGATGCCATAAACCGCTTATTTCGTGTTTTTTTTTTTTTTTTTTTTGTGTGTTTCACCTTGAATACGGATGTGAACTTCGACGGACTGCCTACCAAAACTAACAGATGAAAGTTCAATGTTACGACGTATTTCCGCTTTGGTGCCAGACTGGCATCGTTGTTGGCGTTGGGGAGGTGGTGGGGGGGGGGGGGGGGGGGGTGAACTCGAATTCGCATGTTGGGTATCGTAGATCATGGATTTTAAAATGCTCTTCAGATTCGAGGCTTCCATGCCGCTAGAAATGTTAAGGTGGATAATGGTGGGGGGGGGTCAGTATTTCTTGCCTAAAGTAATAAATAAATTACATCGAGTGAAATAGTTTTATCGCTTAACAACTGGTTAAACTGATCTAATGCTTATCCAATGGGACGTCCCCTGGAATGCATGCATTACTAAACAATATGTTTCTTTTCTGTAGATTTCCGTCAAGCATACTATTGGAAGTTCATATCCGTGGTTCAGCTCTGACTCAGGAGAACGCGCTCGGTTTCGGTACACACCCATAACTAGATATCTCTTCCGGTTGAGGCTCATTGTAAGATGTTATGCCAGCATCAATGAAAACACTCAAATACTGCATCGGAAAGATTGTTTGATTATTATTTTCAAACTTTTCGGCTTCAAAATGAGGGTATGGAAGAGAGATGTATGTTGTTGCACTCGAAGGCGCGTTCAAGTACTTGAATATTGCTGAATAGTTATTTTTGAGATCTGAAAACTTGCAAAAATTACCATAGGTACAACTTTAGGTTATGAAACTCCTCCACCCTTTCAAACATGTAATGCCGAAAAAGCTGAGGATATACGAACAACGTTCGCCTTCCTTCTATCATTCTTGAAGAATGTCGGGGAGGTACTGCTTAGCAGAAGGATATAAGCGTGCCCGCGACATCGAAGCTCTTTTGTAGTTCAGTGTGTCAAGGACCATCTTGAAAAAAAAAGGTGAGTCGGCGGGGCGTACTGGGTCTCAGGTGGTTGTACCTGTTATACAACGCATCGGCATCGCGAGGGCATCCCCATTTCACTCGGCCTTCAAGACGGTACACAGATGCATTCAGGAAAAAGTTCGAACGAAGGGCAGACCTTAGGATCGGAGGAATAAAGAGAAATATGAGACAAACCAATCCGCAAAACGTGATGTCGGTAGACATAAGCAAACAACACTGTCAATCATGAATCATTAACTACATCTCCAACTTTTTAAACCTGAACCACCCTGACGTCATCGTTAAACATATATGTACCAATACATATTCGTGCCGGTCAGACGTTGATTAAATTCGTGGGGGATTACAAAACGGAAATGACCCACACGAGTTTAGATGACATCAAAATTGGACTTTAATGATTGTAAACAGCTTCTTCATGCCTTTACCAAGGTCGAGGATATTATATTGGCAGAACCGATGTATTGCCTGTACTACTTCTGCTGAAGAGACCATTAGTATCCCAGAGTTTTCCAGACCAGTATACTTCATCGTAAAGAGATGAATATAATAAATTTTAAAATTCAACGAGTGCTCCGTCAACGAAGCCATACTCCCTTTTAATATTATTGAGATCGTTGCATCATGATGTGTTCCTATGGCAATATATCGTCCGATTCGACGCAGAAATATTACATAGAACAATTACGATAGAAATCATGTAATACTACAAAAAAAGTTCACAATTATACGATGTTTGAAAATTCGGCTATGTTTTTAATTATCATTTACTATCGGGAGTTATTTACTTATCTTCTTGATACAAAGGAGCGGCAATGTATCACTAGATATAAATAATGTGCCAACAGCTCACGCAAAAAGCACGCAATGCGAACAACCCTTGCACTATCTAGTTTTTTACTATCGTAGCACCCTAACCCAAGTAAGAGACCTGTTACACAATTATGTAGGCTACCATCGACTACACATTGGAACCAGATGAGCCAGTTTCAAGTCTAGAAATTGTGCAACACTGTAAACTTACATGACTTCTTCGCAGACTCCGAGCGCCGTAATTTGAGCCACCCAGCCAACTCCTTTTGCTAACACCAATCCTGAGGAAAATAGGTGGCCCCTATCACATTCCAACTAGTAAAATAAGTATTTTAGGAAGAAATTCCTAACATCTGCCTTGTCAATGTTTGACGTTCAGAGAAGAAATGTGTAGGGGACTTAGCATGTCAATAGGTAGTATAGAACGTAGAAAAGGTTGATAGTTTGAAGCGTTTAGTTTTGACACAGAGATGTCTTTTAGCTTGTGGTCAGTAAAAAACGGCGTACGGCGGACGGACGGATTTTTTAAATTCGATTTTCGGATTCTACGTTCCTACCTTGAAATGTAAAACATCAAAATTTGAGAGGGGTTAAAGTTTTTTCTTGCTCAGTTCCAATGATTTATTATCAAAAATAATAAACCAAAAATGTTGTCACTTTTTTTCACCCCGCAAAGTCTACTATAAGACCGATAAACAAAAAAATTGTTCTGTCTGGTCAATCGATCAAGGTAAATTGGATATAAAGACATATTGGAAAGATTATACCAGTAAAAAAACTTCATATCTGTTTCTAGACAACGTTTTTGCGTAGATCTTTATGCGTAGATTCCATTTTTTCAAAAATTGGATCTTTGAGAAATTTAAACTTTTACTTTGTTGTTCAACAATACCGCACCAGAGGTCCATGCGAACCATTATATAGAGTCGTAAACTAGATACCAATTATAGAAAATTCATTTTATGTTGTTGAGTCCAAAATCAGATAATGTTCTTACAAGGATTTCAGTATGCAATAATTTGAGAAAACCCCATTCATCGAAATGCCGGTTACAAGGACACACGTCTAAATCACACCTACAGCATTAGTTCATATTTCCTCCGCTAGGGATAGTAAAGCATTTTTCCCTTGAATCAGCTGCATCGCATTAAGTATCTCAAGCTTTACCAAAATAGCTTTACCTAACTGAGCTTATCTCATCTGATTCGAAGGAACAACGCTTTATTATCCCCAGCAGAGGATTCATGAACTAATGCTGTAGGTGTGATTTGTGACGCTCGTGTTACTAGGTAGGTACAAATCTAGAGCAGGCATTTTAGATGTATGTTGCTCGGGATAATATAACTTTTGTATCATCCAACCCACTGAAATCGTTTACTTACCACTCATTGAAAAGCTATTGATTTATCCAACATTTTATTCTAACTCACGTTTCTACTTTTTGGCCCCTTACCTTACTAATAAGGGCTGGAAAATGCGCTTTATTACACGTCAACAATAACAATTATTGTTGCCTACCTATAATAATTTTCTTTGTCAATAATTATTATTGACAAAGAATATTATTATAGGTAGGTAGCGAAGTATTTTTTAATGCATTTTATTGATAGACTCAAGTATTTCTATACCTATACCTATCTACGACTATTATTACTATCTACGGTCTATTATTCTTTTCAGAAATAAATTAATTCTACCAGTTTTGACATTTGGAGGGACTCCAGGATATGAATGTCGACGATATATATAATATAATTACTATTATTGATGTATACTTGATGAATTATTTATAATTTGATGCTACGCGAAAACTTATAAGTTATTGTTACGTAGTTTCAGGTACTGATTTTAAAAACTCAAGATCTTAAAGACTCACCCCAAATCAACCGGAATGTTGTCTGCTGATCAACCTGTAACAAGAACATGAGTCATGAAGTAACTGCAACGAGCATCGCAGAAACAATGAACAATCTTGGGAGATAAGCTGAGTTCATGCAATACCCGCTGAAATTTTGTGATCTATAGATAAAACTTAATATTCGGCCATAGTGGCCAATAGCATTCTTTTACCTACTGACTTCCTCTCCTAAAACCGCTCATGGAGCAATACAAAAGCGGAAGGTCGGGAAGTATTGCAAAAAAATCTTTCAGGTAGACTTGAAAGTTTTCCAAGGTTCTTTTTTCATGAATCGATGCTGCAAAAAATCCAATGTCAGAACAACCAGACTTGGGGGTCTTTACCGCATTACAACTTCAATTGATGGAGGCAGAGGAAAACGGTCAATGCAAACGGCCAACTGATTCGCGGATCAAGGAAGGCTCCGGTGACATTCGAACGGGAGCAGGTCAAGGTTGAGAGCTCCCAGCGAGGATGCTGGGAGATGAGGCGATTACTGGAGTGTGAAGCAAGTAGAAAAGTAGGACCAATATTATTCGATACTGAAGACATAAGAATACCAATGAAATTAAGATCTTTATTATATAATTATGGGCATTTCCCCCTTCGCAGTAAGGCATAAGATCACCCAACTTCTCAAATAGACTAGAAGCCCTCAGCCAAAGCCCTATAGTTGAAATCATGGAAAGAAGAGCACCGAGTATACCGGGCAAGCAACCGATATAAGGCATTTTCCCCGCCTCCCAATAAATCGCCTAGTTTTAAGAAACACCAGACGTCAAACCCAAGACTTAGAAAAGACCTGATAATTAAGACCGTCTACACACCAACTCACACAATCCCTGCAAATTTCATTGAAATCGAATGAAAAATGTAGAATTTATGGCCGTTACAAGGAATTCACGTTTGCGCATGCGCAGTCGCTTCTATCAGTCCGGGGATGATGATTTTCATAGGGGACCGTCTACACACCAATCCGCACAATCCCTGAAAATTTCATCGAAATCGGACAATAACTTCGTATAGTTATGCGCGTTACAAGGAATTCATGACAGACAGACAGACAGACAGACACACAGACACACAGACACACAGACACTGAACCAAAATTGTTCAGAAAGGTCTAAAACGCAAAACGCGAGTGAAAATTTTGATTTTGGAGAACTTTTTTTTTCCGACCTTGAAAAGTGAAAACAAAGCTTCCGCTACCTTGGTAGACTCGGAAGCAATAACTTCCTATAGTTGAAGAAATTGATCTGAGAAGGAATAAACAGTCAAATTCGGATGAGATCGGACAATTGTGTTCATAATATGTAGCAATTCTGCAAGATGCTCCGAACACGGAGACGTAACAGTTGCCGCTACTTCTGCTACCCTCCTCTATGAGGAAGAGGGAAAAGACTACCTTCTGTTACATTCATGCCTTTTTCCTGGTGAGTGATCTCCCCAGTATATTAGATATTTTGCGATTTCCTTTGGTAACCAAAATCAATTTTCATTTCGGACCTATATAAGATTAAAGTCAATCTATATAAACCACCCTATGATGTGAAGTATCGCGGGGAAGACCGATCAATGTCAATTTCTTGGCAAAATGAGATATTCATGCCATCAAGTAGCTCGTTTCAGAACCCATCGCTGCATGAATCGTAACTGAGAAAAAAGATCATGGTGTTGATAAAATGAGGGAAGAAAAAATCCTCAACGTCAACGATCAAAGGCCTCACTTTCCAACGAGGTCATTTCAATGTTTTGTTTCTTCCTGATGGTTCGTTTTCCAGTGTAGTTCCTTAAAAATTGGTAATTTGCCTACGAAATGAATGATTCCAGTGGCATTGAGAACAGTGACAAAGTAAGGGCCATGTTGTGAATAATGTCAGTAGTAAACGAAAAAAGACCTCGTATACATAATTCGTTTGCATAGATGATCCGACACAACATAGTAGAAAATCTCAAAACTTCAGTCTCCACTTACCCAACACGACCCTCTAAATTTGATCATGACATGGCGCAGCCATTAATTTAATCCCTGAAAATGTAACAGAATTTGGATGGATCGTGTAGAAATTATGGCTGTTTCGCAGAGACGCAGAGGCTATTATTCATCCGAGCGGGATGATTTTCATAGGAGACCATCTACACTCAAAATCTTGCCCTGACGTCATTTATGAGTTACTTATTAAACTTTAAATATCAAAATTCGCAAAAATTAAAAAAATTGACATTGATCGTTCTTCATTTGTTATCGAACCATATTCAATTCATTATTGTATTTAATTATATTTAAATCATTGGGTAGAAATACGAGTAGGTCATTCCATCAAAATATATTTCCTACTCTATTTCAAATAATATTCCTTGTCAACTCATGGGAAGTTGAAGCAAAAGTTTTACGAAACTCATTTTTGACACCAGATGGAGACAAGATAATAGAAACCCGATGAGAACTGAGGAGTGAACATAATTAGGAGAATAGGTACAAGCAACAAGCAACATCAGGAACAAACCTGTAGTACAACATAAACATAGCCAAATAGAAATAATGTTAAAAATTATAAAACTCAAGTAGCTGGATACGAACAGGTACCTCGATAGTGTAATAATAGCAGAGCTATTATTTGTAGAGATTTGAAATGTAACAGAAACTTCCAACGGGATTGTCAGATATGTACACCGAATTATTGGAAAACAGAACGGTTATTTCGGTTTGGTGGATATTTTATTGACGGTAGAGGATTTTGATGACCTAGGAATGCAAGCAGATTCCCATCGGGTCACGAGCGAAAGTCAATGACCGCTATACGACTCTCGATCGCATCGAAACATTGTTGAGTTCGAGTTCTTTTAGCGAGACAAATTTGGCTGACCAGTAGTCGTTAAAGAGCCGTCAAAATAAAAAACGCTGCAAATTATTACACAAAGGTTTATTATTTTTTATTATTATGAGTATATTATTGAAGAAAAACATCGATCGCATTTCGGTCAGCTAAAATTTGAACGGAGATTAGGCATCTTTTGCGATTCCCACTCGTGTTTCTGATTTATCGTACGTCCAACCCTTAAGTTCTATAAACAAAGCAAAACTATACGAACTAATAGCCCAATTCAACGAAATTTCCAGGGATTATGCGGATCGGAATGAAGTTGGTTCCGTATGAAAACCATCGCCCTCGGACTGATAATAGCCACTGCGCATTCGCGAACGTGAATTTCCTTGTAACACCCATATTTAATTTCTTCATTTTCTATCTGATTTCGATGGAATTTTTCAGGTATTACGCGAATCGGAGTGTAGATGGTCCTCTATGAAAATTAACCTATCTATTCTAATTTCTATCTTGGTAGGAACATACCCAAGCTCATACTATTGGTGAATGTTTGATGATCCAGCTGTGATCAACCTTCACTGAACGTAAAGCACTCGAAGTTTACGGTAGGTATCAGCTGGTTTCCGACTCACTGTTGCTTGTGACTCAAAAACAAAACAAAAACTCACAAATCGTAGGCGAAATGACCGAGATCCACGAAGATCATTTTAGGCCCGAAATAGGGGTGGTAAGTACGGCACTTCATTTGGAAAGATGAAATCAAACAAGATGAAATCAAAACTCAGAACTCGGGCATAAACAATCACAAAAAACTGGTTTTTGAATCTAGTGGAATAAGACCTACAGGGATCTAATTACTCAACACCTAATTGCTAAGTACGATGGATGACGCGACGCGCGAGGTAATGAAATATGAATCATACGAGAAAACCGTTACTTCGGTTTACATTGAGAAGAGATTCAAAGAAAGTGTATCTCCTGAAGCAACCTAACTAAGTATGGCTGAAAACAATTGATTCTTTAAAAAAAGATTCCTTTATTTATAGAAAACTATAGATGTTTTTAGATTACTTTTTCCTCTTGAATTTCTTCGGTTTACATTCAGAAGAGATTTAAAGAGAGTGCAGCAACCAAATCTACTACATGTACATAGGCGCTGATGAGCAAGTAACGGCCATCCAGAAACTATCTCTTTTTTGTGTTTCACCTTGAATACGGATGTGAAGTTCAACAGACTGCCTACCGAAACTAACAAATGAACGTTTCGACGTATGACCGCTTTGGTGCCAGACTGGCACCATTGGTGATGGGGGGGGGGGGGGGGGTGAACTCGAACTCGCATGTTGGGTATCGCAGATCATGGATTTTAAAATTCTCTTCAAATTCATTTGAAAATTAGATCGCATTTACTTTTGTAGTTTTTCTAAATTAATGTGCATTTTCAGTAAATTAGCTATGCATGCTTCAAATATGAATTTATGACTAAAATTGTAATGAAAATTTTCAGCTTTTTGGAAATAAATTTGGATACTTCATTTTTTAGTCCTGTTAGGCACCTAAAGCACCATTATGTGAGAATTTTCCGTATAAGGACGCACAAGCTGTCATAGTGCTTCAAGTGAAGATTTTTAACAACTTATTTAAACTGTGTTTAAAACAGTTTTAACAGTAAAAAAAACTTTTGTCTCACAGAGGAAAAAAAGGTTTTAACTGTTTTGAAGATATACTTTTTTATATTTAATAGAAAATCCTTGTTTTTTTCCAACCCTGAAATTGGACAACAGTTTTTGCCCATTACAAGAAATTCATGACAGACATGGAACCAAAATTGTTCAAGAAAGCTTAAGAAGTAAAAGGCGAGTAAAAATCTTGGAGAACATTCTTTTCAACCTTGAAAAGTGAAAACAATGCATTCGCTATCTTGATAGACTCGGAAACAAAAAGTACTTGTGTACCTACCAACAATTTTTTTTGTGATTGGTATTTCTGTATGATAACTTGAACAGTGAAATACGACGGCGATGAAATTTTTATAGGACCGTTTGAAGACAGATATTTGAAAATTTCGAAGATATTGCATCAATAATAAATTGTCATACCATCAACTCAATCAGAAGTTATTTTCCAGAAGAAACGTTTCTGGCATTTGGAATTACCTAAAATAATACAATATCAATGAACCCTGTTGACTGAAAATAACCATACCAGACCAAATGGATAATTAAATTCAATTAAAGGCTGGAGGAGCTCCATAGCAAGTCAAATTTTATGTGGAAGTCTGGCACAAAATGTACTAGTAGTATAGCGAGAAAATTAAAATAAATAAAAGAAGGTTCTTGAATTGTTCTACCCTTCAAGGCCTAAGCTTTCGCGCATAGGTACTTCATTATCGATGAGTAAGAGGTTCGCAAAATGATTATTCATTGTTACCAACTTCGACACTTGAGATAAAAGAAGCACAATATAAAAAAGATAGGGCTGGCCCTGTTCTTGGTGACAGGAGAGGTTGCTCGAGTGGTTGCGACAGATTTAAGAAACAGCTGGTAGGCATGTGACACTGATCCGAAGGTGATCTTTCAGCATCACTGACAGTGGGACACCGTCAGTCGCTCAGAGATAAACTACATAATATCAATGTACACGATAAGGTAGACTAATGGTGACATCGAAAGTAAATTAATAAGTAAAACATGAGCTACGGACTGCTGAATTTATTCGACGAGAAAGACTATTCTCATTAGTGTTTCATTTACTATGGGTTCAAATTTTTCTCCAATAGTTTTTACATCAGTTCGTAGGTACTCCTATACTTAATTATTTATTGCTTCCGAGTCTACTAAGGTAGGGGAAGCTGTTTTCACTTTTCCAAGGATGAAAAAAAAAGTTGTCCCAAATCAAAATTTCCACTCGCGTTTTGCGCTTTTGACCTTTCTGAACAATTTTGGTTCCGTGTCTGTCTGTCTGTCTGTCATGAAATCCTTGTAACGGCATAACTATACGAAGTTATTGTCCAATTTCTATGAAATTTTCAGGGATTGTGCGGATTGGTGTGTAGACGGTCCCCTATGAAAATCATCATCCCCGGACTGATAGAAGCGACTGCTCATGCGCAAACGTGAATTCCTTGTAGCAGCCATTACTTCTACATTTTCCATCCGATTTCAATGAAATTTTCAGGGAGGTTACAGATTAGTATTTAGATGGTCCCCTATGAAAATCACCACCTTCGGACTGATAGTAGCCACTGCGCATGCGCAAACGTGAATTTCCTTGTAACGGCCATAACTTCTACATTTTCCATCCGATTTCAATAAAATTCTCAGGGATGTTACAGATTAGTGTTTAGATGGACCCCTATGAACATCACAAATTATAAATGATTATGAGATGATGAATACAGTCAGATGTATACAGTAGTTACGGTGACGAGGAAGCTATGTGCCACACCCACTTGGCAGACGTTTTTTACTGGTATCTATAAATTATATGCAGTTGATTATTGATAAATATCTATAACATAATATCAATAATAATAAAAATAAATAATGAATTTTTGATTTAGATAAATAATATTTATAATACAAATATTATGGATTTTTAAAATATTCATAAGAAATTGAAAAATATTAATTGAATTGAATCGTAAAAACTTGAGAAAATTTGATCTTTAAGGGTGTACTAGATTGTGTAAGTGGTTATGTTGAATCCTCAAGTCAGTTTTGGTATATATCCTGGTGTTTGAACCGGAAGTTGACAAGAACTTCCTCTTTTGCCATGGTTTTCCGCTGAAAACGCCCAAACGTAGAATTTCTGAAATGGGGTGCTTTTTTAAAGCAGAGAGATAAAATGAACTTGCTCAAGTTCCTCCTCGGTGATAATAGACTCTGCCATAAGCTCCATCCATTCTTCCATAACTTCTATCATGATACTAGGAATAACAAAAACAAAAAATATCCTATCTAAAAGGGGGACGAAATTTGAAATAGACAAAGAGTAAAAACCCGCCAAAGTAACCTAGCCAACTTGATATATAAGAATCACGTTAACGTTACTACAGGAGTTCATTTTTTCACGATTTCACGGAGGAGATCTGAAAAAAATTCTGTGGAATTAGTATCTACGAGTGCTGGTGCTAGCTGCTCTTTTTCACGTTTCGCGTTTTGGCAATACGGGAAGTACAGAAATATTCTAATACTGATAAGTCAGAAGCTTGGTATTATTGGCATATTAGGTAGGTACTGCTGGTTGAAGGAGGTTCAAACGTTTTGCTACAGAGTGGGAGCAACACATTGCGAATAGCCTCTTTCGAATTATTAAACTCGCTACCCCTTCACCCAAAGATCCTGTACCTAAAAGGGTGGATCTCTCCATCAATGTCTAGGTACTCCATGGTTATATTGCCGATTTTTCATCATAATGACCACCAAAAATTATACAGCGAACTAAAAAGATTTTTCAACAAGTCAGCTTAAACAATTTGGAATTTTAAAAAACCTGATTAGCATGGTTAAAATTAACTGAGAAACGAAGAAAAAGTTGAAAAGAAGAAGCAGGAGAACTTCGTTCAGCAATAGGTTATAATTATTTCTAAGTAAGTTATTGATTTTAAACAATTACTTATGATAATGAAGGGTTAAGTTCGGCACTATATCATTTTGATACAAATTATCGAGAATAATCCAATAGCAGTAGGTTTAGAAGTTCCAGAACTTCTAGAAATATGGGAGCTTAAAGGGAAAAAAGATCTGAAAAGCGATGATCTTGGAAAGTGAGGAAAGGGAGTGGAGAAGAACCTAGTGTGAACGGCCTCTCTCAAAAGGGGACCTGAAATCGGAATGCGTCGCTGACGTCCTGCGGCAGGGAGCGGTCATACTCCGCCCATCGCTACTGGTCTTCGCCTGCAAGTCACTGCTGAGATAAATTAGGCAGACTGCACAGTACTAGTGAGACTCAATTTCACCGCAAAAGGAGTGACACAGCAAAGGGGGCCACTGATACTAAGCAAATGTATGTTCTAATCTCTAGAAATTATTTCACAATGGTGGATCCCAAAGCGGGAGAAACTACCTCAGACTGTCAGCTTTTCAACAGTATAATAACAAAAAATTCACAATCAAATTTAGAGGAGAAATTGTGTGTTTGAACGGGGAAAATGTGATTTTGGTTTATTATTTTCAATAATGAACCTTTGGAATTGACCAAGAAATTTTTTTTTAATCCCCCCCCCCCCCCCCCCTCTCAAAATTAGTTGGTTTACTTTTCAAGGTACGTAGAATCCAAAAATCGAATAAAAATTTGGCCGTCCGTCCGCCATACGCTGCACTTTCCTCAGTTAGCATTGACTGATTTTGATGAAATTTGGTATGTGGGCTTTATTTGGGGTCTAGTTGTTGTGTCCCAAAGCTTTTGGTTGATTTAGGTCACTTCTAATAATTTGCACCATTTTTTCTTGTTGATATTTCGAGAAATCGTGATATTTGGAGCCCTGTAGGACAAACCGTTCGCTCCCTAAGAGAACTTAAGGGTTAGACTTACGATAAATCAGAAACACGAGTGCGAATCGTTCAAATTTTAGCAGACCGAAACGCTATCGATGTTTTTCTTCATGTTGATTGGTGGTATCAATGGCAAAGCCGTGTTCTTTGCAGACTTTTTAAAAAGAGAAAACAAAATTCTTACGACGAGTAAAACATGAATGGGTCATTTCAAAATTTGGGGTTATTTCTTGTCACGCAGCTTTTGTGAACCCTCTATTTGTCTTGGAAATTCAGAATTTTTTCAGGGAGATACAGCAGGTTGGTGTCTACAAAGATCACATAGAATGAATTTCACTAATCAATTAACTCAGATAATTAAAAGTCATTAATGATCCCAATTCTCTCTCCCTACACCTGTCACAGAGGGTAGGTTGGGAACTTTGAAAATTTTTGGATAACTCTATATTCATATTTTAATTTAAGTAAAAAACGTTGTTGGTCCAGGATACTCTCCTCTTCAGGAATAAATTAGAAACGAACGAAAATTCCATGAATTGGAAGGGTTTTTGCTATGTTTTGATGCTGTCACAAGGTTTTATTCTCTCTCCCTACAATTTTTTTGAAATGCCTGCCCACTCCTGGAAAACGATTATTTTGTGTCATGAAAAACAAAAGTGAACACTGCTGCAAGATGGCTTCCGAAGCTACTGAAGCTTGTTGAATTTCCAAGCTCCCAGTTGTGTGGATTATGTTGTGAAGTGTTGAAGCTTTGAGAGTAGGTAAATACTTTCTCCATCCCTACAACCACCTCACTCATCAGGGTAAGTGTTCAACGAAGTTTAATTAAACTCAAAATACAATTATGAATGCCATAGTGTTATGTATTTTTTCTAACGTTCAGAATCAATAATGGTTAGGCCAGTAGAGAGTGATAACCTCACAAATCTCTCTCCCTACAACCTCTCTACCTACAACTTCTGGGAAGAGGCTGGTTTGTAGGAAGAGAGATGGAATTGCAGGGAGAGAAGTTTTTTTTTCAAAGCCGTTTACATTTTTGAGAGTTACCTGAACTATTTACACCGCTGGGTCATATAATTCTGACTTTTCATTAACCCACATTTTACGAAAGATTAGACTGATTGAAAGACTTGAAGAATCTGATAATTCTGATGTTCCTAGATTATAGCTTCGGACTGTGATTGCGATAAGTAAAAGAGACTCCTAAACTAAGATTCTCGTATTTGAAGGAATAAAAAGGTTTCATGAGTTCAACTCAAACTTGGTTTTCTCTCTCCCTACAAAGTCGAAATTATGGAAAAAAATTCAAAATTCTATAAATTTGAAACTACTTGATAAAGTGTGCGCCCACTTCAGGATCTGCCTCAGTGGCCAAAACAAAGGACGTTTACGGGAGAAAAAACATAAAAACTTAAACAATAATTTATGGAAAAGTTCGAGGACAAAATAACCCCAAATGTTGAAATGACCCGAACATGGACTAGGTACTATTTTGCTTCCGAGTCTACCAAGGTAGCGGAAGCTTTGTTTTCACTTTTCAAGGACGAAAAAAAAAAAGTTCTCCAAAATCAAAATTTTCACTCGCGTTTTGCGTTTTAGACCTTTCTGAACAATTTTGGTTCAGTGTCAGTGTGTCTGTCTGTCTGTCATGAATTCCTTGTAACGCGCATAACTATACGAAGTTATTGTCCGATTTCAATGAAATTTTCAGGGATTGTGCGGGTTGGTGTGTAGACGGTCCCCTATGAAAATCATCATCCCCGGACTGATAGAAGCGACTGCGCATGCGCAAACGTGCATTCCCTGTAACGGCCATAACTTCTACATGTCCCATCCGATTTCAATGAAATTTTCAGGGATGTTACAAATTAGTATTTAGATGGTCCCCTATGAAAATCGCCACCTTCGGACTGATAGTAGCCACTGCGCATGCGCAAACGTGAATTTCCTTGTAACAGCCATAACTTCCACTTTTTCTACCCGATTTCGATGAAATTTTCAGGGATTATGCGGATCAGGTTGCAGATGGTCCCCAATGAAGATCACCACCTTTGGACTGATTGTAGCCACTGTGCATGCGCAAACGTGAATTTCCTTGTAACGTCCATAATTTCTACATTTTCTATCCGATTTCAATTAAATTTTCAGGGATGTTACAGATTAGTAGTAAGATGGTCCCCTATAAAAATCACCACCTTCGGACTGATAGTAGCCACTGCGCATGCGCAAACGTCAATTCCTTGTAACGGCCATAACTTCTACATTTTCCATCCGATTTCAATGAAATTTTCAGGGATGTTACAGATTAACTTGTTTTGATGTTTTGAGATTAACTACTATGCATCAAACCATCAACAATCAACAATCATCTATACAATCGGGTTAGGGATACGAGGAAGCTATGTGCCACACCCACTTGTTTTTTTTTGTTTTTTTTAACATAGGTACCCTCTGCGTACATTATGTGGGTACTCAATGAGTTTGGCGTGACAAGGAGAGCGTTTTTTGAGTTTTTTTAATGTTTAACTAAGAGGGTGTTGATTGCATAATTCTAACTATTCGTTATGTGCCACACCCAAAAGCTCTTCATAAACCTGAAATTTCGATGTCCTTTTTTTTTGTTATTGAAGTCTTTGAAAATTAACCTATTAACTCATACTACATGGATCGATTTTTTAGAGCATTACAAAGCTCCGGGCGATCTCTTATCTCCAAAAAATTCAATGCGGTGAATTAAATAATCTATTTGCAAATCCTGATAGTAAGTTATATTACTTATCATAATTATCTAATTTGTATAAATTATTTTTTTTTTATTCGAAAGGAATTGGTGATTTTACTTTAATGTGCATCCTTCAAAATCTACCGAATCATTCCGATGTTAGTATCACCTAACATCAAATACGTCTCTCAAACTATCCAACCAATGACTGTGTTACCAACATTGGCTCACAATAGTCTTTTAGTGACCTCCTCTCTATTTTGATGCGATCACCTGTAAATTTTCCGTTTGTTTTGTTCTCTCTTGCAGCTTCGGAATTACAATGTTGTTTCAGACGGAGTCGCTTTCAAGCTTCCCCGTTACGGTATGAACATTGTATTATCCCCGGCAAAAGCATCCACGCTCCCTTGTAATTCCATTCCGCCTCAAACCTCAAAGGGAAGAACCGTGCTAATTTTATTCCTATTGCTAAGCTAATCTTTTAAAATTTTTCTTCTTCATCTTAATTTATAAGGTGGATGTAAACGGTGTAGTTTTCGTATGAATTTTCACGTGAAAAGCGGCTGTTTGTGGCGGCATACATTCAACACAAAAAACCTCTGTTATGAGGTTTCATCTTCTTTCCTATGTAATTGTATTATTAGTCCAAACAGAACTCTTTGATCTATTTTTGTTCTTATAAATACCACTATATGCTTCATAAGTTGTCTTTTATAAAGAAATTGAAATCGAGATTGAAATCTGATTTGAACACATTACGTCATGCGATATCCACCAAATGCTTATTTACGCGTACATTGTAAATAGAGCAGTTTGGAGTTTACCAGGTCACCATTCGTCTTTCTTGTCAAATTATATTTTTTTAAACTATGGGAACTTCATTTTTGTAGGAAATATAGCAAAGTCCATGTGACGATATTTTATGTACCTAAATGGTAGACAACAAATATGGTGAAGGAACCATGATGTTGAAGACTTAACTACAGAGTGGACCTACATTTGCAGTTTAATTTTGGATTAATTAAATGGTTTGAAAATGCATGCGATTTCAAACCATTTAATTATTCCAAAATTAAACTGCAAATGTAGGTCGGTCAACTCTGTGGTTTAATTTTGGAATAATTAAATGGTTTGAAAATGCATGCGATTTCAAACCATTTAATTATTCCAAAATTGAACTGCAAATGTAGGTCCACTCTGTGGTTAAGTCTTCAACATCATGGTTCCTCCACCATATTTGTTGTCTACCATTTAGGTACACAAAATATCATCACATGGACTTCGCCATATTTTATCATATTATGAGAGACATTAATACTCTCATATTATGAGAGACTATGTTTGCTACCATTTTGTCGGTGGCACCTACTTAGTGGTGGCAAAACGGACATTAATGACATTTTAATTGCAGATTGTAGGAAGAAAAAAACTAGGTTATTTATGATTAGACTCAAAACTCATGTGAATGTACGAGAAATCTTCTTCAAAAAAATATCTTTCAGAATTTTTTTTTAAATTTATTATCAGCACAGAATTTAAATTTGAGTGTTTGAACATATTTTAAACACGAAATGCTGCCTAATACTGTCGATAAACGCAAATTACACACAATGGATTATCCATCTGTTAAAAGGCAATGTGACGTCAGAGTCCAAGCAAAACTTTTGAAAAAGTTCTACGAGAAAAATATAGGCAGAGAGATAGAGAAACCTCAATATAGGTAAAACTAAATACAATGCTGTGCACAAAAATCTTTAAAATAACTTGACTTGCATCTCTGGCTCGATCAAAATTAGAGTTTACAAAATCCTTTATTCAAGGACAAACGGGAGAATTGAATTAATCTGACTATCAAGTTTTTCAATACAAAATTAATGATTTGGCAACTCGTGATATCTTTCACCAATCCATGGGTGGAAAATGGTCAACCTTTGGGTAGACTATTGGTATCAGAAAACAATTCTTGTTCTACCTAGAGCACCTACCTAAAATTTCTCCAGAATTCCTTCAATCCTTCAAAGAGGTCGACCATTCAGTACCATTTCCCTCCCTTTGCGGTCGAACATAACCGGATATGAGAAACTCGAGCTCCCGCGCCTATCAAGGATTACATACCTCCTAAGCCATCTTGGTCGCCCATTAATTTGCCTCCCGAAGTGATCGTTAAATAACGATTACCAAGGTATCACCGATGCAAAATCAGGTGACTCGACCGAAGGTTAAAGATCTGACTTCAAGGCGAAAATCATCCACATTATTCTGGAGGTTATTGAATCAATTCTGAATAAACGAGGGATATTGAATTTTTTCAGAACCTTATTAGTTTATAATTATACATTTATTTATTTATTTCATTTATGCATTTATATATTTATATGAATAGAACTCCAAAAATTGAAATTTCTGAGATGCGTCGGACAGTCAGGTAGACCTCTAGTAGTTGTGTTAAGGCTCCCACACTAATTTTCTTTCCAGCATTCGACAATAAGTGAAGAAAACCCTACACAAGAAAATCATAATACAAAACAAGGACGAAAACTGATCAACATATTTATGTTAACAAAAGCATTATATTATGGACAAACTCCTCTTCGTATAGGCATGTTTTAAACAGTTTCAAATAAACTCCATGGGAATTAATTCTGAAACAAAAGCCCATGATTCCAGACCATAAAGGGAAAATTTTCAGGAGGTAGAATTATTCAGATTTTCCTATAATATTGACACCATAAATCCAATAGGATTTATGATAAGTAATAATAGCTGACTTGCCATAAAGATGTCAATGATTTTCGGAGGGTTCACATTTAGGTTCAATCTTACGAATTTTAAGATCCAGAAACTTGTATTTTGAGGATTCTAAGCAAGGTTAGATAAGATTTCCCCACAAATATTGCTAATGAAACAATGGGTGGGCAATATAGCTTTCTCTCACAGATAAACATAGTACCTATACGACAGAGTAAAAATTATTGTTTATGGAACAATACATTTATTTATTACATTGATTCGAGTTGATTCAAGTTCTCGTAGATAGCGAACGTTTTTATCCTACAGAGATCCGGATGGTTTTTAAAATTCTAAAAATGCAATACTATTTAAAATTGGTGAAAAAACGATACCGTTATTTCGAGAGTTTTCGAGCTAGGGCACTTTTGAAAATCTTAACCCTTAATTTTCACACCTTGAGGTGACTGACATCAACCAAAAGCTTCGCGGCACAACTTAACCCCGAATGGAGCCCATAAACCAAATTTCATCAAAATCGGTCCATAGTAGGAAAGTGCCGCGTACGGTGGACACATTTTATTCGATTTTCGGATTCTACCTACTCGTTGAGGAGGGTTGAAAAAAATTTCTTGGCCGATTTCAAAGGTTCATTATTGAAAATAGTAAACCAAAATGGCGATAAAAAATGTTGTATTAATTATTTTTCCAATTAATTGATCTGGAAGGGTGAAACGCTTATTGGTAGTTAACATAAATATGAGGAAAAGACCGCACTATCATAATCGTGGGGGCCGGAATCATGACGTTGAAAAGCTGAGGAAAGAAAAACGCCTTCTAGAAAATAGACATGTAGATACTCTTTTCTCCCAAAAATTCAAAACCTAGCTGAATAGACATTTGTTGGAAGCGGTGGCGAAGCTCTGCTCAAACAGGGTTCCCTACCTGAATGACTCAGAAGTTACGCAATGCTCACATGGTATACATTCGCTATGACTGGCTTTGAATTTCCTATAGATGCTAGAGCTGTTTTTGCCGTGATTCTTCGGGTGGCCAAGTGGAAGAATATGAATTTGTTTCTGCAGAATCAATTAGGTAATATGTTCTTTAAGAAAATAACTCAGTGTTAGGGAACCAGAAACGCAAACGGAAAATCTCGTAGGTTTCAAGAACTTTCGCAGTTGACTTTGAAGGCCTTTATTTTTTGAGATAATATATTAATTGTGATTTACTATTAATTATTTATGTTTATAGTATACCACATGTTGTTTTGTTAATATTTTCAAATAAAGGTATTTACTATTTATTTATTTACTACTTATGATTTACTGCAAGCGATTATTAAATTTAAATCTTCTTTTGAGTTTATTAATTTTATCCCTTTTCGTTTCCAACATGAAGACACGGAGATAGTATACTTACATAACTAATGGTATGGAATTCCTCGCACAAGAAGGGCTATGAAATGTTCATCTCATTTAAACATACACTAGATACGCAGAGAAATATAAGGAGTCACTATTTTAGCGGACGAGATCGGCTTTCATACTACTTATCTCCCCCAAGTGAGGAACAGACAAACAAACATGCAGTCACCGTCGAGTCCCACGGTCAACTAACGAACTACGCAGATGAGAACTACGGATCAAAATAGGTAAGAGATGCAACCTAATGTCGTCCCATTATGTGGAATAGCGAACCGTCGAAACTAAGCATGAAAAATGTAGTAGGTACGTACATTCGATTTTTGCAAAATGGACTGGATGTCAACAACTGCTAGTTTCTCAGAACATATTTGGGTTATGGATTTCGTATTTAGGTTTTTACTCTTGCAAGGTTTATTCAGAGTTTTCAGGGTTTAAACACAATTGATAATAATTATCTTATAATTATAATAATTGATTATAATCATAATTATAACATGTTGATAATAATTATAGTTGCTGATGAATATGATAGTTATTCGACCGGCAGGGATATTCTGAGAAAATAGCCAAATATTCTAAAAATCGACTTGAATAGGAAAGAATTATTCTTTCCTATCGATTTTTCCTGTCTTTCCTGTCGATTTTTAGAATATTTGGCTATTTTCTCAGAATATCCCTGCCGGTCGAATAACTATCATATTCATCAGCAACTATTCTCGAACCAACTCCTAACTACCCTCCAAAATGGAGCAAAATTGGATGATTACGTAGTGTGAAATTGGTATTTCAGGAAAATCAATCCTGTTAAGTTTACGCGGATGGAATCAACGGGGACAAACTTTTTAGGGAACCATCTTGAGAATAATACAAGTGATGCCTTCATTCATCAAAAACGCTGCAAATTATTATACAACGGTTTATTATTTTTCTGGGTCATTGTTCAGAGTATGTAAACTATCCTAAATTGAACCAAAAGCTTCGCGGCACAACTACACCCCAAATGGAGCCCATGTACCAAATTTGAACCAAATCGGCGCAGGGTTGCTAAGAAAAGTGCCGCGTACGGCGGACAGTCTGAAAATTTTTTATTCGATTTTCGGATTCTACGTACCTTGAAACGTAAAACATCAAATTTGGAGAGGGGTTAAAATTTTGTTTTTCTTGCTCGATTCCAATGGTTCATTACTGAAAATAATAAACCAAAATCAACCCAAAATAACCCTGATTTCGAATTGAAATCCTGAGGTTCGCAGGGGTTCTACGGGTAAAATATAGGCGGAGAGATAGAGGAACCACAAAACTGACAAGCATTTACCTATGAAAACCGCCACGACCGTTAGCAGAATTACCAAGGTAGTCTGTAATAGCCTTGGTCTACCCCTGGAAAGGTAGGACCAGGAGTGATGGGAAATCCTCTTAATAGCAATAATAAATTGAAGAGGGGCTTCAGCCTCGCTAAGGGGTTTAAATGCCATTATCGAAGCTATTATAAATCCATTGAGGGTCGGAATCGCCAACAATATAATATACTGACGCTCTCTGGCAACGCAGACGGAGGGAATGATGTGTATTGTCATAAAATCGCAACTCCCGAGAACATCAAATCAAAAGTTGCACAACAAGGAATCCAAACGATCTCTGTTCACCAGAAACTTGACATTATACATCAACTTCGACATTGAGTATCAACATAATGTCAATGAAAACGCAACTTTGATTAGCAGTCTTCAGGATGGATTTGCAGAACAGCTTCCTAACTTCGTTTAACAAGGACACAACGATTCCAATCGTCCTTGAAGCCAACGACCGTTATCTGGTTGAACGAACCGGTTTAAAACTAAATGGGTAGGAAACTATCAGAAACGTTTTGACAGAAAATTATACAATCCATAATTAGTAGACAAAAGAAGTAATTGTAAAACTTCAGCAATTCCAATTCAGATTAACTTAAGTTGATGTTCCAATTATTCGGCTACAAGTTGCTTGTAATGTCATCAAAATTTGGAAATTGGATGCCTCAGAAATACCATATCCATTAACGCCAATTTTTACCTTAAGCATTTGCAACATCTTCAATTTTTCATTTCAGCTGTTAATAATACACATCCAGACCAGTTCCATTGTTGGGAAAATCCTGTTTTCTGATCCCTCTTTCATTTACGTTCATTCGACAGAGTTGCCGGGTTCGAAATCTTTCAGAATGTCATCTGCAATTGCTACTGACATACTCAGTGCTTCTCATGCTTCTGTAATACTCGCAATTCCCCCTGAACGAGTTCCTTCTAATATTACCCCGGTTATGCCATAATCCAAAATCCTTCTGATATGAGCCACCATACTCTTTTAGGGCCGGTTTATCAGTCACATTTTACCCCCTGGTAAAGCAGATTTATCCGACGACCATAACTAACTAACTAACCATAACTTGGTAACTCAATCGAACGCGTTTATCAGTCCCAGATAGCGTTACCCGTAGTTTAAAGTTAACTGGTTGTCCGAGGACCGGATAAAAAGTTACCGGAGGGTAACTCGATTTATGCAAGGCTTTTTAACCTCAAAGAGTCAGTTCTCGTGTTTTTGTTTCCCAGAACGTTTGTTTTTGCAAATTGCGTTGATGATTGTTAGTGAATTATGCTACAATCGAAAATGGATGTGTGGGGCTCTTTTTCAGACAGCAGCGACGAAGATGTGTGTTTATGGTTGAATTCCTGCAGTGGGGAAGAAGGCGGAAGGAACGAAGGCGGCAACATAGATCGCGGATTGACCATTTGGAGAAGTGGGACGATTGCTATTTTTTTATGAGATTTTGATTGGATAAAAGAATAAAAAACCATGTTGGTGTCTGTCGGCGACTTCAGTGGCGTCAGTAAAAGCCTGTAAAATTGTCAAGCAGGTGTCCCTGGAAACTGCCAAACTATCCGCCCTTTTTATCAGAATACCAGCAACCTAGGAAGTTTTATTTCAATCTCGGATGGAATTTTATTTAAAAAAACAAAAAAAGCCAGGTGTCCTGGAGCTATGGACTGCACGCATGTGAAAACTCAGTCGCCAGGAGGGTCACACGCCGAAAATTTTCGAAATAGAAAAGGGTACCTACTTTTTTATAAACGTACAAACTATTTCGTCTGCAAATTTGAAAATTCTGGACATAGTGGCTCGGTGGATGGGATCTTGTCATGACCAGACAATTTTCAACAAAAAACAATAGGTTCTGCCGTGCCAAGAAGGAAATAGGTACCGAGAATCTAGGTCCGAGATCGAGAAAAGAAAACACCAAACAAAGCACATTGCTACATCCTCTTCTAATTTCTTCTTTTTTCTGATGAAAACACACTGCGAAAACGATTTTTTTATGTGGAGGAAGCTAGATTTTATTGCATGGAAGAAGTATTTATTCCATGTTTTATTGTAAGCGTTTCACAGCCTTCTTGATAAGCTGTGTAAATAATCGATTATTCGGCCTAACAGACAGTTAATTTTACCAGCCAGTTAATAGTTACCAGTGGGTTAATCTCGCACTGATAAACAGCACCTTTATAGTATCCATAACTTATCCCATCGTTAAAGTTAACAGTGGGATACATAAACCTCCGTTAACTTTGGTGACTGATAAAACGACCCGAAATCATTTGTCCTTGATACTATAACAATATAGGTTGAATTTCAATTTGTACAACAAATTTGAAATACACCTAATTGCTCATATATTGGACTCCTAAAGACCTAACCAAAATGGTGTAACGTTATATATGTAGAAAGAACCAGTTGTTAAGCGATAAAACTGTTTCACTAGATCAAATTTATTTAGTATTTTAGGCAAGAAATAGTGGTCTCTCCCTCCCCCCTCACCCACCATAACATTTCTAGCGGCGTGGGAGCCTCGAATTTAAGAGCATTTTGGAAGACCATTTTAAAATCCATGATCTACGATACCCAACATGCGAATTCGAGTCCGCAAAAAAGAACCACGCAAATCTGTTGGAAATTGAAGCCTGAGCAGAGTACACAAGATTTTTTCACATACACACAGACATACACCTATGTTTTTTTTTCGCGGATTTGGATTCAGAATGGTCTAAAACGGATTAGTGTGTGGTTATTTTTTTCTGTTGAGTGTTGTCCAACTTTACCCCAGATCAATCGCATAAGGACTACCAAGTCTTACTGTGGGACGTCCTAAAAAACAAGCAAAGGATGAGCCATTTCAATACCAAAGAAGCTTTCCGTTTTATTAAGGGGGTCTCAGTCGGTCGCCGTCCTTTTTAGTATTTATCGAAATTGAAGGCGCAAAAACTTGAAAAATTGTACCTAAATTTGGAATGCTAAAGGATTGCAGAAATTCATTAGTGCACGGACCTAGAGAATTGAAAAACTGAAAGATGGCAATCTTTAGCTAGAAATATATCTAGTAAGTTTATAATAATAATATATAATAATAATAGTAATATCTAGCAAGTTTAGCTACATTTTATGGGAAAAACGTAACTGAATTAACTGGTTTTTCCATTTTTCCCTGGCAATTATTGTTCGATTTTGATGATTCCAACGGCAATATTTCAGTTTTTCAATTCCCTAGGGCCGTGCACAAATGAATTTCTAAAATACTTTAAAATTCAAAATGGAGGTACACATTTTTAAGTTTTTGCGCCTTCAATTTCGTGAAATACTGACCTGGAACGAGGAACGAATGGCGACCGACTGAGACCCCCTTAATATTGGACTCCTAAAGACCTAACCAAAATGGTATCACGTTAAAGATGCAGAAAGAAAAAACAAGCAAAGGATGAGCGATTTCAATACCAAAAGCTTTCAATTTACCAATGCTTTCAAATACCAAAGAAGCTTTTCAATTGATTAATTAATCAATTAATAATTCAATTAATTGATTAATTGAACTCGTAAAGACCTAACCAAAATCATGTCACGTTAGAGATGCAGACTCCAACAGAAAATTCAAATGTCAGAGAGTCAGCAACGGGAAGAATACGAAAAAACAAGAATTTATTGTACACGTTGTGTAATATTATTCGTATTTCAATTGTATACATTTTTATATTTGGTTATTTTCTGGCCCACGTTGATATTAAACATTTTAAACAATACGTTTAAAATTGATATTAATGTATAGTAAGTCAACTTCGATTTTCTGCTGATCGCGGAAGGCTTTACTCGTTCATTTGTAGACATGCTGGTTATAACAGTATCGTCCCTCCACTGTTCCGATTCATAACCTTCTCCCACTGTTCCGATTCATAACCTTCTCCCACTGTTCACGTGAGAGCTCCACTCAGGAAAATGTAAACAACACCCAGGAACTATTCCTTTGAATTTATTACAATAAAATTGGATTAATCAAGAAGGATTATTTAATACGTAGTTCCCTCTAATCCACAAAGAGGTCGCACAAGTTTATCATTTGCATATCTCGATGTAACATAATCACGCTTTATCAAGCGAGTCAAGTCAACCTCCTCAACTCTTTTTCTCTAAGTGTACCTCTACATGACTTGGCCTCGACATAGCCATGGTAACAGGGGTATGAAACGTCGAAATGAGTATCCCTCATGTTCGGGATATTCGTCTACGTGCCAAGAAATGTTTGGCAACCAAAAGCTTGTTGTTTATCCAACTAATATCGGCATCCCAAGTGAAGGTAGGTCCCCAGCCGATTATCCTTCAACTACCTTCCTCCATCCATAAAACCGTGGTGTATTTAACAGCACATTTGATGGAAGGTGAAGTTGGAGAAAATGCGCCTTTCGGCCGGTTCTTTAGACGAATTTATGTAGTTTTTACGCAATATTCACGACCCTGACGAAATATTTTTGACAATCGAATGATGTCAACAACCTGGCTATGTTTATTTTGTTGCAAGGAGTTTGCGGTAGTATAGAGAGATTGGGTAGATTAAAGAGATGTTGTAGAAATTGGGTCACTAAGAAAGCGTCATATAATTTCGTGCTATTCTGAAAGATTTCTGTCCCCAAAATATGGTATGTTTACCGCTTTTGTGTTTTATATCTTAAAACTTGGATGCAGAGTTTTAGAAATGGCGGTACTAACTTGAAGAATGTAATCCGTTCTGCTGGGAAGTGAAGGTATTCCCCAACGTGACACTAGGGGGTTGATAACGGACCTCGGTTAGAAAGGACGGGGTCACACACTCAACTCAACACCAATCTCAGCTCTATGGGAGCTAGGGAGCCACTAACGGTATATCGTGAATCCTCCCGCCCCCCTCCGTCTGGAGGCGGCCGAGAGGGGACAGCGTCTCGAGCCCCCAGTCCCGCCAAACAGGGTCAAGCCCAACACCCCCCGCGTGGCTCCCGACGCAACCGCCGATTCCAGCCAACCTTCGATGGAAGCAGGGCATTTTCCGCGGGATCATCCATTTCTGGTAGAGCTGCTCAGCAGAGTAAACACTTTGCTAAGTAATGCATGCATTTCAGGGATCGTCTAAGGATGGGTATCGAATCTCTGAAATTCTTCTGAAAATCTCTGAAACTTCGTTACTTCGTCTAGAACGTAAAACGCGAGTAAAAATTTCAATTTTGGAGAACATTTTTTCAACCTTGAAAAGTGAAAAAATGCTTCCGCTACCTTGGAAGACTCCAAAGCAAAAATATAACTAGACCATTTGAGGGAAACAAGAAAGTAAAGAAATTTGGAGAAGAAATAATGGAAATGGAAAAAAAAGAATGAAAGGAGAAGAAAAGAAACCGAAATTCCGGAAAAAGCTATGCTTTTTGACATCAAAGCTATGCTTAGGCTGGATGTCGCAGACTTGCGAAATTGAAGTGTTCATAGTTGCAAAATTACTTCTCAATATTGTTGACACTGAAATGATGAAAGCCATTGGAAATAATAGGCTTTAATCAGCAAAAACTCCTACTTATATAGATGGAATGAAATGAATTAGAAATTCACAAATGGTAATTAGTTGTGGTAACTAAGCAAACGGGCTGAACACTTATTGTAATAACTACTAGACTATTACATTCTCCCTTTCTAGTTTCTCAAACATAGTCTTTCAAATATTTGGGAGGTCGTCTGGTTCTCTGGGATCTTCTCAAATCTTGAACTGGAGAAGTTTGGATTGTTTCC
The DNA here is from genome assembly GCA_009739505.2 of Apolygus lucorum. Taxonomy (NCBI): domain Eukaryota; kingdom Metazoa; phylum Arthropoda; class Insecta; order Hemiptera; family Miridae; genus Apolygus; species Apolygus lucorum. The sequence goes on along the minus strand of CM019177.2, from coordinate 37,920,872 downwards.
TCAGATTGGGGATCCGAAGTTTCTTCATCAAGAGGAAGCTGTGAGGAATCAGATTGATCTCCGGGTTCTTGATCGGGAGGTGGTCTCATAGGTTCAGGAACGAGATATGTATTCGAAGTTCCAGGATCTGAAAGTTCCAGATCATTTGGCAAATTCCGGGTTCCCTCGAACATAGGTGGAGCCGAGTCACCTATTGGGGCTAAGTGCCGATTTGACACAGTGGTCTCCCTTCCATCAGGTAATCGCACGTGCGAATATTCAGGATTGGCTTCCAATAACTCCACCTCCATCACAGCCGGATCGTATTTACTGTTTGAGGGAGGACATTTCATGAGTAAAGGTCCGGGAGATGTAAGCCAAGTGGGAAGAGAATGGCCATTGATGGATCTTCGAGGGTGATTAAACATTCTCTCATGGGGAGTTACATTGGTCGAAGTACACAGTAAGGATCGAATAGAATGAAGTGCTTGAGTGATAGCTTGCTCCCAATGCTCTGTTTTCAGGCCAGCCGAACGTAGGGCTAACTGGATGGATTTCCATATTATTCCATTGTATTTCTCCACCTGCCCATTTCCCCGTGGGTTATACGCCGTGGTCCTACTCGTGGCAACACCTTGAGACGTCAAAAATTCCTTGAGTTCTCCGGACATAAAAGCTGACCCACGATCTGAGTGGATGTAGGAAGGCATACCGAAGATAGAAAACAAATTTGTGAGATGGTGTACTACAGTAGAAGCCGATACATCCGAGCAAGGAAAAGCAAATGGGAACCTAGAAAATTCATCAACGACCGTTAAAATGTAACGATTTCGAGTTGTTGACGGAAGAGGTCCCTTGAAATCAAGATTCAGTCTCTCGAAAGGCGAAGTTGCTTTGATGAGAATTCCGGAGTGCTTGAAGTAACGTGGCTTGAGTTCAGCGCAGTCTCTACAATTGGAAGTTACCCTCTTCACGTCCTCGACTGAAAAAGGTAGATTTTTACACCTGACGAAATGAACCATCCGAGTAACACCAGGATGACACATGATTTTGTGCAACTCTATGAGATCGTTAATTGAGGTGGATGCACATACGCGCGATAACGTGTCTGCTACGATATTTTCTGATCCTGCTCGATAACTGATTTCGTATTTGAAACATGCCAGCTCTAGACGCCATCTCATGATTTTTTCGTTTTTAATTTTGCTCCGCCTTCTTGAATCAAACATGAATGAAACTGCTTCTTGGTCAGTTATTACCTGAAATAGTCTGCCAATGAGGTAATGACGCCACTTGCGTAGTGATTCGACAATAGCTGCAGCTTCCTTCTCCACTGGTGGATGCCCGAGTTCAGAGCCTGTGAGTGTTCTTGAGAAAAACGCCACAGGACGGCCGGCTTGAGACAAAGTAGCAGCGATGGCATGTTCAGAAGCGTCTGTTTCTACTGTGAAAGGCAGTTTTTCATCAATGGACATCAACACAGCTTTGGAGATGTCAGCTTTTATTGTTTCTATTATCTGTTTCAGCTGTGAGGATAATGGAAACGTCTTAGCGAGCACGAGAGGACGGATTTTGTCCGAGAACTTGGGAATCCATTTAGCAAAATGTGAGAACATTCCCAGGACTCGTTTTAAATCTTTCTGATTTTCGGGATGCGGCATTTCCTTCAAAGGTCTAAGTCTGTCTTCGTCTTGTTTAATTTGATTATCGACGATATTGTAGCCTAAAAGATTGATGTTGGTCTGAGAAAATTTAGATTTTTGCTCATTAAGCGTCAGGTTGTACTTCCTTGCGGCTTCTAAGAAAGCGTTGAGATTGGCGTCATGTTCCTTTTTCGTTTTTCCACAGACTGTGACATCGTCAAGGTAAGCGTATGTTTGTTTTAATTTTTCTTGCTTGATGATGGAATTTATGAATTTTTGGAAGGCTGGAACTCCATTTGTTACGCCAAATGGGATCCTTTTGAATTGATACAAAACTCCGTCAGCTTCAAAAGCAGTGTAAATCTTTTCTGACTCAAGGATTGGGACTAAATGGTAAGCTGATTTTAAATCTATGGTGCTAAAATAGTTATTTTGAGAGACTTGCTCGATTATTGTCTCAATTTTTGGAATTGGGTAGGCGTCTAGCAGAGTGTATCTATTGATGGTTTGTGAATAGTCGATACACATCCGTTTCTTACGTACCTCACTCTTCACGACAAGTACCTGAGCTCTCCAAGGCGATATGCTCTCTTCGATCACCCCATCCTCAATCAGCTTCACGACTTCTGACCTGATGAACTCGGCGTCCTCTGTAGAGTAAGAACGAGACTTGATTGCGATGGGCTTACACTCTTTAGTCAGATTCGTGAACAATGAGACAGGAGGTACGTTGGCCGCTTCCAGAACGCAGATTTGAAGTGGGGCTTTGGAGCCACCCAATTGTATATCGAGAGAAACGTGAGCAGCCAACAAATCGTGACCTATGATTACGTCAGCACATAGATTTTTCATGACTAATAACTTAGCGTCTTTGTAAATGTGCCCCTGAATTTCTACTTTTACTTTACAACTTCCCTCAACTGTTGAAGACAGAGCCGAACTCGCCATAGTGATTCGCTCTTTCGACGGTAATATACGAGCGTGACACTTGTCTACTATGGCTGAGTCCATGAAGCTAGTAGTACTGCCAGTGTCTACTAGCGCAGAACAATGGAAATTGTTTATTCTGACAGGAACGATGGCCTTTTGTAGAGTTGCTGAGGCGGCTGATAAGGTTCCTAGAGAGCTAGTCGAAGCAACTTTCTTAGAATTTTGTTTAGTTTTGGACTTACAAACTGAGTTTAGATGACCTATTTTACCGCACTTTCCGCATTCCTCCCCGTTAGCAGGACATTGGCTGCGAGGATGTCGCTTCTTGCCGCCACAGAAAAAGCAGAGCCACTTCGTTGGAATAGCAGTCATTGTTTGTCCCTCATCTTCTTCTATAATATAAAGATCGGGAGTAATTTTGGGAGTTGACTTGCGCTAATTCTAAGGCTCTCGCTTGTTCCGTAGCTTGCGACAAAGTGAGTGTGAGGTTCTCTAGGAGACGCTGACGGATCGGCGTTGATGACAAACCTGCAATAAAAGAGTCTCTTACATAATCTTCCATGTTCTGCACAGCAGTCACAGCCTTGAAGGAGCAGTCTTTACCTAAAATGACTAATGCCTGTAGGTACTGGTCAACCGTCTCACCAGGATTTTGTCTGCGGGTAGCAAGGCAGTGACGAGCGTAAATTTCATTCTTAGGTTTGATGTAAATATCATCAAGTACCTGAATAGCAGTCGCGTAGTCTTGCTTGTCCTTTACTAGTCTGTAGACAGCGGGTGAAAGGAAGTTTGTTAAAACGCTCACTTTGACAGCATCCGAGAGTCTTGATTCTTCGTTCGTCTCTAGGGCCGTGATAAAATTGTTGAAGGTTTGCTTCCAGTGAGTATAATCCTCTTCAGCCGTAGTTGAACTGGGGTCAACGGATAGGCGTTCCGGACGTAGGTATTTATCCATGTCGAAGGAAAATTATTTTGCTGATTAAATTGAAATGATGAAAGCCATTGGAAATAATAGGCTTTAATCAGCAAAAACTCCTACTTATATAGATGGAATGAAATGAATTAGAAATTCACAAATGGTAATTAGTTGTGGTAACTAAGCAAACGGGCTGAACACTTATTGTAATAACTACTAGACTATTACAGACACGTCATATAAATTTAGACTCAGGATATTAGTATGAGTTACAAATATGTGAAAAACGTTATGGAATTTGATTTTAGAGAAGCAAAACAAGAAAAGTTTCAAAGTTTTATTCATATCTACGAAAGAGTTTCCTGTACAGGTACAATTAGATAGAAGAACTAAGATATCCACAGAACTTTCTACACCCGGGGTTAATTTCTTATTTCGTCCCTATACCTGGTGAACCATGTAAGTCGAGTTTATCAAATTTTACAGGGGACACTACAAACTAAATAATTCGGTTTTCATTCCACATGCAATAAGTTTTTTCGTTCCATTCCTTAAAACAGGTGGTAACAGTAGTATTTCAAAGAGCCTGAGACTAATTTCATCAAAATTTACTTTAGCGAACGAAAAAATGGACTTACATGATTTTACCCAGCCTTCGACACCCGACTTACATGGTTTTCAATTTGATTTTCATGAAAATATACCCAGCTTGGGTTATTCAATTATTAGGAATATTATTCAATTTTTTCTCTCCAGGTTTCAAGGTTACACAAAATACCCAAATGATGCAAAAGGAAAATATTTAAATGAAAATTCATAGGCGTTGACACAATCCAACTGTAAGGCTCCTTGAGTCAAAATGACAGTCTTCAGTCTTAATATTACTAGAGTTGAGCAATAAATTATTATACTACCAATTCCTAAATTACCATTTCTTAAATTAAAACCATTACTTATAGGAACACTTTACCTATCACAACCGTAACTAGGTAGGTATGCATTGAATTTAAGTGTTAGGTAACTAGGTACTTTTGTTTCATTAAAACAAGGGATGAGTTAGGTATGGGTTAGGGGTAAGGGACATGTTAGGGATGAGCTAGGGACGGATTAGGGATGGGCTGGGTATAAGTTAGGGGTTGGGATAGGTTAGGGACATGTTGGGGATGAGCTTGGGATGGGTTAGGGGTTGGAGATAGCTCAGGGCTGGGTTGGGTTAGAGATGGACTACGGATGGGTTGAGGATGGGTTAGGTATGAGTTAGGTTAGGGATGGGATAGGGGTTAAGGATAGGTCAGGGCTGGGTAGGGTAAGAACTGAGGATGGATTAGGGATGGACTATAATATAGGATGGATTAGGGATTGGTCAGAGATGGATTTCCTCAATTATTATCTCTTGTATCATTAATTTTACAGAGTTTCCTGTAAAACGTAAGCAGACCAATAGCACACAACTAATCTCTTTTTGTTCTTTCTAACATCAGCATAACAGCTACGTCAAACAGCCAACAAATCAATCAATTCATCTAAAATTATCCTCCTAAATAATTTAGAAATAATGCGGAATAACACGTAGGTAGGTCGTGATCTTAAGGTTGGCCACAGTATGGAAAATCACGTGTCTGCAGAACACAAGGAGTGGAATTTATTGCTGAAATTGAGACTAATAAAAAGGTTTCTATTTATGATCACTTTCTCCGAACTCCATTAATGATTTTGTAAACTTTTACATGGAAAAAAGTTTTTAAAAAAACTGACTATCTTTGATGGAAACTTGCCACTAGCGTGAGCTGCTCACTCTTATGAAGGCATACATAGGACTTACATGGTTTTCCGGCGAAAAAATAGGTAACCGACTTACACGTTTTTTCAATGCCTTCTGGGTAAAAAACTATTCATCAGATTGGAAAACGGCTTCACTAAATGAATCAAGCGACCCTAATTTACCTGAAAAGCTCAAAACCTTATTTTCGAAAAAATACCGACTTACATGGTTTACCAGGTATAGGGACGACTTTCAACAAGCGCTGCTCAAATTTGAAACGGCGTCTTTAGGACTGAAGAGGTCTGCAGAGTGCCAAATCAGCACACCAGTGAGCCTTGATGCTGTCTTTCCCACTCAACCTGTGATGCTAATAATTCAAATCGAGCCTCTGGAGAGACTGCAAGGTAACATTGATAAGGTGAAGAGCACCCCTTCAGTTAAGTAATTTCTAAAGCTAACTTCTTCTCCAACCCATCTAAGCTCAATCTGATACCGAGCTTCTGCTAGGGGCATCCACTGTCAGTAGGAGTGATCCCTAAGGCAAATATCTTTTCAACCAATGATGCTGACATTTGAAACATCCTCTGTGGAACTACTGAGCGTTCCTTCCTTGATCTAACAACTTCGTCCTTGACAAAAGCATTTTTCTTCTTCCAAAAATACCTGTACATTGTACTGATTTTTTTCTTTTTTTCAGAATAGTCTACACAGTCTATTGAACCCTATTAAAGCTGTAAATAACCTTCGCCAACTCGACACGGTGTGTTTGAGCCTCTTGAGGAGTGACCAATCGAAGTCACTGATGACCTTCGTAGATTTCCAATGGTTCGTCGCCAGGCGGAAACGCTATAGCAGCGGAAAACAACCATCACAATGTCATCATCTAGGATGCTCATCATCTAGTGCCACTTACTATGTCAGGTATTCAAACTGAGCGTTTTGGCACTCATGTTCACGTGTGTGACTCCATCAACCTTTGTCCTGAGGTAGAACATTATCACAAACTATGATAATCCCCACGGAAAATTGGCCCTACAATCTCCAAATTGTAGTCAAAGCTTTCAATTTCAACAACCAAAACCACTAAAGTGCCATAAGTGTACGGTCGGTATTCAATACCGACCGTACACTTATGGCACTTTAGTGGTTTTGGTTGTTGAAATTTCAATAGTTCCTGTCGAGTTTCAGTAATTGTTTGGAGGAAGATCAATCGTTCTTACATTCGACATTAGAAAATAGTCTCAGTCATACAGACAGAGACAGAGTCCAATCATATAGATTAGATATTGATTTCTCATTTCACGTGAATTAGACATTTCCTACAAAACATGTGTTGACGATGCTGCCCACCATGGATAAGCGTTCGGTTGTTGTATGTTGAGTCGGCAGTATACCGAACGGATACCTACTTAGGAAAGAACGCAAAGAAGAAGCCACTCAAACAATGTAAATTATTCTACTCCTCTTTTTCGTAAATGCTGCTTACCAAGAGAGCCCGGTCAAAATGGTACTATTTCTGGGCCGGAATTAGTCGATATCCATTAATCCAAGGGTCACATTCTGACCTCGACTTTCCCAGAACCGTGAACGAGGTATAGATCAGGAAACATCCAAATTGTCACATTTTCTGGAATTTAACTGTATTGTGACTCGGGGAAATTTTCCCTTTCTACGATTTTTAAATCTATTTTGAACGACCTCACATTTACGACGGATTTTCAATTCGATGAAATGTTCGGGTATTTTTCCATTAACATCCAACTAACATCGCTTCGGTCTGAACTAGTCATACATCATGGAGAGAAACTAAATTGAATGAAATAGTAGTCTGTTTCAACTAATATTATTCTGAATCCATATCGGTAGATGGAAGCAATTACCTATCCTGAAGGAACATAGATCTGAAAAATAACACAGTCGACACAGACTACTGAATAACCTTCAGAGGGGGAGTCAAAGTGGAAGACGGCCAAATCAGAGTCGAGTGAACTTTCTACAATAAAACTGATTTTTCCGTTTATACTCGTCAAATTTTTGTAAGTTGAAATTTCTTTCTACACTCTACGAGTATGTGTGTGCAAGCTTCTCACTTTACCTACCTTGAACTGAAATCATCCAGAAGAACCGTCAGACCCAGCGGATTTCAAACAAGAAGATTTAGCAGAAATTGTAGAAGCAAAAAAAGGAAAAGTATTTTTACGAAGGAAAACATTATTTGATTAGCTGCTTGTACGGCTCACTTTCTTTAGAGGAAGCATGAATGATTCTTCAAAAAGTATTTTAGAAAAACGACTTCAAAAGTCATTATAAAAATGTAAATTGTGATTTGGAAATGTAATACCTGCGAGGTCGTAGAAGACACCACTCACCTGAAACCAAGTAAAGAACACAATTAATACGCACAAGTATATTTTAAAGGTCAATTAGGAGTATATCACCCATGTAATAGACATAATATGTCTAGTGTTAGATATTATCAAACACTCTAATAGCCGTAGTAGTACTAAAATATGCATGGTCGAGCAAAAGTATGAAAAACAATATTTTTTATAACAGGTTGTTTACACGCAAGAACGTGGGACGATTACATGACGAGGACATTGTCGTCACTGAGCTGGACACAAGTATCTTTATAATAGGGATTTCCTCGGATGTCAACCAAAATATTTCCTCTAAACTACTGATGAACTCTTCCGACCAAATTAGTACTGAATGGGGAATTTGCCTCAATTTTAGATTCTGGAATTTCAAGGCAAATCCTATTATAGGGCCCTAGAATAACGTTTAACACTAGGAATAACCAACGGAAAAAAATTACCGTAGGAGAAAATGACCAAACAAGTGAACCTCTGTTACAAAACACCGCGAAAATCGAGGAGTATTGTTGACGTCATACGAAAAAAAAGAAAAAAAAACGACGCGAAAGCAACGACAACAGACAGAGTTCTAGCACGCCACACAAAACGATCCAGTGAAATGGCTACTCGAATAATGTGATTCAAATCTTGAAACTAAATAAGAGAAGATGAAGAATAATAATGCTTGATAAACTAGTAGATAGATTCGTATTGTAAAAAATTGAGTAATACTGTTTCTTTTGGTCAATTTTGTGTCAGGGTTCTTCCTGCCAGATCGTGGCGCACTCTTGTGCGCACTACTCGGAAGGTAAAAGTTCGTGTATGTGCCGCTTCTGTGGTAAGCGCCACAGAACCTCCTTTGAAGTCAGATTGGTAGAATATTCGTCACGTTTCAAACATGGCTGCCTCTTCCACCTTGCCACCACATTTAAAATTTCCATCTTCCTTAAATTCTCTAAATTTTTTGGATGCGTTTTCGAGCAGCTCACTATGGTTTTATTCCATAAAAATAAACCCTCATTCGAAAAAAAAAATAAAAAAATGTGAGGCAAATTCCCCATTGGTTCTTTCGAAAAATCGTCGGAAGTGAAGGTGGCTGGGAGCTGATGCTGTATAAATAAGGCAATTTGAGGGTGAACACAGGCGACAGAATTCGGGGGAGAGTCGTCTTCGAAATGATTAATTGCCAGCCCCCACCCCCAGGTTTCACTAATGGGGGATGCGCCTTGATTTTTTTTAGATTTTTAATCGAAAGTAGACTACATCCTGAGAATTTTGACACCAACCGCGACCTTCTAGCGTGAGTAGATCTTTTCCTATGATTTTTCAAAGTTTCGACCGGTTATGACGTCACGCGCCCCTCTCGCCTGGGCGGGACCCCCCAGCCCACTGTGACGTCATAAACGGTCGAAACTTTAAAAATTCATAGGAAAAGATCTAATCACGCTAGAAGGTCACGGTTGGTGCCAAAATTCTCAGAATGAGGTCTAGTTTGGATTAAAAATAACAATAAACAGTTTTTCCTACCAAGGCGCACACCCCATTAGGCCATTCACGGTTCTTAGGACTCTGTTTTTTTCTTCTGGGGAGAAGGTGAAGCTGTGAAGGTGGCTCTGCAGGCTCCTTCCAACCGTAATGACCTCCTTAGCTCTTTTCCTCTTTGGCAAAAATAACAACGACATATTGTAGACGTTAGTATCCACTTATTAGTGAATACGAGAGATGGCGATGAAATAGCATGAGCACAGGTCTCAGGAAGGTCAAAGAAATTTGCATTGACTGCCAAAGAAATCTAAGGGAACCAAATTGGAGGAAATAACCTCCTTTTTCGAAATTTTGAAGGCCCGAAATCCAAATACCTACTTCATCCGAATGATTTTCACTCATATTTTGTGCATATTAAGCACAATATATGTTATAGGGTGTCCAGTTGGTTAAAACTGTAGGGTTCGATTCTACGAGGTATTTCCACACAAAAAAAAACCATCTCTAACCAATTTTGTTTTGAAACTCCTTGTTTTTCCTATTTTTTTCATTTTCAAGATTTTTGACGCGTTTTTGGCCCAAAAAAGTTTACAAACAAGCAATTGTTTTAAAAAACTTTTTTTTTAAATAAGCTTTTATTATTTTTATAATTAGCTCTATATCACAATAATATTGCATGCAAAATTTCGGCTCAATCGGAAACCGGGTAGTGGACCGAATTTAACTTGCAAGATTTGATTACAGAACGACAGAAAACAGGACAGGTTAAACTAAATAAAAGCTTGTAAAAAATGAGATTTTCGAATAATGTTGAAACTTTGCTTCTATAGTTACTTGATTTTTTGCTTCCGAGTCTACCAAGGTAGCGGAAACTTTGTTTTCACTTTTCAAAGTGGAAAAAAAAGTTCTCCAAAATCAAAATTTCCACACCCGTTTTAAGTTTTAGACCTTCCTGAACGATTTTGGTTCCGTGTCTGTCTGTCTGTGTGTCTGTCATGAAATCCTTGTAACCGGCATAATTATACTTAGTTATCGTCCGATTTCGATGAAATTTTCAGGGATTGTGCGGGTTGGCGTGAAGACGGTCCCCTGTGAAAATCGTCACCCCCGGACTGAGCCGCTGCTCATGCGTGAACGTTAATTCCTAGTAACAGCCAAAACTTCTACATTTTGTATCCGATTTCGATAGAATTTACAGGGATTATGCGAATTAGGTTGTAGATGGTCCCCTATGAAAATCAAGGCCTTAAAATTGACAGTAGCCTCTGCGCGTGTGCAAACGTAAAATCCTTGTAACACTTACATTTTTCACTCGAATTTGATGAAATGTTCTAGAATTGTTCAGATTGGCGTGTAGATGGTCCCCTATGAAAATCATCTTCCCCAGACTAATAGTAGTTGCTGCGCATGCGCAAACGTGAATTCCTTGAAACAGCAATAACTTCTACATGTCACATCCGATTTCGACGAAATTTCTCAGGATTGTTCAGATTAGCGAGTACATTGTTCCCTGAGGGTACTGGAAGGTACTTAGAGATTGGTGTTTTGAGATTAACTACTATGCATCGGATCATCTATACAATCGGGTTATGGATACGAGGAAGCTATGCGCCACACCCACTTGGCCGACTTGTTTTTAAATATTTAATTTCTAAAAGATTTTGGTTTTGCAGTAGATAGCTTGAAAATGTACGATATCTCAAATTTGAATTCACTTGGTAAATAGTGTATGTTTTAGCAGTTTTAATGACATGAGGTTGAAAACACGAAAAACATCTTGATAGACAAGATATGAAAACAAAATTGCTAAGAGTTGTTGTTTTTGTTGGAAATTCCTAGTAAAATCGAACCGTGATGTTTTGACCATTATAGATACAATTTCCAATATTTATATTGTGCATATTATGCACAGTAGGTAATGCGGCTTAAAATTATTCAGACGAAGTATTTGGATCTTGGGACTTCAGATTTTTGAAAATATTATTATATTATATATATATATATTATATTATATATATATTATATTATACTACACGCAAGAAATATTAAGTAAAAACGAACCAACCAAAATACCAAATTGGGACACAGCGATGTCAATTTTGGTTGATACAAAATTAACACTACGCATCTTTTTTCAGTCATTGTTTTTGGAGAGAATAAGACAGTATTACTAGAATTATAAGAAATAGGTTTTCTAAATATCGTACTTGAAAAGGTATCAGGCCCTACACATGGTCAAATGTTATTGCTTCCTACACACACAAGACTGTGCTCTAGTACCCTTGCTGAGTGTACTCTAGGTCCAAAGAATTGATGAATTTCGACCAACATTCGAAAAAGAAAAGCATTATTTTTTAGCCTAGTACCGTCCAAGAGGGAGGCCCGCCTTAAATAAAATTCACTAACTTCTGTAATTCACTGACTTCTGTTAGCAGTTACAAATTCTAAGTAATTACTCTTGCTTTGATAAATGCTTATAGAATTTACTCGAAATCAATTCAAATACAACTATTACAAAATTGCTTAAGTCATACTACCACCGTAGTGGCTCTTATTCCGTGAGATGTCTCCGGTTCAAATCTAATCAAAAACCCTGCTTGAAATTCAACGCAAGAATGAATCTTTCTCGTAACTCGTAGTAACAACGTTTCACCACCACGTTTCCGATGAACCTATTGGTAGGAAAGCTGTATACTACGAGTATGAACACTATACAACAACAAAAAATCGGTCTGGATAACAAAGAACGTGACAGATGGGTGCTTATCCTAGTAGGTACAGATTTCGGCGTTTTTCTATTTAAAATTCGTAAAGATAATCGAATAAAAATTTACATTATCGAGAAAACTGAGGCTCCCACCTTTCTAAAAACGGTTCGAAACGTTAAAAAAAAGACGAGAACAACCAAGTAACCATCTTCCCTCAAAGACAACCAGTTCCACTACAGTTGGACGGAAGGGAAAATGTTACGGTTATTGGTACCGTTGCAGACTTCGGAAAAAGCAGAGGCAATTCCAAGAATTAGATTCACTTTCTACTCAATGTTGGTTAAACATAGCGGGAGAAAGAGTATTAATCAGATAAGTAATTTATTTACATAAAAAATAGAACAAACTCAAAATTATGAAAGAAGAGTTTTTAAATGTATTGCGGGTTCCCGAAGGTAAAAATTCGGATAAAAGGTCAATAGGAATGGGTACGACAGGAAAGATGGTAGAGTTGTGACAGTTCTTTGTAACAGTATCCATCCAGAAAATCAAAAATTCTGGATGCCTATGACAAAAAATTAGGAACGACTGTACTCCTGTACTGTAGAAATTCCTCGCATGATTACCTATCAAACCATAACTTACCTAATTTAAGCATTCGTTCAAAGAGTTTTGAATCTGACACAAAAGGACGGGCGGGGAGACATCGAATAAAAAAAAGAGAGAGGGAACTTCACGAGAGGAATAAAAAATACCTACCTAGTTCAGACTTGTTTGAAAAGAGTTGAAAAATCGAGAATTGAATTAATCCTGTAAGTAGGAACGTGAGGGTTGGAGGAAGGCAGAAAAGTTGGAACTTAGTTTGAAAAGTGATTCTGGTTTGGGGAATTAGTGTATAAACTAAAAGGAGGAGTTTTCCCCTTTCCTGTAAGGGAAAGCAGCGAAAGAAGGCTGGATTGAGGTCATAGGGAGAAGATGAGCGAGTGGAAAAGCAGATCACTTTGAACATCCAAGTCAGAGCGACTTCCAAGTTGGAAGAGTAGCTTCCTCACATCGAATAACAGGAGACTTTCGATTTTGTTAAAGAAACAACAATGATTAAACCCAAGAAAAGTATAAAAACATCTTCTCAGTACATATCACGTTGCTGTTTATCTTATAAACACCAACACAATTGAAGGTATGAGGTAAGACTCAATGGAGAAGTTATGAACGAGTTATTCTAAGAAATTGAAGGTAAGTACGTCTATGGCTGATAAGCACGATGTTTTCTAAGATAGAAAGAGATCTAAAATGGCAGATGAACGGACAAGATGAAACATAGTTTAATAATCTGCAGCGTTTTACCAATATTCCCTGAAGGAGGAGCGAACAAAAAATTTACTGGCCCATGAGGGGATCGAACCCGCGACCTTCGCGTTATTAGCACGACGCTCTAACCAACTGAGCTAATGGGCCGGCGATGCTACACCAAGAAAGTTGAAAGTACTCAACTAGACCCAGCTATCAGGAAAGCCGTGTGAGAATCGTATCTGTGTACTGTTTATAATATGTCCTTCGTAACAGCATATTTAATTAGGTTTTTTTTATTGAATAGGAAGAATTACCTAGTTAGTATGAAACGTGATGGTATCTTCCTAAAAAACAACACCGAGGAAATTTCAAACTATCTCAACTTAGGACTGATACACCAACACACCAAGACATCTGAATGCACAGATGATGAAGGTAGGTATTGTAAGTTTGTTATTTGGGGGTTTCTCAAAGATTAATGGGCCGAAATAGGTATGCTCTGAAGGAGCCAAGAGTAGCGTAATTAAACTCCCAAATTGCTTACAAAATGATACCAGGAAAATCCCAACTAATTCGTACTGATTATCCTAGTACCTTAGACACCTTGGGTGATTGGGAACAAGAAATGTAGGCGACTCAATTTGACAATGTACTGTTAATAAATTGTATTTTATGAAATAAAGACTTTCAAAATAGATACGTCGTATTTATATATATATATATATATGTACCTTGTACCAATAACTTTAAGAACGTTAAACTTCAGTCGTAATAAGGTAAGTAATAAAACATGGTACCAAAACGTGTACCGAATATACGAAATGACAAGAAATACGTCAGGTAAGTAAAAGAAATAGTAAAATGAGATCGTACCGAAATGCGTACCAATATAAGAAATGACTCAAAACAAGTATTCGACTAGTGTACCGAATGGGGTACCTTTTGAAAGTAAAGAAAAGTATCGTAGTATAAGTATTTGAGTGCGTACTAATTGTACCACTATGACCGAGAAGTGTATCAATATGACTGCAAACAACTTGTGAATAATCGTACTTCAACCTAGTACCTAGTACCGATTTAGTAACATTCAAACAAGGAGAAGTAGCATGAGTATGACGATTAACTGGCAAGTAGCTAGACAAATGGAAACATGTGATTGCGGAAATTACCGTACTACTGAGAGTTCCTGGGGTCGTCTTGGGGCGGCACTTGGAGTACCGATTGTAAGGCGCCTGGTCCGGTCTTCGTAGCAGGAGGATGTCCACAGGTGAATACAGTGAGCCCGAAGGGAGTCACTGGCGCAGAAGTTGAGGGGAAAAAGAATTGTACCTTTAAGTACTTTAGGTACGATTGACTGATGAAAAACTGATACTTTCGATACACCCTTAATGGCAAAAAAACGACGGCCAGGTGTACCACCAACTACTCGGGTCAAGCGTAGACAGTTGACTGCGGAAGGGGAGAAGCTTCATCGGGGGTGTCCAGAAGGATCCAGAAAACAAAGGGTGGGGTGCCGACGACTCCCGAGCTTGTCCGAGTATTGGCGAAGATTCTACTGCCCCTCCTCGGGCAGCCCCAAGCTGGAGGTGGCGCTCGCCCGGCTGGTCCGTCTACTGCGTGCTTGCTCTTCTGTCCCTGCCCCCGACTTACACTCCTCCCCCTCCCGTGAGCCGCCGTCCCCGGCGGTCAACTCTTCAGCCGTCGTCCGGGGAATCTCCAACGGTCGGTTGGGTCTCAGCTGCAGCATCATTGTCTCGTACTTGCGTCGTCTGCAGTGCGAGCATCCGAGAATTGGTACTGGGTGGGGTTCAGCACAAGCAGTGTTCAGTGTTCCCTCTCTATGCTTCTTTACCAGGCGCGTCCAGAACTGCTTGCACGACAAACATCGGAAGGCTGTCAGTCGCTTTACTTTGGTTTCACACACGGGGCAGGTAACCAGTTTGATAGTAAGTGGAGACACAGTTTGCTCTTCAGTAAGTATTACTTCCGGTATCAGTGAAGATGTAAGAGGTGTGATGGATCCACTTTGGTGGTTGCGTTGATCCCAGCCTTCGAAACTTTGCTCCGACTCGTCGTCATCACTGATAATTGTTTGGCGGGGCTTCTTTCTGGCCGTTGCTGTAGTCTTTGGTGGACCCTCATCACTGTCGCTCAATCTTTCCAATGTGATACATGGTCGAAGCTTCTCGAGATGGGTTTCCAGCTGCCGGTTCACCTGGGTCAGGCGATCAATTTCGTCGTGTGCTGCGCGTCGTGCGGCCTGCTCTGCCTCGAGTTGTTGTTCCAGACTTCTATAGGCGGTACGGAGGTGCTTCCACGCCGGGAGTAAGGCTGCAATTCCAGTGATGTGCGTTCGGGTACCACGCAATGCACTGTGGATCGCGTACCCATTTCTGGTTTGTGCTGCTGCTTCGACCATGTAGGCTGCGGCCTCCACCATTCTGAGCGCCTCCCTCTCCTGCAGTTGGTTCTCCTCCACACTACACTCTTTGTCCTTAAACATTTCCCTCGTCTGTTGTTGATAGAGTGCACGGATCTTATTGATCGTTTCGTGCTCCGTTGCGGGTGGTCCATCCATTTCGTCCGGGGCCTCAGGTGGCATGGCCATGACGTCAAACGTCCGGTTCCTTTAGTCAGTCGTGCAAATACTGCAACAGAATAGGACACTCTCTTAGTCATCATCATAGCAAGGCAACTCCACAACCACAATATCACCAAAAGTCATGCCACATCTCCAGATTCGCCATACCCAGGTAAGTATTACATCACTGGCCCTAGTCGTGTGATATGCCCTAAGGTTTCGACATCAGCTAGGTGTTTGCAGGATTACATACAGGTGAGTACAGGTAAGTTCTAGTCATAAGTTATACTATAAGTAACCAATATTGTCTTATGTGAATATATATATTGTTTTTTTTTTTTTTTTTTTTTTTTTTTTTTTTTTTTTTTTTGATGTACTTATTTACTTTGTCTTGTTCAGGTTGCAGCTGCGTACTGGTGGTACGCGTACCTTCTGTTCCCGGTTTTGGATGTCGTCCAGCGCTTCAGGTTTCTCCGTCTCGATGTCTTCCCCGTCTGTTTCATCTTCCACTCCTACGCTCAGCAGGTAACCTTTCTTGTGTAATTTTTTATAGTCCTTTATTTCCCGTGGTCTTAAATTATAAGGAGACGACACGGTCGTCGAGCTGGTCTCCGGTGTCGGGAGACTCGGTACGAGTACCTCCGTAGGGTGATTTGGTACAAGTACCTTCGTCGGGTCAGGCATCGCTACGGGTGGACACTGGGGTGACTCGATCTCGGGTTCTTCCTCATCCATCATCATTCCCCATTCGTGGTCGATATCTTGACCGATTTCCTCGATTTTTAGGGGCGTTATTGGTCTGGGTTGCTCCACAGTTCCAAAAGGTACGTCCGTTAACGCTCCGTCTGGTATACCATTTTCCGCGGCCGGCTTCAGCCGATTAAGGTGCACCACCTGCGTTCGCTGTCGAAGCATGTCGGTGATACGGTACGTAACCGGTGATGACTTATCCACCACGGTCCAGGGGCCCGTCCACGGACTCCAAAATTTCTTGCATTCGTTTCGTGGTATCTGCATCGCTTTGAGGTACACCCTATCACCCACTTCAAAGGATCGCGGGGTCCTCCGCTTATTGATCCGTTCCGATTGTACCATCCATGCTTTGTCTAGACTTCTTTTCGCTATTTGCCGTATCCGTTCAATAGAACGGAGTGGGTCTACCGGGTCAACGGGACAATTTTGTCGCCACTCAACGGCGTTCGGCAACCGCAACTCCCGCCCGAATGTGAGCATGTTCGGCGAGTATCCCGTACTCTTGTGCGGAGTGGCGCGGTACGCCGCCAATGCGATCGGTATGGCCTTTTTCCCACCTCTTGGTTTCCCGAATCAACTTTGCCACGATATTGGCGAGTGTACGATGAAATCGTTCACATACACCATTGGCTTGGGGGTGGTATGCGGTCGTTTGTATCTTGACCACACCCCATCGTTGACACAACGCTTGAATTGTTTGTGAGGTAAAAGCCGTTCCTCGGTCGGTCACCAATCGTTTTGGCACTCCGTGCATCGGGATGTACCGATTTGCCAAGCACTCCGCCACTGTGTCTGCCGTCGTATCTCCAACCACATATGCCTCCGCATACTTCGAGAAGTGGTCCACCAAGGTCAACAGGTATTTTTGGCCCGTAGGAGTCTGCAGTGGACCAACGAAGTCCATCCCCACGATCTCGCCCGGAGAGCTGGGAATCAAGGGGCGCTGAATGGGGGCTTCGGAACGCTGTGGATTATTTCTTCGCTGACATACCTCGCACGCCATGATGTACTCCTTGATAGTTCGCGACATCTTCGGCCAATACCCCGCTTTTCGGACAATCTTTTCGGTCACATCAGCCCCCGGGTGTCCAGCCCAACTGGAGCTATGGCAACTCTTGATTATCCATTCGCGCATGGTGCTGGGTATTAGTGGGACGATATGTTCCTCGCCGTCAACCACAATTGTTGTCTCCCACAGGTCCGTCCGCCTTACCAGTCCCGCAGCTCCCTTCTTCACCAGACCCTGCACCCACGGGTCGATCTCTTGTGCCGCTGCTAACAGCCGTCCGGGGATATCCAGTTCTATGGCCGCTACTCCGTTCCGACTCAGCCCGTCAGCGTGACCCATTTGGCTACCAGGTCGGTACGCCGGTACAAAGTCGTACTCGGCAAGTCGAAGTGTCCATCGGCCGATCCGCGACGTAGGATCACGCAGTCTCATCGCGGCGGTCAGGGCCATATG
Organism: Apolygus lucorum; assembly: GCA_009739505.2. Lineage (NCBI taxonomy): Eukaryota > Metazoa > Arthropoda > Insecta > Hemiptera > Miridae > Apolygus > Apolygus lucorum. The sequence goes on along the minus strand of CM019177.2, from coordinate 37,903,003 downwards.
ATCAGTTTCCAACTGAAACTGTTTGCCCAACAGGTACTCCTGGAAGTGACGCGTAGCCCATACTACGGCTAACAATTCTCGTTCGGTCGTCGAGTACCGAGTCTCCGCCGGGTTCAGTTTTCTACTGGCGTATGCCACCGGCCGCTCCCGATTGTCAATCCGCTGCGACAACACCGCCCCGATTGCCGTTTGTGACGCGTCCGTAGCGAGTATGAACGTTTCCTCCAAATTCGGGTGTGCCAAAATCGGGTCCGATACCAGAGCCTTCTTTAATTTCTCGAACGCTTCCTGATGCTCCCTTTTCCACTCGAAGACCGCATTCTTTTTCAACAGCGACGTGAGCGGTGCGGCTATACCGGAGTAATCCTGTATAAACCGTCGGTAGTATCCGGCCATCCCGAGAAAAGTTTGCAACTGCTTCGCATTGGTCGGAGCGGGAAAGCGATCTACAGCTGTAGTCTTTTCGGGCTCAGTTCTGATCCCTTCTCTGGTGATTCGGTGCCCCAGGTACCGAATTTCGGACTTCAAAAATTCGCACTTTTCATGGTTGGCTCTCAATCCGACCTCCCTGAGTCTACTCAGTATCTTTACCAAACTTTCAAAATGGGCTTCCAAGGTAGGGGAGAACACTACAATATCGTCTAGGTAGACCAAACAATGGGTTCCCAGTAGTCCGTCAAGTGCGTCATTCATGGTGCGCTGGAAGGTTGCGGGGGCGTTCCTAAGTCCAAATGCCATCCGCTGATACTCGAAATGACGTCCCAACGCCGAAAACGCCGTCTTCTCTATGGAGTCGGGATGAATAGGTATTTGATGATATCCGGCCACCAAGTCAATCTTGCTGAACCATACACATTGACCTAGTTCAGCTACGGTACTTTGTAGATTGGGCATCGGGTAAGCGTCCGGTTTCGTCACCTTATTCAATCCTCTATAATCGGTACAAAACCTCCATTTCTGAGGTTCGCCGGCCGGGGTTTTCTTTTTCACAAGGACCACAGGTGCATTCCGTGGACTGTTGGATGGTCGGATCACGCCGTCTGCTAACATATTCATCAGCTGTTCCTCGACCTCGCCTCGCAGGGCATGGGGGATCGGGTAAGGGCGCACATTTACGGGGGATTGATCGCCCGTTTCAATCCGATGTGCTACTCCCAACTGGCAACCCGCACTATCCGGTTTCTGGAACACCTGATGGTACTCCACTAAAATATCTCTCAACCGGCTGGCCTCGTGGTCAGGAACGTCCGTGCGTTTTTGCCGCAGTTGTTCGATTATTTCTTTCTCGGTCGCTGTCCATCTTTCCGTCGGGGTAAGTTCACGCTCATCTTCTTCGGCCGGGTCCTCGGTTCCACAGGACGAAGGTACATCCGTAGCGTCATCATGTGTATGGGTGGTTGCCTCTCCCTTTTGTTGTACTATCGCATCGGGTCGGTCGAGTACCGCCGTATCGGGTTGGTCGAGTACCGCCGTATCGGGTTGGTCGAGTACCGCCGTATCGGGTTGGTCGAGTACCGCCGTATCGGATTGGTCGAGTACCGCTGTATCGGATTGGTCGAGTACCGCCGTATCGGATTGGTCGAGTACCGCCGTATCGGGTTGGTAGAGTACCGCTGTATCGGATATACGGTGTACCATCGTGATCGGGGGGTCACGTGTCATTTCCACCGCTCGTACTCCCGCTACCGGTACTACCTCCTGTTCCTTTTCTTTCAGCAGTGTCACCTCGTGCCGATCCGCCCTGATGATCATAGGTACCTTCTTTAGGATATCCATACCCAACAGATCCAACCCGGTTCCTTCTTGCTCGAAGATGAGAAAATTATGATCGAACGTTATACCCTGGAGGTTGACCTGTACCGTTTGCTCGCCGCGGAACCTTAGTGGATATCCGTCCGCCCCCCATGCTGTAGCATTTGTCGGAAGAATCGGTGCACCGCGTACCGGAATGGTAAGGACAGATACCGCGGCCCCTGTGTCCAAAATTAATGATCGAGACTCATTGTTTAGCGTTGCGTTTATACGTAGCGTTCTATTCATGGGCCGTTCAATAATGGTTATGTGTCCCACTTCCTGCGATGCTGGTACCAGTTCATTGTGGTGAGATGAGAATTTCGTGTTCGTACCTTGGGGATGCGATACGGGTGTGAGCAATTTCTTCTTATGACAATCCTTTTCTAAGTGCTCGCGTACCCCGCAATAATCGCAAAAGATCGTCTTCTGTGGGTTACTTGGGCAGTCTACTGGAAAATGCTGCATGTCCGCACAAAACATGCACGGGTATCTGGGTACCGGTCGGTTGTGGGTTTTCGGTGCCGGTGCCGCGACGTTTGTGCCATTTGTACCGCGCGATGTACATCGGGCCGCGAAGTGTCCAAAGGCGCCGCAAGCGTAGCATTTCCGGTCCCCTTGTTGTACCGCGGACAAATCCCAGCGTACTTCCACGTCGTCTCCCTCCCCCAGCGTTTCTTCGAGTTCCTCTGCGCGTTTCAGAGCTGCTTCGATGGTTGTTGGTTCAGTACTTAATAGGTGAGAACTCAATTCTTTACCTACTCCTCGAACAAAGGCTTTGAGTACTTTTCGTCGTACCCACTGTACTTTCTGAGCTGCATTTAATTCCGCTCCTTCCTCCTGTACCGCTACTTGTGCGAGTTGTCGGACTTTCTCGGCAAATTGACGTAAGGTTTCGTTCGGCTGCTTCCTTATGGTACACAATGAAGCTGCGGCTTTTCCGGGGTTGTCCTGTTCGTACCACTGTACCATAGCTTGCTTCATGTGGAGGTATGAGTTTTCTCCCTCGTATAGACCCATATTATCGATCATAAACTGCTTTGCGGTACCTCGCATTTTTGACCGTAGCAGTCGTATCCGTTTCTGTTGGCTAAGGGTACCCGCTACATCCTCGAATAATCGGAAGTACGAAGACACCGATATTGCTCCGGCCTCGTCGGGATCCCAGGGGTCCAACTCTAGGAACATTGACCTCGGGATGTCAAGGTTAGCCCCCCCCCCGCTGGTCCTTCTCCACGTGCAGGTCGTTGAATGTTTTGAGAAGTGTCCCTAACTGCGCAAACATCTCGGAGGTTGAGTCCCCAGCAGTCGCCATCTTGTCGGTTTCGGAAAAATCCACGCCGCCCTAAACCTTCCCGTTTTTACCTGCGTCGGTCGGTTGACGAACCTAGCGACTCCAAACAATAAGCCCTGTATCGTTTCGCTCAAAAATTCTTGTGAAGTGCGTACTGCTTGTACACACTGGTTCAAAATCTTTTTTAAATCGCGTACCGTTCCCGCTACCAATCACCAGGTGTCTTTGTCTTTGGGCTCTGTGTGGCGTACCTACACAAAATCCTAACCGCTGCCACCAATTTTGTAAGTTTGTTATTTGGGGGTTTCTCAAAGATTAATGGGCCGAAATAGGTATGCTCTGAAGGAGCCAAGAGTAGCGTAATTAAACTCCCAAATTGCTTACAAAATGATACCAGGAAAATCCCAACTAATTCGTACTGATTATCCTAGTACCTTAGACACCTTGGGTGATTGGGAACAAGAAATGTAGGCGACTCAATTTGACAATGTACTGTTAATAAATTGTATTTTATGAAATAAAGACTTTCAAAATAGATACGTCGTATTTATATATATATATATATGTACCTTGTACCAATAACTTTAAGAACGTTAAACTTCAGTCGTAATAAGGTAAGTAATAAAACATGGTACCAAAACGTGTACCGAATATACGAAATGACAAGAAATACGTCAGGTAAGTAAAAGAAATAGTAAAATGAGATCGTACCGAAATGCGTACCAATATAAGAAATGACTCAAAACAAGTATTCGACTAGTGTACCGAATGGGGTACCTTTTGAAAGTAAAGAAAAGTATCGTAGTATAAGTATTTGAGTGCGTACTAATTGTACCACTATGACCGAGAAGTGTATCAATATGACTGCAAACAACTTGTGAATAATCGTACTTCAACCTAGTACCTAGTACCGATTTAGTAACATTCAAACAAGGAGAAGTAGCATGAGTATGACGATTAACTGGCAAGTAGCTAGACAAATGGAAACATGTGATTGCGGAAATTACCGTACTACTGAGAGTTCCTGGGGTCGTCTTGGGGCGGCACTTGGAGTACCGATTGTAAGGCGCCTGGTCCGGTCTTCGTAGCAGGAGGATGTCCACAGGTGAATACAGTGAGCCCGAAGGGAGTCACTGGCGCAGAAGTTGAGGGGAAAAAGAATTGTACCTTTAAGTACTTTAGGTACGATTGACTGATGAAAAACTGATACTTTCGATACACCCTTAATGGCAAAAAAACGACGGCCAGGTGTACCACCAACTACTCGGGTCAAGCGTAGACAGTTGACTGCGGAAGGGGAGAAGCTTCATCGGGGGTGTCCAGAAGGATCCAGAAAACAAAGGGTGGGGTGCCGACGACTCCCGAGCTTGTCCGAGTATTGGCGAAGATTCTACTGCCCCTCCTCGGGCAGCCCCAAGCTGGAGGTGGCGCTCGCCCGGCTGGTCCGTCTACTGCGTGCTTGCTCTTCTGTCCCTGCCCCCGACTTACAGTATACATAGCAGTTGAATTACGAGTTAGGGGAAATATTACTATATTATAGTGCCAGGAGACGCATTGACAAGTCAAAAAACAAATCTAGTGCCTTTGAAAAACCAAATCCAGAAATCTTTCGCTCAGATGGGTACTCATAAATCCGAAAACATTTCGTTCTAATTTGGACACCCGCCCAGTTTGAGCTCTTGACTCATCCCGTTGTGGCATCGAATAAACTTCCCCATGAGGCGCTCTCTGCAACGGCCACCCTATAAATTAATTAATGAAACTTGTCAGTCCATAGGCATCTCACTTCACCCATTCCACCCTTTCAGAAGAGGGCGTATTGGTGGAACATGCCATCAGGGGTGCAATGAAGGTTCGTTAGGTCTGTTATGAAAGCGGTGGACAGGACCTGCATCGCTTCAAATTGAATTTCGACGAGCCTCGTCGTTCTAACGAGATAAGGTTACCTATGGCTTCCATCGCTATTGTCCTGCGTTGGCCTCATTAGATCCATCCTCCCTCCACTCCAGCCTTCCAATTTTCGCGATCGCGGATTTTCCGCTTTCCCCGTTTTCCCTTTTCATTAACCATTCTTGAAGATATCATGGTCCAGTTCGCAAGGCTGAGAAAACATCGGCAGTATATCAAAAACGTTCAAGTATTCGAAGAGAGGTACCTACCTAGAATATAATTATACATCTCCAAACAATGGGCCCAATTCGAAAATTGCTTCCATGAAAATTGGTTTCCAGAATATTATGCATCAAATCGAGAAAATGATACGTTTTCACACCTACCTAATTAATGAAGGGTTGGTAACTATGTTAATACCTTAAGTAATCAACTGGTTTAAGAAGCAGTCCATATATCAGACTAGAAACACAAGGCACAACCAACCTTATAATACACTTCCTGTGTACTTAAGGTGGACTTAGCTCTGCAGCCCGCCCTGTGACTTGCAAATGCTCCTGTTGGTCTTCTAATGCATACCCAGTACAGTTCCAGCATCTTTAGAAGACACTGTTGAAAACACGAAGACCCTAACGAGTTGTGTACTTTTTTGTTGTATTCCAATACTACCAATGAAATAAATTCAAAGATCAGGAAGCTAATCATGGTCCCTGTCCCCTCCTCCTACCGCCTTACAGTGATTATAGTTCAATTTAGGATTTTGTACTCCAATCCTAATTTGAACCATTGGCCGCTACTGGTTCTGGGTCTTTTAACCCTGATTGGACCATGGTATTACTAGTGCCACCGAAAACATCTCAGGAACTCCACAGCTGTCTCAAGTGTCACCGGAGTAACCACAATTAAATTAAAATTTTAAATTTAATGGACAGCAGAATTTTTTGTGGGCTATTTGAAGTCTCAAAATAGAATTATGAAAAAAATTTCCAAGGAAATTGATGAAAAAAAAATGTTCAAAATTGTTTCATATCATTTTTTGATTTTTAATAACTTTCAAAAAATGGTTTTAAAAATCAGCTTTGTCCAGTAATTTCTTTAATGCAATTTAAATCTAGTTAATCTGGTGACACCTTGGGACAGCTGTGGAATTCCTAATATCTTTTCGGTGACATTAGTGACACCATGGTCTAATTAGGGTTAATTATCTCTTACATATTCGTACAGTTTGTGCATAGTTCGTTCGGTATTTCGTCGTTTAAATGTCAACAGTAGCTGTGTGGAAATATTATACAGTGTCAACAGAAGCTCGGCCATGAACGGATGCCGAGGTAAATCACACTTTTTTTCACGCCAACATCGTCGAGCAGAAATCGAGAGAAGCGTAAAACCTCGGAGCGAAATTGTAGCTGGTGCTAATATGTGAAAACGCCAACAGTAATCTAAAGCATTTTATTTCAGAGGAACCACTTAGAGCGACTCGAACTCGGTTCCCAGTGGCGCACCATTTTTCATTAGCTCTTTCCCCACCTCTCAGTTTCCTCTGGTTCCACCACGACCACTAAACACACGGCGGTGAATTTATCTGACCGCTTTTCCCGCGAACAGTCCTCGTCGACAAACCTGGGGGAGTTGCGAGCGGTCCCACAAGGCTTTGGTGAGTAATAAGCCCGTGTGAAGCACTGAATTCCATTGCATTTCTCGTCAGACTACTTGTACGAGATCCGATAAATTACTAAATTTTCATTTTTAGCGACTCATAGTGAAAGTACTATTATTTCACAGTGAATTCCAACCGAGAAGAGCATGACAAAATTAGTCAGAAATAAACTCATATCGATTTCCAAGTATGATCTTTTAGTAGCTCTCAAGATCAGTGAGAAGAACGGGATTCGCACGTGATTCCTAAGAATGCGACGACAAGATAAATAACAGAAAAAACGAATTCCCCAAAGTTGGACGATTTTATTGCACTGCCCGCCAGTATGATAGTGAAGTTCCAGACCAGATTATAAGCGGAAAATATGCTCTCAACCTCTTTCTACATCGTGTAGTCGGCCATCCTTTGTGACGTTGGAGAAAAAATTACGACGTCAAACCCAAAGACAAAACCATCACCACCTGGGAAAAACAAAACATCATTCATACATAGCAGAAATGTGGAATTTCTCCGCTAAACACGGAAAAACATCGAATTTAGAATAAGTTTTGGACCACCTATTGTACGATAAATGTTCCCAATTATGTAAATTCAGTTGCATTTAGTTCACCCAGCAGATAGAAGAACACAGCAGTCCCGAGGTGGTCCCCAGTGAGTTTTCAGATTATTTATAGGGGCTATTTATAGGGGGTTATTTCTGATATTGAGATGCCCGAAAACTTGAACACCAGATCACTAGAAGAGAGGCATTGATTCGCAGGTGATTTCTCCAGTTAGGCTGCTCAATTCTGTCCTAGGTAGTTCCATCACAATAAGCGATCATTTATAACAAACGCTATCTTATTTTAATGCGAGACTCACTAGATTTACTACCAACGAGCAACTTCCTTCACCTGTAAAATCGTTCATTATCTTGAAGCCAGCCCCAAATACGCTCCATAGTACTTGTGTAAAACCAGGAACAATTTACGTTTCATGAAAATTACGATTGTGTTGCCAACATTGGTTCATAGGGACATTTCGAAACCTCATCATCATTGTGGAACATGCTTTCTCTAAAGTCGAAAGAGGTGTGTATATTATGCATTTGGTAATCAAAACTTACGTAGTCTGGGAATGAGGCGGGAAATCTTGCTGATCATTCCTCGCATGTATCACCAAATCATAAACTATATAATTACTCGTAGTGAAATAACGAGTTATTTCAAACCACGATAAATCTCCTTGTTAGGTGGCTACTTTAATTAGGGGGTACCTTACTACTCTATCCCTTGATGGGTATGTTTGCTCATTTTCAACCAACAAATGAGCGATTCCATTCATAACACAAGGAAATTGCTCGAACAAAAAGTTAGCACACTCAGCACCAAGATAAGCATCAGAACTCCAAAGGAAACGACCCTTTAATAGATGTTATTCACTACTTATATTATTTCATTCATAATATGATATTATCATCTAACAGCTGGGTCAGTTAAACGATAACATCGCGTCTTGTGTTGGTACGTGAAACCACAAATAGATTTTAGGGCATGATAAAAGAATAAAGAGAGGGATCCCAACAATAGGTACGTAAGAATCAAAGCATACCGAACCATACAGTCAGAGAGAACATTATTATTACTAGTTTCCTCCCATATTCCTTGCATCTTTCACTCAAAGTCCTAAACTGTAAGGTAGTTATGTATAGCGCAGGACTCAACCCCAGAGGCGGTCATAGGAAAGATGCTGGAAAGCGAGAAAAACTGGACCACTGTGGCAGATTATGTGGAAAAAATAATGAACTAAAAAATCCTTCAAGAAATGGAGAGGCAGCGAAGGGGAACCATGGACCGGCCCCTAACAGAGAACTAAGAAGACTCTCAGGTCTCAGCCTGATGTAATGTGTTGAACAGTTCCAGGCTGAGTTCCAACGTGGGATAAGGAGGTGAGGTTTTAGTGGGTTTGAATCCCCATAAACCGTTCGAGCGGTTCCCTCGGGTGTCTTACGAGATCCAATTTCAACCCCTGAATCTTAAAGATTTCCTAACCCCCTAAGAAAAAAAGTAGGTATGTATGTATCTATTATATGGAATATCCTAGTACTTACATGGAATACTTTTGAATAAGCCATACCTTGATAATACAAAAATACATTCGAAGATACAAGAGAGAGTCAGAGGAGAGTGGTAGTAGTTATGGGTTTCTACTTCCATACATGACTCAAACCACGAGACAGTTGGGGAATATTTCTAAATAATTCTAATATGACAAAAGGACCCTCAAAACATTCAAAGGTAAGTAAAGGTAATCAAAATTTCGTTCCAAAATAAACGCAGAAGTTGAAGTGTGAAGATGCTGAGATTATTATGCATCTTTTAACGAATTTTCAAAGAAAATTAATAGCAGTTGCAATTGACTCAAAATCTGTTTAGGAACATTCTAAAACTATTTCTTAAGTTTTTCAAAAAATCATGTATCGATACACACACATTTACGTGACAACATAATTATATCATAATTGTATCACTCCGTACGAGTAATTGCTCGCAAGAATTTGAAGTTTTTTCAAAATGTACATAATAACAAACGAAAAGACGAGTTTGTTAGCCAGGAATTTTGGATAACCCTAAGGAATCCAAATTTCTAAAACATGTTTTTTCTGGGTTATTACCATCTAATCATGGAAATACATGGCATAATTCGGATTCACCATGAAATTTCTAATATAAATACTATGTCAAAATTGCCAAAAAATTCAAAATATTTTCATATTTTAATTAACAAACAGTTCAATGTATTATTATATTAAATATATATATTTAAAAAATCTGCTTAGGTACATTCGTTGAATCACAAAATGCAAAGGTGGGTACCTACCTACTCTATGAGTTCGGGGTGTCTGATTCTTATTTTTTGAAGGTTTTCTCTTCAATTTTTAACCAACGGGTTGATTCTATAATTCCAACGATTCGTCTAATGTGCCACACCCAAAAGGCTGACTACTTTCTCGCATAGCTAATATTTCAATTTTCTTAATCATAGCTTCAAAGATATTTTTGAAAATTCGCTCATTAACTCATGCTGCATGAATGGATTTTTTTCTTTGTGGCTTGCTGTCAACATCTAACTTTGGCAAGATCCATTATCTACCGAAGGATTCACCTGTCTGGAAGGCTGGCCTAAAAGGACTGAGAACCATTCAAGAGACACGGCAAAGATCCAAGAGTGTTATTCGCAATCAACCGAATTCCATGAAGTAGGTAAGTACTAATCACCGAAGACGAGATGCTGTGCCAAGCGTCACTCCTGGATTATTGAAGGGTTAAAAACGGTATACATAACTCCAGATGCACCAGTTGTGCAAGGTAAGATGACGGAGCAGATTTGAAGCAGATCTGCCGAGCGATGCAGAAAATGTTATCAACCCACAAAAAACGCAAGTTGAAATTCCAAGCTGACATTTGCACCCGAGCTCCCGGCTCATCCAAGTATTTTATAGTAATTGGTTTGAACTTTTAGAAGCGTGCTGAGGATTATAGTAGGGACATTGTTTCACAATCTTCTTCTAAATTACAAAACAAAGATATGACAAATTAAATACTGGGAAACGAACTATTTCGCAAAGAGCAAACCGTTATCGGATTCCTGGATATTATTGGCAGGGTTATCGACTAGGCATCACCAACTCTGACCTACAGCAGACTGCAACTAGTCTCTTGTCCCAGCTGAATCCCATAGCGAATAATCAGGTTCAGACTACGATTATTTCTATTGAATAGTAACTCGACCTTTCGTGATAATTTTGCTTCCCTTCAACCATGTTGGGGAATCCTTATACTCGTCCAACAGGTCAAAAAATATGGGCCCTCCAAAATAAATATTTTCTTTCGCTTCAGATGAAGAGTTATGGTCCCATGTCTCTAGTTCCGGGCTTGATTTTGTTGACAGGGTTTATGAGGCCATCCAGGATACACATTCTTTCGCCCTCCCTGAATTCCAGAACCCAAATTCATAAGCCTCAAGTACACGAATCCTGCTAGAAACCATCAAGTGCAAGAAGGCACTAAGAAGTCAGTTCCAAACGAAAAAAAATCAGTGTTCTCTCAATACATCAGCCGCGCGAAGACGCGTATCCTTTAGGTTCGTTGTGAAAGAGGACAAACATTCCCGCAACTTGGCTACACACAAACGCATTTGCATTACAAGACGGGGTTAACCTTCAAGAAATACCGAGCGTCACTACCGTTACGAGGTTGCGCTTCATGGCCATCATATTAGTTGGTAGTCTTGGCAATGAACGGGCTGGATCAAGTTAACATCATACTAGCACTAACGTTAAAACATACTGGAAAGATACTTCATACCTCACGCACCATCTAATTAGGGATCTTATAAATTTTAATATTGCAAAGATAAAAAAAGAAAGGAAATCCGCCAAATCATAAGGAACCAATGGTAGGAGGCATTTTGCACATGAGCAGTAGTTTCAACTACTTAAGCAATTTTTGACATTCTATGAGAATGGCCAACCGTTTAGGTAGGTCAATTGATGTTTTATGTGTTTCAATCAATCGAATAGGCAGTAGTACTCTAGAACATTTAACAACACTTACATTTTACATTATAGCATGAATAACCAATAATTATCAGTGCCGTTCGAGAGAAACTAGGTATAAGTTGCTAAGAATCTCCCGACTGAGTGAGAACATCTATTTCAGACAAATTGTGATACGTACTACACCTTTACCTTTCGTGTCAAGTAAGAAGACTTGATGAATGGCAGTACATTTGCAAATAATAATGAGGCACATATATTTTTCATTCTAGGCTTATATGATTGTGGATCGATGGCGAAATGGATGGTACGGGGATTTCACATCGAGGGAAGCATAAATATTTAATATCAAATGTCCGAATCCTACTCACCCCAGATCAGTTGACTATCTACCTGCATGTCGTAAATGTCAATACCACGCGCGCCTGGGTGTGAAGAGTCCTCAGAAAAGGGGTAGATAATAACGCGGTATTACTTGATGGAGACACGCCAATGACCGACTGACGGCAATTCGAAACCCATTTCCAGTAAAATGAGCTCGGGAATATAAATATAGCTGGATGAATTGATACCCCGTGACAAACAATCTGTACACGTAGATGATAGGAGTCGTATCTCGAAGAGTACTAAACCAGTCCAACCAGTTCCCGTCATTCCGCTCACTCTTTCTACACTCGATTTTCTTCAATATTACGAGTAGATGATGCACAACCCAGATTTAAATGTACAATCATATTCAAACGCAGAACTGAGAAAAAAGCAGTTTCCCCGGATTTCTGCACATCTAAGTTTATCGCCACCTCTACTCGGTTCTGCCAAAAAATGATGAATGTCAGTCCGACTGACACTTCACACCCTCATCCGTATTTGACCGACTTCAAAATCGCCGTAGGAGCGAAGGAGGACGTTCTCTTTTCAGTGTGTTATGGGACGTATTTATTTAATATTTATTTATTTATTTTATTTTATTATTATTATTTTTTTTTTGTATGCCTGAACACCTTTTATTTCATTACTCTGGTACCAAACTGCCTGATTCCTTTTGAAATGTGTCCTACCAGTATCCGAACTGGTTTCGTTCCAAACAGATTTCAATGTCCTTTGTTAAAAGAGTCAACAATTTTTGAAAATAGTTTAAAAACGCTGCAAATTATTACACAATGGTTTATTATTTTTTATTTTTCTATATAGATCACTCGTCTGCAAAGCCACCAACCATCCAACATGAAGAAAAACATCGATCGCATTTCGATCAGCTAACATTTGAACGGAGATTAGGCCTCTTTTGCGATTCACACTCGTGTTTCTGATTTATCGTACGTCCAAACTTTAAATTATCGTAGTGAGCGAACGGTTTGTCCTACAGAGCTCCGGGTGGTCTCAAAAAATTCTAAAAATTCTATAGAATCTTAAATTGAAGGAAAAACAATACCTTAATATCAAAATTTTTTGAGTTAGGGCGTTTTCAAAATTTCAAAATTGATTTTGGAACCCTTAAAAGTGACCTACATCAACCAAAATGTTCGGGGCACAACTAGACCCCAAATGGAGCCTACATACCAAATTTCATCAAAATCGGTCAATTTCAACGGACGGCCAAATTTTTATTCGATTTTTGGATTCTACGTACCTTGAAACGTAAACCATCAAATTTTGAGGGGGTGTTAAAAAAAATTTTTTTCTTGGTCGATTCCAAAGGTTCATAATTGAAAATAATAAACCAAAATGTGGTTGCTGATTTTAGAAAGATTCACGTATTTTCCCCTATAACTTCCGACTGAGTAGTTGACGGACCATTTCTGTATATTCAAACTGATTGTAAGCTTATAATTACATGCTATATGAGGGGTGTTCCGATAACTGAAAGGTGCTGCGGTGGAGGGGGGGGAGAAAGAAGGGAAATTATGGTGGATTATTCACGCAGAACCTGCATCAAACGTGTTTATGAATGCCCAAGTAGGTGAGTTTTCCTACCAAATTTCAGGGATATCGAACAGTTAGGTGATGAGAGGGTAGTCTACCATGCTGGTGTAGCACATAACTTCCTCGTCATCTATAACATAGTTGGGAAGGTAATCAGATAAGAGGTCGTCAGAGCTGCTAAGTGCCCTACCAAATATGAGGGATATTCAACAGTTAGGTGATGAGAGGGTAGTCTACCATGTTGGTGTAGCACATAGCTCCCTCGTCATCTATAACATAGTTGAGTAGGTAGGTAATGAGAAAAGAGGTCGTCAGAACTGCAAAGTACCTATCAAATATGAAGGATATCGAACAGTTAGGCGATGAGAAGGTAGTCTACCAAGTAGGTGTAGCACATAGCCTCCTCGTCATCCATAACACGGTTGGATATACAATGGATAGGAGGTCGTCATAACTGCAAAGTGCCTATCAAATATGAAGGATGTCGAACAGTTAGGTGATGAGAGGGTAGTCCACCATGTAGGCGTAGGACATAGCTTCCTCGTCAATCATATCATGGTTGAGTAGGGGATCTTATGTTGGGTCATCATGTTGATATCAGAGTTAAAGAACGATCTCATTACTAAGGAATTCATAGGGAACCAACTCAAATTACACAAGCAAAATGTTTTTATTCGGACAAGAATACAATGATAGGAAGTTCACGCAAGTAGAGATAAAGTCCGACACTTCAACAAAACTTGTTCATTCATAAATCCCGATAAAATTGAACCTAGTTTAAATGAAGGATGTAGCTAACGAATAATCATAAGTCACACCAAAGATACTCATCCGATACTAAGGTACTTTACCATTAAAATAGCGAAAGATGGGTACACCGTACACAAAAGTGTAAGACATTCAAGTCAAATGATCCTACTTATATACATGTTATATGTAATGTATTTAGTCGCCTAATATATATACTGCTATATCTATATTTATGCTCACCTAAGGATGTAGGTATTTCATTCCGAGTTTGAGAGACGTAATTTTTACAATCCCCAGTCATTATGAGAGTCATTAATACCACCGCAATAAACCGTTCAGGACCGACGAGAAAACTGAAATGGATTAGGTCAAGACAGGGTCGCTTCACAATGGTGGTTGCCCAAGTGCAGATCTGATCAAACAGTTTCAAGGCCTTTCGTCACTTTCTCCGTAGGGGTTCCCGCAACTAGGGGGTTAGAGAAACGAAGAAATCCACCAAGATATTGAAATCTACGTGAGAGGCGAACTTACGAACACACTGTTCCGATTACGAACACCTTCACGAATCACGATGGTAACTGAACGATTCTTGTTTCTCTCAAACAATGCTAAATAAACTACGTAGTCACAAAACTGTTAATTAGATGAACTAACCAGTTAGTATTTTGGTTTATTATTTTCAATAATGAACCTTTGGAATCGACCAAGAAAAAAAAATTTTAACACCCCCTCAAAATTTAATGGTTTACGTTTCAAGGTATGTAGAATCCAAAAATCGTATAAAAATTTGGCCGTCCGCCCGCCGTCCGTGGCACTTTTGCCACTTAGCGTTGACCGATTTTGATGAAATTTGGCATGAAGGCTCCATTTGGGGTCTAGTTGTGCCCCAAAGATTTTGGTTGATGTAGGTCATTTCTAAGGGTTCCAAAATAAATTTTGAAATTTTGAAAACGCCCTAACTCAAAACACTTTGATATAAAGGTATTGTTTTTCCTTCAATTTAAAATTCTATAGAATTTTTAGAATTTTTTGAGACCACGCGGAGCTCTGTAGGACAAACCGTTTGCTCCCTACGATAATTCGAAGTTTGGACGTAGGTACGATAAATCAGAAACACGAGTGTGAATCGCAAAAGAGGCCTAATCTCCGTTAAAATTTTAGCTGACCGAAATGCGATCGATGTTTTTCTTCATATTGGATGATTGGTGGCTTTGCAGACGAGTGATCAATATAGGAAAATAATAAACCATTGTGTAATAATTTGCAGCGTTTTTAACTATAAATTTATTTGGCTTTACATTATGTAAGTAATAATATTATATGTATTCACATAATATTTGAGCAAATCAAATTACTTCCCAATTTTGAGGCTATAACCATCGGTACAAATCATACATCCAACATCGAATTATGAGTAAGAATAATAGCAATTATAATAATAATAATAGCAAATAATTATGATCGACCCAACGATTCTTTGTCAAATTGATTGGGAATGAGGTCCTCAGGAATACAACTTCTCCTTTGCCGAGTTTTCGGTAAACCTGTATCACCTTCCTCAGGGCTCGTAATAAATAAATAATAAATAATAATAAGTAGAAGAATTCATAATGAATCACTGAAATTTTAAAAATCCTATAACTACAAAAAATTAATAATTGTTTAATAAATAATTTTAATTGAAAATAAATTCATTTGTTTTAATTCATTATTAAATTTAAAAATAAATTTACTTTCAACGGTTTGAATTTTTTTTTTAAACATTAAATTACTATATTTTTCATAATTTTTAATGAAAGAATTAATTATTAATAATTAATGGTTTAAAATTTCAATTTTTCAATTTGATATAAACATAATTATCTAGTTTTAGTTTAGTTTTTTTTCTAGTTTTGTTTTTTTTTTTTTTGTTTTTTTGTCGTTTTTCTTGATGAAGTAATTGAGCTTCCCAACTGGATAAATTGGTAATTATTACTTGGCCAATTAGGTAAAACTAATTGGGTTCACGTGACACTACGGTAATTGATTAAATTTGATTAAATTCTCCAACTCGGCCTAAATTTGTAATTTCTTCATCGACTAGATAGGTACATATTCTCCTTATTGTGGAAATTAAAAGCGGAAATAGTAAAATCTTGCCAGATTTTGTATATTTTGTAATTTTTTGCACTTGCTCAATATTGTGCCCAGAATAAGAGAGGGAAAGACCAATTCTAATTATTAGAATTGCTCTTTCCCTCTCTTATTCTGGGCACAATATTGAGCAAGTGCAAAAAATTACAAAATATACAAAATCTGGCAAGATTTTACTATTTCCGCTTTTAATTTCCACAATAAGGAGAATATGTACCTATCTAGCCGATGAAGAAATTACAAATTCAGGCCGAGTTGGAGAATTTAATCAAAGTTGGCAAAGCTAATAGAAAAGTCATAGTAAAATGAAATAGCACTTCACACGCAAGTTCCTGAAATGATGAAATTCATAAGGCCGATTGTATTAGGTAGTTATGATGGTATTCCTATTAAGTATTTTTAGCCACCTAATCATCATAGGGACTTCATAGGAATAAGGTAGTTATTTTAGGGGAGCCGATTCATCAAATTATAATGTATGGTTATTTTAGTCAGATTTCATGAGGTTCGGGTATTCCTGCCAAGACTCACTTCCAGTAAATGGTAAGTAAAACACGTTTTGCATGCAAGGGAATAATAGCCTGAAAATATCAATCAATTACCAAAATAACTAGTTCCCACACGAAGATTTTTGTAGCTACTCGTAGTTGCTTTTCATCGCTGAAATTCGTGAATTTTTTTAGGGTCAAAATTATACACACCACTTAAAGTGATTTCACACTCGTGTTTCTGACCATATATCTCAATATTGTGAGATTGTGTAAAACATTGACTCCGTACTAATCTCTAGCACCTAGTACCTGCTGCGTAGAGAACAGATATCATACCACAACGCTGAACATTCGTTGAAATTCTACCTAATGAAAACTATCTACGATCTATTCAACTGTTCATAATTTTAACGAAAAACCGCTTAAACCAGCTTGTATCACCATGGATCCACCACTTTTTCTTTCTCCAATCCCCTGAAATTTATACCCGACCATAGATCTATTTTTTGTAGTAAAGAAGAATCATCAGTAGACCCTTTTTCCTACTTTACGAGAAATAATCTTGCACCAGTTCGGACTGGAATTGGAAACGAAATTTACATGAATCATATTTTCAACATGATCGGTGTCAACTATTCAATCGATACTTATTATAGACTAGGTACTATGATCCGCACAAGATTATTACAGAGAAACGCTGTAAATTATTAAATAACGTCAAGGTACTATTTTTCTGTATAGATCACCAGCTAGAGAAGAACACGGCTTTTCCATACCTACCTACCACATTTTTGCTCAAGGTTCACTGTCAAGTTTATTTTGACAGAAAGTACTGAATGCAAAGCATCTTATCCAGAGTTGAGTGTGCTCTCATATTCACTACGAAATATTTATGGTTCTTGGTTGCTAAGGGAGCCCTATGACATAAAACTCTATTCAAACCGGTTCTAAGGCTCTACCTACACTCTACTCAACTCTACTCAAAGAATTTGATCAGTTGGAATTTTAACGGTGATTGGGCCTCTTTTGCGACTCGCACCCGTGATTTCCATTTAGAGGAAGTTCAACCCATAAGACCTCGTAGGGAGCGAACGGTTTTACCTCTGGGTGGTCTCATTCGATTCTAAGATTTCAATTCTATTTTCAATAGGTGAAAAAAAACACCTTTATATCGAAAGTTTTCGAGCTAAGACTTTCAAGTTATCGAAATTCCAAATCCTCACTTCTGGAATGTTTCTATTTTTTATTATAACCGGTTTAATATAATCGATATCGATTTTTCCAACCCTACCCAGCAGGTCGATTCTGTAACTCGCTATTTGGTTGACGTTATCGCGTCGGATTCGGTATCCCTCCCGTGCAACGACAGGTCGATAACGACTTTGGAATTCTCTAATCGGGCATAGCGAAGTTTGGTCGTTGCATTTCAAAATAACGACGTCGCTATGTGATCCGACAATATTTCGGTCTAGAGCGAGCGAAAGGTAGCAACGCTTGTTTTTTAGCCAATGGGAAGACGTATTGATAATAGTTTCCAATTGTTATCACGGGTAGAAGATCACTGCAGTTTGCAAAATGTCGGATTCATATTTTTTGCCGTGATGAATATACAAAGGAATGACGCATAAAAACGGAGTTTTTCTCGTGATTCGTGCTTTTGTATCATGGAATAATGATAAATGGAAAGAATTACTTTTCATAAATCGGATTCATCAGTCACATTGGTATGAATTTCGTCCGTCCACGATGCTTCGAATAATCAACTGCCTGTCCATCTTACTACAAGGTAAGAATCGTCTTGTTATTTATCGTTTATTCATACTCACACATTCATACTTATTGGTACCTTCAACTACTTTGAGTGAGAAGTCCATAGCTAACTGCCTAATTGTGTGCGGTATACATTATTGTTACAGATTCCGGGAAACAAGTACCTAACCCCTACTCACGAAAATTTCGGAGTTCTCGACGTCTTTTCAGAACAAAATAGATGTATTTCACTCTCAAGGGTAAAAAAACCTAATATCACTTCAAAATTTATGAATCGCTGTTTTACTCATGTAAAGTTTCATGTATGTTATAAGACTGAATGAACATATTATTGTATTCAATAAAACGTAAGATTCATGACGTAATTTATTTATCTACCTTCACATTCATATTTCTTTGATTCAATTTTATGTTACGATTTTCATCTACCTCGTCATATTCTCTCCTACCGTCGACGTCGATTACGGATATAAACAATCGTAAATTCGTGGTAAATATTTTCTCAGGTAATAGCAGGTAAGTTGGTATAAAAAAGAGCATTATCATCACAATTATTTTAGCAAAAAATTATCAATTTTAGGGGTTTTCTTCATTTTAGGAAGTTTTTATGCAGGCACACATTTAATAAAATAGTTAAAAATTCAAATAGAATCTACCTATTTTATAAGCTAACTATTTTAATTTTATGTACTTACCTACCAATTTCCGAAAATGACAGTATAATTATTTTTATCATCATTCAATGTTTATAATATCAACATTTATATTATAAAAAATGCTGTTGATAGTTTGTCAAAAACTCAATTCCATTGAAAATACTCCCTTTACTATGATCAATAGTGTGCATGAATTTCTATACGAATTAACAGCTTGAAATAATATAAATACTACGATTTTTGTTTAATACAATTGTAGAAAAAAATCAAGTAAGTAAGACACAAATTAAAACGGCGAATAAACTGCTCATTATGAGGGTCGGATATTATTTTTTAAATATTCACCAGAAATTATGTACGAATGTATAAATTTTATTCTCAAAATGATTTGATTAACAAAACTAATAACCCACAATACGGAAATGAACAGAGCAACTCGGAAACTGAAATATGACTTCGAATAGGTTAGGAATTAAAGAGCGTTTTAAGCTACTTTTTCATGTCGTAATCCATACCGGGGGGTTTCGAGCCGTCGAGATGGTAACGACACTTTTCGGCCGAAATACCGACGACTGAGCGACAGTTGTCGCTATTTTGCGTCTGCAGAATCGCGATCATCGCTATTAATCGTTATTGTTATCATAACGACACTTCGTTGTCGCTATTATCCCATAACGAGTTAGAGAATCGACCTACAGGACTGATATTGGCCAACTTTATATTCACAGGTAGGTACTTAACCCTTAATTTCCCACTAGTTCAAAAAAAAAAATTTTTCGGATTTAAACAAATTAAATTTACTAGTTGTATTTTGACAAATCCATAAGATATTTGAGCAGAAGGTAACTTCAAATGCCCTTTTATAATCTGCCTTTTTATAATCTCTCAATATAATCTGTCTTTTTATAATCTCTTTTTGTAATGCCCTTTTATAATCTTTCTTTTTATAATCTCACAATATAATCTGTCTTTTTATAATCTCTTTTTATAATGCCCTTTTATAATCTCTCAAAATGGTCTTTCCAAAGGCCACAGCGCTGTCTGCGTATAAATCCGTCTGTAAACCCAATTTTGTTGGAGTAGAAGAAGGAAACTTGGAAAAATCCTTGGTGGGATGTTGGGGTCTGTTATTTTTCATGAAGTACAGAACCAAGGAGGTGCCTTAGACAGTGGCGCCATCTCTGACGAGAAAACCGAACTATCAGCTTATAATGTGAGAAATGAGGGTAGAAGGCACCTCACAAGCCCTGTTACAGTTTGTCAACTCGAGAATTATTTTGTTTTTTCTTTGAGTTTCTATGTTTTTATTCTTACGAATTTCTACACATTCGATATCTGGAGTATCCAGTAGTTTTGGCCTAATAGAGGATGGACCGTTGAAGGAAACAATCTGACTTCCAAAAAGATACCTCAGGATATTAAGGGTTAACGAATTCTGACAGCCGTCAGGTAAAATACCTACCTTTGAAGAGCACCAGTGGGTTTTTACTTGTAGGCAGGAAGCTTCAAGTATCCGTGACGTATCCTAACGATTAATATAAAACTCTAAAAAGGAATCAAAAATCTACGGAAAGGGATTTAGACGGACCAGGATTCTACAGACGGAGTTTCGGTCCGTACGATGACTCATAAATAATGAACCTACCTATTGGGCATGGGATACTACTACGC
Organism: Apolygus lucorum; assembly: GCA_009739505.2. Lineage (NCBI taxonomy): Eukaryota > Metazoa > Arthropoda > Insecta > Hemiptera > Miridae > Apolygus > Apolygus lucorum. Next base: position 37,882,440 of record CM019177.2, on the reverse strand, counting down.
AATAGGTAGTTGAGCATTCTCATCGCAACGATAATAATCCAATTGAGAATTCCGTAGGTAGGTAAGTCGTATGAACAAGAAAAGTTATAAATTTTGGTAGGGAGGTGCTTTTAGGTATAAGTACGTGCTTTTAGGGTACGTGCTCGGTATCAACCTTACGGCATGCCAAACTCACAATCGTGTAGGAACATTTTAGGAACCAAGTATATAGGGACCTACTTATCGGTATGTTAGCGATAATACCCTGCCTGATAGCTGCAGTGGTATGTTCGTAGAGGGGATAAGTGTAACTTCTACTGGTCTGGTGAGAAGAGAAGCTGCTAGAACGTACAGGTACCTACTTACCTCTAGAACACATTATCGTGATAAAATCGGAGATGCTAGACAGTATCATCCATTAATGTTATACCTAAAGCGGATGCAAGTAATCCGAATTTTCATTACCTCAGCTTGATGATGATCTCAGATTCTTGAAGAAACCGGGTCAACGACGACGATGTAAATAATCGTGCGTGAAGACCTCCTCGCCTTTCCTCACGATTTTGTAATCCTTCGGAAATTTCCACCAGGGTTTACACATCCGCACACTGAACACTTCGCCGAACCGCGTCTCTTTGGATCACCCCCGATCGTAACATCGCGAACTCGAACCAGGTATGAGGAATTCGAACGAAAATGACAAATCTGAGAAACACAAACAAAACATCCAAGTTGACTCGTTGACTGGGCAGTGGATATCACTGGGGAATGGCCGGTTGGTGCATGGATACTGCTGTTATTGGAAGCTTCACCTGTGACAGGAGGGGCCTCTGTAGCTGCTCCAGACCGCACTTTGTTCATTTGCAGGCACCAACCGCTTGGCGCGCTAAGATCGGTAGCGTCTTCTTGGGTTGGCGGGAATCGAAAAGTTTTGTTTTTCAGCTCCCAGACAAAACATTATCCATCGTTGATTTTCTAAATAAAATTTTTTATTTATAATTTTTATTTGTGTCGTAAAATTTGTACATTCAACCTGAAGTATGTAAATATTATGAAACATTTGAGTTGAAATGAAAGAAATGATTATTCCTTAGAAAATATTTTACAATAGGCTAACATAGTTATTAGTAGGGCTAGGATCCGAGCATATTTGCATATTATTTTTCTGGGTAGTATACACTGAAAGAAGCCTTTTAGTGGTATTTTCACCTCTCCGGGAACAACATAATTTAAATTTACCGAGCATTTAAATGCATAAAACCACGGTTTTCGGGATAGAAGCATATAAATGCATATTCCTGTGGTTTTCGTGTAAATAGCTTGTTTTTCTTCGAATTCCCCTACCGAATTCGGGCCCTGACCATCCATAAAGTTCGAAAACAAGAATGTCTGGTGTGAATAATAGAACCGCAGGTAGTTAACCTTTAGTGGGGTCATTCCCACACCCTATTTGACCTCTTCCGGATTAGAATGCGACTCCGAAGATGTGCGAGGGAAGACCTTGACTCGTTTTCCACTGATGGAAAAATTCTTTTCTGCAAAATGTGCGAAAAAGAGGTAAGTTCTTTTCGATTTTGACATTTTCACATGTACTTCCTTAAATATTTAAGGGTCAAACAGTTGAAATTTCAAGTAAGTCGTATGTGCACCTACCTACTAGGTAAGTAGAGATAGGTCTAGGAATTCGGAGTGTAGACCCAGTAGATCCTCAGATTTCACATTTCCAAGGCAAAAATTGACATTTGGATTTGCTGGTTTTTCATGGGATCATTGAGGGGGTGCTCGTATTTCTACTGCATATTTGAAAATACTTTCATAGTTCACAATGCTTTATTTTTGTTGTATAATTTTTGTATAAATTTTGTATGATGGGTTTTTCGAACATATCTATCGAGCATAAAACACATGATTTTCGAGCATATCCGGAGATTTTATCGACCATATCGATCCCAGCCCTAGTTATTAGACAATTATAAGAATACATTTTTATTGTATTTTATTGTATTTATTTATTTTTTTAAATACAAAATTTGGACGGTTTTTGGACAAATGGCTCTTTTTTAGAGTCGGTTCTTGTTTCACTGGCATTCCCTTGTGTACATACTTTTGCTTCCGAGTCTACCAAGGTAGCGGAAGCTTTGTTTTCACTTTTCAAGGATGAAAAAAAAAGTTCTCCAAAATCAAAATTTTCACTCGCGTTTTGCGTTTTAGACCTTTCTGAACAATTTTGGTTCCGTGTCTGTGTGTCTGTCTGTCTGTCTGTGTGTCTGTCTGTCTGTCATGAATTCCTTGTAACGCGCATAACTATACGAAGTTATTGTCCGATTTCGATGAAATTTTCAGGGATTGTGCGGGTTGGTGTGTAGACGGTTCCCTATAAAAATCATCATCCCCGGACTGATAGAAGCGACTGCGCATGCTCATACGTGAATTCCTTGTAACGGCCATAACTTCTACATTTTCCATCCGATTTCAATGAAATTCTCAGGGATGTTACAGATTAGTATTTAGATGGTCCCCTATGAAAATCACCACCTTCGGACTGATAGTAGCCACTGCGCATGCGCAAACGTAAATTCCCTTCTAGCGGCCATAACTTCTACATTTTCCATCTGATTTCAATGAAATTTTCAGGGATGTTACAGATTAGTATTTAGATGGTCCCTTATGAAAATCACCACCTTCGGACTGATAGTAGCCACTGCGCATGCGCAAACGTAAATTCCCTTCTAACGGCCATAACTTCTACATTTTCCATCTGATTTCAATGAAATTTTCAGCGATGTTACAGATTAGTATTTAGATGGTCCCCTATGAAAATCATCATCCTCGGACTGATAGAAGCGACTGCGCATGCGCAAACGTGAATTTGGGTTGTTGGGGTAGGGTAATAGAGGGTGTTTTTATCTCTTCGGAGCCCTTCTTATCCCTACCCAAGTCAAGGTCATGCGTCCCCGTCGCACAACCCGGGCCCCCTGGGATAAATAGAGGTGGTCCTATTAGGTTTCCCTGATGGACCCCTCTTGAAGTTCCAGGGGTGGCTGAATGACCCTCTGGTGATCAGGGAGGGGACCCCTGTTAACGGGTTCCCTGACCCTCCTTAAATGAAGCGCCCCCCCGTTATGGAAACAACCGAAGAAGAGCCTCATAACCCCCGCCAGCCCATTGGCTCGCGGGGTATTAGGGGAGGCGCTCAGAGGCGCCCCAGGCAGGGGCGTCGGCCATCCTCACCCTCTTCCTCTTCCTCATCATCCCTACCCTCTTCCTCTTCCACAGCCTCTTTAGATAGATAGATAGATAGATAGATAGATATGTTTATTTCGCCAGTTTGTACACTTTTACAATAATATAAATGCATGAAGGGATGCAATTTGCTCAGATTTCCTACCCGACATTAGGCTTGGCCCGTGTTGTAGGGTAGGATCTTTGCAAAATTGCTCCATATCGGTAAATAAATTGATGTATACTTTACAATTACAGTAATAAGTAAATTACTAAACAATACATGATTGGTCAGAAAAAAGTACGCATTTTGATAATCTCTAACATATACTAACTTACTTTAACATTCTCTAACTTTAATAATCTCTAAAATTAAATAGTCTCCTATACATATCTCCTTTCTCTATATAGTCTCCTATCTTTGAACCACCAGTGTGCCCATTGTGAGCGGGCGTTCACTACCAGGTCTGGCCTTGGTCTCCACATCAGACGGAAGCATCCTGTTGCTGCTAATGATGCTATTGATATTGAACGAATACAGCACAGGTATGCTTCCGAGGAGTTGCGCAGGATGGCGGCAGATGAGGCGGTGGCTGTGGGCAATGGGGTACGTAATATTAATGTTTATCTGAATGAACGTTTTCCCACGCGCACAGTCATTGCCATCAAGAATATCCGCCTGAAGCCCCACTATAAGCAGCTTGTCCAGGAAGCTATCCTGGCAAATAGCAGTGGGGCTTCTCCCGCATCTCCTATTGCTGATGTGGAGCAGCAGCCTGCCATTCAGTATCCCTCCCCCGGGACCTCCGGTCTTCTTGCCGATCTGAAGACTGAAGTCTTGAGGCTTGGGGGGCAGGTAGGTCGTATTGAAGGCTATGAAAGCACCTACCTGCAGGATCTGGTGAGGCGGGCTGCTGAAGGGCTGGATAACCTGGAAGATGAGGTTGCAGCCTATTTAGGGAGAATCTTCCCGCGGGTTGGGGATGCGACCGTGACGCAGCACCAGGGGGGACCTCCTCCCAGAGTGGTGTTGCGTGGAGGTCGCAGAGCGGCTAAACAAGCGAGACGGCGGGAGTACCACCGGGTTCAGAGTTTGTGGAGGAAGCATCCGGCGCGTGTGGCTGCGGAGGTACTGGAGGAGCCTGGGGAAAATCAAGTTCAACCCCCTCTCCAGGAGTTCGTGGATTTCTGGGAACCACTTTTGAGTGCTCCCAGTCACGACCCTGGGGAGCGTGTGGTTCCCCCAGTCTCCACCAGGGATTCCTTGCGCAGCATCTTGTGCTCGCCAGTGCTACTTGACGAGGCACACAAGTGCCGTGTCAAGAACTCCACTTCCGCTGGACCCGATGGTGTTTCTGCCCGACGCTGGAATAAAGCACCAAAGACGATTAAGCTGCTCATCCTCAACCTGCTCCTCCTTGCGGGAAGACCCCCGAAAGCATTAACCCGTACCCGGACCGTGTTTATCCCCAAGAAAGGGGGAAGTGGGCCTGGAGGCTATCGACCGATCTCTGTGTCCTCGGTAGTCTTCCGCCACTTCCAAAAAGTACTGGCATCTCGCCTCCAGGTGGCTGATGTCATTGGTGATGTCCAGAGAGCGTTTCGGCCAGCGGATGGCACAGCGGAGAACCTTACAGTTCTCCAAACTGTCATTTCGCTGGCCCGTATTAAACGCCGGCAACTCCACCTCGCCGCTCTGGACGTCGCTAAGGCCTTTGACACAGTCAGTCACCTTGCCCTGACCGATTGCCTTCATGGTGTCGGGGCCCCATCTCGGTTAATCGAGTATGTGGCCTGTCTGTACCAGGAAGGCGTGACGGTCCTCGAGGCAGGAGGTGAGGTATCAGGGGATATACGGATCGGGCGTGGGGTACGCCAGGGGGATCCCCTATCGCCACTCCTCTTCAACCTGGTCGTGGATACGGCCTTGGGTAAGCTGCCCACTGAAGTAGGGTTTGATCTCGCCCCTGGGGTGCGAGTAGGAGCATTGGCATTTGCCGATGATGTTATCCTACTCGCAGAAACCCGTGAGGGCTTGCAGATCGCCCTCAATGCATTTGCTAAGCAGCTAGCCAGGTGTGGACTTGTGGTTAACCCCGATAAGTGTGGGTCGGTCTCCTTGGTCCCGTCGGGTCGCCAGCATAAGGTGAAAGTTGTGGATGGGGGTTTTGTCGTAGGACAATCCCCCATTCCATCTCGATCCGTGCTGGAGGTTTGGCGGTACCTTGGAGTCGACTTCATGGGGGTGGCCACCATTACTACCAGCCGTGTGGACCTTGGTAGAGCGCTAGCTCGCGTTACCAAGGCTCCATTGAAGCCACAGCAGAAGCTGCGCCTCCTCCGCACGTACTTACTGCCAAAGCTAACCTATGGGTTAGTCTTTGGCAGGCTTACGGCGGGGAGGCTGCAACAATTAGATCGAGAAGTTCGCTCTGCTGTGCGCTCTTGGCTGAAGTTCCCTCCTGGTGTCCCAAGTGCCTATTTTCACGCACCGGTCAAATCCGGTGGGCTTGGCATTGTGTCTCTCTCGGCATGTATCCCTTCACTGCGCCGCCGGCGCCTGCTAGCCCTTCAGGGGTCGAGCTGGGAGGTCGCCCGTGCGGCTGCTGATCTTGATTTTGTCAGGCAGCAGTTAGCATGGTGCGACCGAGCAACACCATCTGCTCCAAAACCCAGTTCGTCTGCTGAGTTCGCTGCTGCGCTGCATGAATCGGTGGATGGTTAAGAACTCCGACAGTGCTCCGAAAGCCTTGTCTCATCCCAATGGGTAGATTGGGCTTCGGAGGGCATTGGGGCCCGCGACTACCGACACTTTCACGCCATCCGCGTGGCATCTTTGCCAACTGCGGTGCGGTGTTCGAGAGGTAGTCGCGGGACAATGCTACCCCTTTGCCGTGCCTGTCGGAGTGGAAATGAACACCTGTATCATGTGGTGCAGCAGTGTCCACGAACTCATGGGGGCCGCATCCTACGTCATGATGCGGTCGCCAAGCAGATAGCAGGTGCATTGTCATCTAGCGGCTGGGATGTTGAGAGAGAGAGATTGTATCACATGCCAAGTGACCAGGGTAAGAAGCCCGACATTGTTGCTGTCAAGCCCGACCAGTCTTGCATTATCCTGGATGTCCAAGTTGTCAATGGCAGCTTGGACATGGAGCAGACTTGGCGGGCCAAGATAAGGAAATATGACAGAAATGATTTACGGCAAGCAGTGTCGGAGCTAAAAGGAGTGGCACCCAACAACATCAGGGTGATGGCTGCAACCTTGTCGTGGCGCGGTGTGTGGTGCGGGAAAAGTGCCACGGAGTTGCGCGAGTTGGGCATCTCAGTAGGCGTACTCCGTGGTATCACCACCCGTGTCCTGCTCGGCTCATATTTGAACTGGTGGTCGTTTTATAGAGGCACTTCCCTTCATCCTTCTCTCCCACCCCCACCTTCCTCATCTTCCCTCATCCCTAGGGCCGGCGTCGGGTGAGTCCTGGGCGTCCTCCCCATTATTTTATTTATTTATTTATTTTATTTTTATGGCGTGCCCCCTCCGTCAAAAAAGACATTTTGTCTTTGAGGGGAGATTATTATAAAAAAAAAAAAATAAAAAAAAAAAATAATAACGGCCGTAACTTCCACATTTTCCATCCGATTTCAATGACATTTTCAGGGATGTTACAGATTAGTGTTTAGATGGTTTCCTATGAAAATCATCACCCCCGGATTGATAGTAGCCGATGCGCATGCGCGAACGTGAATTGCTTGTAACAGCCATAACTTCCACAATTTCTACCCGATTTCGATGACATTTTCAGGGATTACGCGGATTAGGTTGTAGATGGTCCCCAATGAAAATCAAAGCCTTAAAATCTTACAGTAGCCTCTGCGCATGCGCAAACGTAAAATCCTTGTAACAGCCGTAACAGTCGCGTGTGACCTGAGGATCTCAAGCCCCATTCAACCAACCCCTTTATAGGACAGTGAGTAATGTTCTGGACTCCCACCCATGAGTCCCAGGTTCAACTCCCAGTCATGCTAAGAAATTTTCTGATCCAATCACTATCACTTACATTTTTCGTCCGAATTTGATGAAATTTTCTAGGATTGTCCAGATTAGCGTGTAGATGAGATTGGTGTTTTCAGAGTAACTACTATGCATCGGATCATCTATATAATCGGGTTATGGATACGAGGAAGCTATGTGCCACACCCACTTGGCAGACGTTTTTTTTTATTAGTAGCACGCTTATCAGTATGTTAGATAGATATTTTAAAAATACATTTATCTTCTGAGATATTTTTCATCATATTAGACGGTAAATTTCTTTGAAAAATTTGAATGTATTAACAAACACGTCTGTTTTATGTGAAGCTATTGCAGTGTCAAGGTTGAATGAATTTTGAATGTCGAGCTTCGCTATTTCTTCCTGAAGGCGAGATCTGCCGTTTCTGTTATGTGAGGACAAGCAGAGCATTCGTCGTTATCCAACCATCCAATCTTGTTGAGGTACTGATGTGACTGGTTGAGATAGTGGAGAAGATACCTTGGGTGTTAGATTGAACCAGCTTTTGCGTTTGCTTCAACACTAGACTATACTTTGGGTGTATCAGTGTAAGGAATAAAGTATTTTGAAGAGCGATTGCACGAGAATATTCCGATTCCGATGAAGATGAACAGGAAGGAACATTGTCGATTTCGACTGAGATTGGCAAACCTTTCCTCACCAGGTCCTGGTCAATTTGTTGGGCGAGTTTGATCATCTTGTGGTATACAAAATTATTGCTTCCGAGTCAACCAAGGTAGCGGATGTTTTTTTTTTTTTTTTTTTTTTTTTTTGTAGTGTTACCGCTTGAACGAAGAACTTCAATGACATGAAGAATGTCAATAATCAACGACATAATGTCATCATGACATCATGAATCAAAGACATAATCAATAAATTCACTCACACAGCTGAGAAAGAGCTTAAAACTTCATCAACTACCGTCAATAAGCACCTATTCCAATACAATGAATCCTTGGAATATCTTGCCTGGGTGGATAAATAAGTGATGAGCGCACTTTTTTCTGTTCTCACCGTCAAAATGGTCGAGTTGCAATAAATCCTGTTCAAGCCATCGTTCCAGTATTTCGTAAGTAATATTTTTAACGCAAAAGGAAGGAATGGTAAAAAAAAAATTAGGTACTGACCTCTAAAGGACACTTCATCTATCTATTTACCTACCTGTCGGAAAAGACCGTTGTAAAAGGTAGGCATACTATATCAATGATAATAAATTTTTCTTCCAGTAGATAGGTATTGTATCATTTTTGTACCTCCATCCAATGATTGGTGCAGTTGGTTGGTGTCAAAAAATACCTAATTTTTTGGCCTTGAAGTTGAACTTCGAACCCAATTGGAATTGGGTTGGAACCGAAGTGTATCCTTTCAGAATTTTTCCTAAATGTGTTCAGTATTGGTTTTGAAGAGCAGGTTGGTATCAATACATTTTCACTATACTTTAGATCTTTCAAGAATACGAAGAACAATTAACAAAAAAATACCTATTTAAATTTTGGGGAAAACGCTATCGTCATCCAACATTCAAAAAAGAAAAAAAAGAACAGCAAATGGAAACATCATGGAACAAAATAATTCAATTTACTTGAACGTAATTTCTACAAAATCCAAGGATTGTAGTAAAATTCATGTTGATAATTAGAATTATTCTCGTTTATCAATAGAGATACCAATACGATTGACCAAGTTTGGACTGAATTGAACTGAAACAGAATTGAGGAACTGAAGCGATGGAAGCACATTCTGGTGGATCAAACTGGATAGACTCCGTCTTGACCTGAGAGGATCCGAGGCTTATCGGGCGATTACTTTATAATATCCATGTAGACGGATGCAATGTAATGCGAAAGACTGTCGCAAGAGTTCTCTACCATCTCGGATCGAAATCAAGTTTGACGGCTGATGGCGGGGAATGCAAAATACTCACGTAATAAGTAGGCACCATAAAATCGAACTCAACGATTTGGTTAGCATTTCCAGTAGATGCTCACTATTAACGGACGAATTTTAAAAGTCTACAAAGAATTAAGACACGAATGAGGTGAAGAGAGATATCGTGAGAGATTGTATACTGTCAATATGGTTCTTTCTGAAATTTTCATGACCAGTGTCACCTAGCTCTCACTTATTTACAGGTTGAAGTGGACCATACTTCGAAGATTGATTCTACTCCTAATTTGCAACAAGTTAGGTATTTTCCTATAAGTTACAAAATATTCTTCACTCCGCTTAAAATTCTACTATTTCATTTCCAAGATGTTTTCGTGTTTTTGACCTTTGCTCATCAAAACGGTCATAATCATAACTCCCATAATTTACAAGATAAACTCAAATGTGAGGGTATTAAATTCCATGGTAAATTTTACCACGGAAAGAGCGTTAAACTTCCTATCCGTTAAGTGGAAAAAGCAATTTATTGAAGCCATTTGTATAAAGTCCCAGTGGGTGTGGTACACTGCTTCCTCGTATCCATAATCCGATGCATTGAAGCTAATCTAAAATCATCAATCTCTCATTACCAATCTCTCCCTCAAATTCGATTGTAAAACATTTTTTCTTTACGCCGTTGGGAAGCTGAGACACCAGGCTTACCGGCAATTGTTCATAATCTCGAATCATTTGGACATTAAGGGCGTTGAAAAACGAAAGTTTTCGAAAAGTTACCTACTAAGTTAACTTTTTAAGTTGCTTTATTCCCCGGAAAACTCAACTGAAAAAATGTATTTGGTATTAAGGAGATAGGAAATTTAATGCTCTTTCCAACGGTACCCTCAAATTGCAATTATCACAGCAAATTAAAGGAGTTATTACCAATTTAAGGGTAGTTGGTAATTTTTTCGGGATGATGAAATCCCCTTGATAAGTAGTCAGTTTCATGCCCCGTTTTCTCAGCTTCCATTCAACCTATCACCCTATTTTTTGTTTTGTTTTGTTAAGTATATTATTCTGAAGAGATGGAGCCAAGGGAATTTCCAAATGATGACTAGAAAAAATTGCAGAGTTTGAAAAAAAAAACTTCAAGCTTAGGCTTAGAATCTTCGAAAAGCATTAAAACTTATCTGATGTTGTAAGAAAAAATACGCAAAATCCATGGCACAGTTTGTGTATTAGGTTTTTACGAACATTCTTAAAAAAATGAGGCTATAGGTAAGTTGTACAATAACGGAGATAATGAGGCATTAGTGCTGATTCTACAATTCTCTTGATTTCTACAATGACACGTTCAATTCAATCGTTCAAAAAATCGAAAAAATGCCTCAACGAACATATTGTCGGATTGAAACACTAGAAGTTCGGTCCCGAAAAAGTTGCCGACTTACGGCAAGAAAATCGATATTAAATATTAGAATAAATTTCATTCGGCAAGAAAAAATCGATATTTTTTCTGCTCTCATCAAGCAAGACGACTTATGCTTCTCCTTTTAAAAATCCTCGACCTAATGGACTCAAGAATATTCAAAAGAAGAAGAAGAAGAAAGCAGCGAGGAAATATATATGTTGAAATAGAAGGTGATTATCGATCTTTCCTAGACTTTTTCATCTTTCCACTAGCTGTCCTCCGGAGCGCGCCGCTCTATCTCTATGTTCACAGATTTTTTTACCCACTTCCCCTTGATATTTTTTCAAATTTATTTTCGCGACTTATTCCCTGTATAATGTATTTTAATAAACAATTTTTTTTAAAATAGATTTTTTGACTTTTTTACCAATTAGGTATCCTCAATGACAAAAGGTCAAAATCACGAAAAAAAACTTGAAATAACTCGGAAAGAAGCCTCTAAAAAAAAAGTTGCTAGGAGACATTTTTGTTGCAAATTAGTTGTAGAATCGAACCCTTGAAGGAATGAGACCTGTTTTGCAGACACCCTGTATAAACAGTCGGCTGAAATCACTGGAGTCGTAAAGGAAAGGAGGTAATGAACTAAAACATCATTCAGACAATATCAGAAGCTGTATTATAATACATAATAAGTATTAAAAATTACCGAACAAATTATTAATTAAAATCAAGTATTCTCAATTAAACTTAATTATAAATTACAGCATGGCCCAACCTCAGTCTTAAAATGCAATTCGCCAGGCCACAAAACTCCTGTTGACCTTGCACCAAAATATTGTGGATCACAACTGTACAGAGGGGTTGTTTGACGCTTCAACGAATAGAATTTGAATTTGAACAGACAAAACAATTTTAATAAAACGTTCCTCGTGAAGTCGAAATTATAGATTCCGTTAATCAACGCGTTTGAATCTCCTTCGGACCAACTTCGTTCAATAATTACGTATGCTACGAAGTAGAAGTACGATGATTTTAACGCTGTACGACTCTAATCGATCAATTTTACTTTACACGTACAAGTAAAGGGATATTTAAAACATTTCTTAGTCGTTAATAAATCACAATAATCAACTCGTTTATGTTTTCTCTTTGGGACTCAGTCGCACCCTATGGAACGCCGACCAACTATTTTATACTGAAGCTCGAAAAATCTTCGTCACGAGAGCAAAATGCAACGCATAAATGGTCCTAGAATAATGGCAATTGACTTCATCTCTTATAAAAATCAAAATCGACTCTTTCTCGTATGGCATTAAAACATTGTCTGCAAAATCCGTTCTATTTATTACACTGATGAGCAAAACTTAATCCTGTTCGATTATCACTCATGAAATAAACTTAGGCATAACGACAAAGTATCCACGAGTAGAGAATACATGAAGCATACATGACTGAGAACCGATCGAAAAACTGAATTCTTCACAATTATACGGAAACTTATACCTAGGTGATACGCTTACTAACACCCTCAACTCAAGACAGTCTTTTCGAGAGCCAAGTATCAACGAGAGGTTAAAAAATGTTTTGGACCGAACTAAATCAGACTCTTGTTTAATTCTCTTGAAAATTTCTCAACTCGCATTACCACTTTGAAAACGTGTTTTTCTTGAGAAAAAAAATTGATTATTCATTTTGTAGCAACATTTTTTCCCATAAAATATGTACATAGTAACCATTAAAATTTATAGGTAGTTAAATATAGAAGCATAAATATTTACAAGCGATTTATTTTCAATTAATAAATATCAACCAAAAGGCCGTTTCACCAGGCAGTTTTTCGAGAGAAGGGATTCGTTTTATGTCGTAATTATACGAACTTGTTCAGATAATAGTAATAAGAAAGTCCCATTCGTGCAGCATGGGGAATGAACGAATTTTCGAAGAACTGTTTCAACTGATTTTTAGCCATTTTTGATTTTTGATTCAATTTTATTGTAGGGAAGTTTGTGCTGGTTCAATTATACCGTACAAGGGCTGATAAAAAAGTTCCCAGACTTTTTGAACTGCATGTCTTTGCATTTTCGTAGAGGGTTGATTTTAGCGTGAACATTCCTACTTTTGGTTTATTATTTTCAATAATAAACCTTTGGAATCGACCAAGAAAAAAAAAATTTTAACACCCCCTAAAAATTTGATGGTTTCAAGGTACGTTTCAAGGTACGTAGAATCCAAAAATACGTACGCGGCACTTTTGCCACTTAGCATTGACCGATTTTGATGAAATTTGGTAGGTATGTAGGCTCCATTTGGGGTCTAGTTGTGACCCGAAGATTTTGGTTGATGTAGGTCACTTCTAAGGGTTCCAAAATCAATTTTGAAATTTTGAAAACGCCCTAACTCAAAAAATGTTGATATAAACGTAGTTTTTCCTTCAATTTAAGATTCTATAGAATTTTTTGAGACCACCTGGAGCTCTGTAGGACAAACCGTTCGCTCACTACGAGAATTTAAAGTTTGGACGAACGATAAATCAGAAACACGAGTGTGAATTGCAAAAGAGGCCTAATCTCCGTTCAAATTAATGCTGACCGAAATGCGATCGATGTTTTTCTTCATGTTGGATGGTTGGTGGCTTTGCAGACGAGTGATCTATATAGAAAAATAAAAAAATAATAAACCATTGTGTAATAATTTGCAGCGTTTTTATTTATTTACTGCTCTATCGTTCTCCCAATCAGTTGTTCTTGTCAAGCCCCTGTTATGACGTCGAATGAAGGAGATGACCTTCTCGATGCGGTTGATGCGTTTTCTTTAACCCTACTCAACGAAGAGAGAATGTCCCTAGCCCTAACGACTACACTGTCACCTCGGCGGCGTTAGCCCAGACCAGAAGTTGGAGTGTAGGGAGATATGCTGGCCGACAACCCCGGTGTCTCATACGTGACCGACCATAAGGAAGGACATTTACCTAGTGAGCCTATCGTAGAGAGAAGAGCTCTAGGAGAGAAGAAGGCAGCGGGCGGTGCCTTTTGAAGGGCAAACCAGCCACTCTGATGGAGCAAGTTAGTGATCGAATGCGAATGAACAAGGCGAATGAGTGGACTAGATTGCATACTGGATCCCCACATGAGTGAGCTTATATACTCTAGGTACTTTCTGTCAGGGAGAGAGAGGTGAAAAGGTGACGTCATGTGACGTGTTCCTCCATACCTTGTCTCTCCCAGTTGACTCAATCAGGGGTTTCCGTCGCTTTTTTATTCAAGAACTAATTAGTTGCTAAAATGTGGGTCATAACAGCCAGTTTTTGGTGTTCGGAGTTTTTTTGAGTTTGTTGTGATGGATGCTAAGGAGGTGCAGTGTGTTTGCGTGAAATTAGAAAATGCTTCAGAAACCTCATAGAGGTGGTGTGGCGAGTCTTTCACGTTATCATGAGTGGTTCAAGAAGTGCAGAACATCGAATCAAGATGACCCCCGTTCAGGAAGGCCCTCAATCTTAACTGAAGACTCTCAAGTGGCCAAAGTGAAATCAGGAGATTTGGACTGATAAATTGGAGATGAGAAGAGTTGCAGCCAAGCATCACATGGAGGCCTGTAAGGAGCTCTTGGAAGTGGCCAATTCAAGAGCGTCTAAACTACAGCTACAGCAATAGTTAATGTATCCTCCGCTAGGGATAATAAAGCGTTTTTCCTTGAATCATATGAGACAAGATCAGTTACATATTTTGGTAAAGCTTGAGATTTTGATGCAGCTGATTCAAGGGAAAAATGCTTTACTGTCCCTAGCGGAGGACACATGAACTAATGCTGCAGTTGTGATTTACACGTTTGTGCCAATTCCAACTGAAACTTCAAGGACATCATCATCACAAGTGACGAGTCATGGTTTTATGGCTACGACTTGGAAACCAAGGAGTCGTCCCATTGGAAGTCGAAAACCTCTCCCAGAATGTCAAAGTCATGCTCACTGCTGTTTTCTTTGATTCAGACGGCATTATTCACAATAAATTCCTCCCACAAGGTGAAACAAATAACCGATTGCGGTACTTTTAAACTCTGAAAAATTTGTGACGAATTAATAAGCCGTAATTAAGGGTGGTTTTCCCACAACGCGATTTTCTCGCCAAAAACGCCATGACAACACTCCATAAGCCCTCATACTCTCCTAACCTGGCTTCCTGCGACTTATGGCTGTTCCCCAAACTCATACAACTTATGAAAAGACAACGATTTCAGAAGATACATGAGAAACGCAGGAGCAGCTCAACAGCATCCCAGAAGATGAGATTTCCAAGTGCATGGACCAATGGAAACAGTAAGTGTGCGTAGCCAAAGGGATGCATTCGAATAATTGTAAGTTTTAATAAAACGTTTTTGAAAAAGCCTTGGAACTTTTGATCAGACCTCGTGTATTAATAAGTTTACGAAGATACTTTCCACTAAATACCATTTTTGACTCCGAGTTGTCCAAAACAGAACACTTTGGCACTATTTGCATAGTGATGAATAGATCCTGGGGTCAATTAAAGGTCTGGAGTGACATACATCAATAAATATTTACATAGATAAAGACTTCTCGTTTTAATCGCAAGTTTTTATTAATGTTTCTGTATATTTTCGTACTTCTTGTCACTTTAAAATATCAACTTTTTACACAGAAAACGTTCAAGAACGTATTTTGCACGAAGACTATATTTATTCCACTGCAATAGCTTAATTTTCTTCGAAAATTCGGTAAAAATGCGTTACACTTGTAGACACGATAACTTCGTATAACCATTTGAAGGGGGAAGAGAACTATTTAAATGGGGAATGTATTTTAATTTTTCTGAATTTAAAGACAAATTTCAAACGTAACAAGTAAAAAATGGTTGAACGGAAATTGGAAAACTTTTGAATTATACAAGGGGTTCGAACTGAAAGATCTTGGACGAAATGGAACTCCGTTGACGACATTGCTCCTGGTGGAACGTCTTTTTCCTGTAATTTATATTTAAAAACAGTCGACGTTCAAGGACAGTCCATTTGTAAAATGATGCGGGCATTTCCTTCGAAATAATGCTAGTAAGGATTCCTCAAAACGAAAAACATTCGTGCGATTTTGTTAGAGGAAAATGAAATAAGGCGAAGTGACTTCAATTTTAATCGGATGCGAATGGTAGATTTCTTAATCGTGACGAATCACCAGATTCTAATTTTCCGTTATTTCACTTGATAATTTGTCCGCTTGACGGAGAGGTTAGTTAACAGGGAAAACACATATTTAGGAACTCTAATCACGTCTGAAATTTATTGCTGAGCGATTGGGAATATCACAAGAAATTAATTCACTAAAAAAAAATTCGACAACAAAACCGACCATAAAGAAGTTTAGACTGGCATTCCTGTACACACTCGGGATCTCTTCTACAAGTTTGAACCAATCGACGTGATTTCACATGCCATCAACTTTCCGAGCCGAAACAAGCCAGAATAAACCCGCGAAACATTAAATACGCTTTTCGCACAAATTATCACTACCTACACTCTTTAGGATACATTTCAATAAGAATTAAGTATTAACCAAAATATATATCTTTTTCTATACTACATATAAGAATTTTGCAACAGTACCTATGTACAATACACGAAATAATGTTTTAGGCGTAGTTAAAAAGGTTACGAATTTAAAGATACTCGTACAATGAACAAAATGTTGTGTTAAAAAAACAGACAAACACAAGAAGTTGAAAACTGTCAGCGTACGAGTTTAGCAACCAACGAGTATCTTCAAATTTTGAGGAGTTCATCGTAAGCCCACTTTGTACCTCGACACCAAAATAATAAGTAGGAAGGAACAGAAAAAGAGGGTAGTCGGATATAAATTTCGATTGGTACCTGTATCATTGTCGATAGGTTCACGAACTAGATTGTTGAAAGCGCATTTTCAGTAAACGTGGGCAAAGAAAAATGAATTTAAAGTACCTGTGTGTCGCAAGACGAAGGTAGGATTAAACGAAATAACAACGGGATCGTAAAAACAACAAAATAGACACCTACTTATTCGAACGAATCGTAGAAGTAAATTCCTAAATTGTTAAATTTGGGTACAATTTGGATTCTTTCAGACTTTAATTCAGCCAATTTGTAGGTATATTTATAACAATTATTTCCTTTTCATATTCCATACTCCCGTATACTTCCTATCATCGAGTAATAAAACAACTTATTATAAATCGGCAAGAGTACGTAGGTACTTAGGAGCATAAACATTACACATTCTCATTTTCGGAGTACTTACGGGAAATCAACGACGAGAACTCATGAAAACGCAGTCACTGGAGTCTCAAGGTAATTGAATAATTTATCCACGTAACACTAACCAACTTTAAGGCTGCTTTAAGAAACAAACGTGGAAGGCAGAAAATTTAATAGTACGTTTCACGCTGTACATTCCGTTTCATACATTAATCACACAAGCGAGAGCGTATAAATGAGAATACTTATCGCATTTTTTGATAAATTGTTGTTGAATGCGTGCTAATCGAAGGGAGGTAAGGGCGTTCCCTCTAATTTTTATAAATTAATTTTCCCGCATTAACCTTTACGACAGAGAAAAAGGCACTTAACCGAGCACGCACTATTTCGCATATTTTTGATTCAATTGGAGGGAGGATTTCACTGCATCTGTTTGCAGTTACTGGCGATTCTAATAGTGGAGAGTTGGAAGGGAATCAATTTATCGACAATAAATGAGAGAAGAGGCTCTACAAGACAAACCAGTTATGTGTCTCGAGGAATAAGATACCTAATAAATAATGTAATTTGTCAGGATTTAGGGAGAGACGATAGTTGTATGAATAAATGAAGACGTAACTCGAGTTATCTTATGTTATCTGGATTCACAGTTGGAAGTAGTTGATTATCGTCTGCCACTGAACCCTGAAAATAAAATTAACCATGTAAATACATCGTAGCAAAATACATAAAATTCATCCCGAAATAAGATTATCAAGACTACTGGAATCATTCCATTTTCAAATTTACAGTTCTGTTCATTTAGTTAGACTTAAATCAACAGTAACTGTAATTTGCAAGAGGTTTTTTTCCCCCAGTGATGGCTAAGTTTCTGGCTAAGTGTAATTTTTTGAACCATTATTTCGTAATAAACTGAACCATCGTAGTGTGAGCCTTTCCTAAAGCAGGGGGCAGAAACTCCGTAATGCGTAGTACGTAATGGGACGTGATTGGGTGGGTCCAACTGAGTGAGAGTGAGCATTAAGGAGTCAGATTGTTACTGAAAATGAAATATTTTACGCAATACGCATTACGGACAGAGCTAATTTGGTAAACTTCAGTAAACGAAGAAGAAGAAGAAGAAAACATGTTTATTCAACATAATCTCTTGTTTACCAATTAGTGTAATTATAAATTAGGCTAGTATAAATAATGATTGTACCCATTTTTTCCCCCATTATATAGTGACATACATTTCAATAATAGATATGAAAGTTGAATAAGAATGCAAAACCGCACGTACTAAGTTCCTTGCGCACTAGAGTATTCCGTTGGTGAAATATTGGAACCCGTCGTAAATCATGGTGCTGAGCGAGTGGATGCTCGATTCGACCATGTTGTCGATGAGGAGTTGCAGCTGCTCTTCCGTCTTGTTCAGATGAAAACGGTTCTTGAGGCCTTGGACGGTGGTGGCTCCCGACTTGAAGCAAGGAAGTTGGGATCCTAGAAAATGACAAAAACGATGGAATGATTAGTGAAGTATTACAACATCTTGTAACCTATCAGAAATTGTTTAAATTGATTTTTAGACAATATAAGCATATCATTCTTACCTCTATTACTTTAAATAAATGTGAATGAGTTTTTTAAATGTGATCAATATTTTTTTCATCCTGTCTATTTGTTCGGTTGTATGTAAGAGGCCCCTGATGCTGCACTGTCATAAGTGCAAAACTTGGGACTGAACAAAACGGAATAAAGTATGTAACAACTGGTCGGAGTAAAAACTTCAACACCTGAAGCATTACCTATTTTATGAAATATGTTCAATTATACAGGGTGTCTACACTTAAGATGGGCGTGACTTCAGGGTTCGATTCTACAATACATTTCCAACAAAAAATGTCTCCTGGCAATTTTCTTTTAACCCACTCAAAATTCCTTTTTTTCACTTTGAAGTTTTTTTTTGCGTTTTCGACTTTAAGGCACTGATATGGTCATAACTCCCTTAATTCTCCATCGAAATGAGCTAGGATTTAGAGTGAAAACTTTGGTCGAAGAAAGTCAAGTTTCAAAAAATTTGTAAAGTTTAATTTTTGACTTAATTTTTTGAAACTATTTTACGGCTGAAAGATTTTGATTTTGCGCTAGGTAGCTTAGGAATTTAACGCTCTTTCTAACGGTGTAGTCAGATTTGATTTTTCAGGAGAAATAAGGGAGTTATGACCATGTCAGTTGCCTTAAGGTCGAAAACGCGAAAAAAAACTTCAAAGTGAAAAAAAGGAATTTTGAGTGGGTTAAAAGAAAATTGCCAGGAGACATTTTTTGTTGGAAATGTATTGTAGAATCGAACCCTGAAGTCATGCCCATCTTAAGTGTAGACACCCTGTATAAATAATTCCAGCGACACAAGGAACTTTCTTCTAATTGAAAAACATGAACAGGACTACGTTAAAACCACATCACTTTCATAGTCAATTTCCTAGAAACAGCCGTTAGCCGGTTGAATAAACTGGTTCCCCCGAGATCCCTGATGTTAGGGCCAGTCAGCTCGGGTTATTTGGATTGGTGACCACTCGCGGATGGGGATCACATGTCCCAATAATTTGTCGAGTCGGGTACTTGGTGAACCCTCTCCACTTAAGGGGGAGCATGAGTTTTGCATGAACATCAGAACAAATTCTGATCTTCCTTCTGGAGGACAGCCGATGACGACGCTAAATTTGAATGAGACGTCAAAAATACGGAATTCCGAACCATGCAACTACGGTAGTTGCATGGGGTAACCCCATTACCACCATTCTCCATTGTTGCGTTGAACAGTAATTCACATCTTTCTCTGTCAATTTTTTGCTGATTTAAATTCTCTAGAGACCTCGGCAATTGAATTCAAATGTTAAAATGTTAATTTTTTTTAATTCAAGATGTCAATGGGTACAAAACGTTTAAAGAATCAAAAAACAAGAAATTTGCCACAAACCGCATCAAAATCAAACAAAAATGGCTGAGAAAAACGAAAACAGTGACGTCGGCACCCCCTCAATAGTTTTATTTCGATCACTGAAAATGCATGTTTTTTATTATTTTATATTTTACCTTCTAGGGTACGAGATTTTACAATGCGAGTAGTTTTAGTAATTAGGTAAAACTTCTCCAGAACGGCGATTGATGAATTTGAAACACATTTCACATTTTCACTTCCACGATGGGGTGTAGAGAAATATCGATATATCGGATGCAAAATATCGATGTCATAATATCGGAAAATTTCCAAACCTCGTAAGGTCCACGATAGCAGTTATTCTCTGCCATAAGACAAGGACACATAAAAATGGAAGGTGACGAAGAATTTTTCATTTACTGTTTGTATTGTATTTACTGTTTTACTAGTTGACAACCACAGGGAAAGAAGGGGGAATGTGTGAATTTTTCCATTCAGAGAAAACTGAAATTCAAAGTTTGACGCGTTCTACTCATATCCGTCTTTATGAACGGCTGGGTCGTTTTATTTTTCCTCATTACCTAAACTTCATCTAACGATATAAAGGAAAGAGAAATAAATTAATAAACATCCGCAATTTGTAAATAAGTAGTTTTATTGAAAAAAAAAAATCCACCTTTACTAAAAAAAAGTGGAAGAAGGGAGAGGGTCAGAGAGAGAACAGGGAAAGAAGGGGGAGAGTGAGAGTACTCCAACGGAGTACCTTCCTCTTTCTTTTCCTATTTTTTCAAACCTTCTCCTTTCTTTCCCTCAATTCGGACCTTCCCCCTTCTTTCCCAGTAATTTCAGATCCAACATGAGATATTTCTCGCAGATCGTCCTCCTTTTTTCCCGTTTTGATCCCATATTATGAAACTACATCCTTGGGAGAGTTTGTTGCCAACCTTAACTCATTTTCGGAAAAAAGAGACATTCTCCCTTCTTTCCCTGTGGTGTTCAGTTCTAAACCATCATATTTTCCTATAAGACTTAGATGGATTAAATTAGATTTTGGATGAACCTCTATGATATTTATTTCACCCTATTTCCTCCAGGCGAGGAAGCCAATTGTCTGATGTGTGAAATTTACTCACCCAGCCTCATGATTTCCACAATTCCAGTAATTTTGTCCATATGCTTCCTCGCGGCCACGAGTCCTTGGAGCATAAGTATCTTGAAATACTCGAACATGTCCGACTCAGGACCGCCCATTACCTCGACGAATTCGGGCGTTAATTTGAAGGGGGACGTCTCAAATCCCAAATTTCTCGGCGAAGTGGAGAGAATGAAGCCGAAATCAATGTGGATAAGGTGACCCTCGTTATTGAGCAAAATGTTTCCGTTGTGCCTGGAAAATACAGGACAAGGTGTTTCTTTCATAAAATGAAAATTATCAGATGCAGATTTAATGGAAAAAGTCTATCAAAATTTGCCATTTGCCAGGTCTAGCCTTATTTTATCGACCGTCGTAACTTGTTTTTTCTTTCAAGGTTTCTTCCTCTTGAACGCTCTATAGGAATGACAATCAGTTCTTAGAGTAGTAGTTTAATTTGTGCTCACCTGTCTTTAACTTGGATGAGGTAGGAGACAAGACAATAAGCTGCACAAGACCGCACAAAATTTCTCTGAGCAGTTAAAAAACCTTCAGAGTTGGGTGCTCCGAACTCTTTGACGAAGTATTTGTACAATGACAAATTACAGTGCTTCTTGATCTGATGGAGAGACACAGTGTTGAGGATCGGCTCGATCAAACCAGAATCATCAGAAAGAACAAGAATCCTGAAAATGATTAAAAATAGGATAAATACAATTTTGCTAGGTATGATGAAAATTTTTGTATTATTTGTACGATAGAGGCTCATATATTATTTGAAATTATGAATCGAATAACATAGAAAATTGTCACCCTCTAATGTGAATATTATAACGTTCGTACCTACTTGATTGAAAAGGCTACATGTAGCTTGTAAGCTTATCTATTCATCGGCTAAAACGACGAACATCCTAAACCAGGAGAGGGCGAACTGGTCTGAAAATACAGCGACAAGTTTCCCAAAACCTAAAATGGAGAATTTGTTCCACCAAGCATGTGAATATCAAGTGATACTTTGAAGATACCTAGAGGATACAATTCTGTAAGAACTATTTGGACCAGTTTTGGATCAGTACTTGGAACCAATAAACCCAGACTGAATCACCAACCTGTAAGGGTGTAGTTGCAGAGGGACTCTTTCAATTTCCCATATACTCTGGAGCATAGTAAGGATTTGAGAGGCCAGGAGTTCTTGTCTGAGGTCGTCCCCGCACTTGACGATGACGGAGAGCAGCTTCCACGAGTTGAGGTACCCGTACGGAGAGCACTCCCTGATCCTTCGCTCCTTTTCTTCCCAAGGTTCCTACAAATAATAACAGTATCGACTACAGTAATAAAACAACATAATACCAGTACCTACATAATATCAGTATCTGAACATGGATGGTTAGGAAAACGAATAAGATGTAAGCATCAAGGCGATTTCTACGTCATGGTTACATTACTTAGACGTAGTGTACGAAACACTAGGAGGATCGTTCATTACTGTACCTATCCACTACATCCAAAATCACACATTCCATATTTATCCGATAGTTCAACAGGAGTGTTGTAAACCTTTTCTCGCCGCAACCTACCCTCCCGACGCTTGAGCCACCTAGTTGTCTACCCCCTACCGAAGGAATTCACAGCTGACACCCGCTCACTCGCGTTTTCTTCATCAATCTTTTATTTTTGCCCACTTTTACTCAACATTATCTCCCAACTGAATGATGGTTGTGTTTGATACTTATTACCCTATTGTCCACGACTTATGAAGATTTTTTCAATACTGAGTAGATTGTAGATGAATCCGCGGATCAGGGTGATGGAAGCCCTAAGCGCTGAAGCCTAGTGGCTTATTGTGCTACTCCGCGGATTCTGTTCCTAGTCAGAGTCCTAGCCCTTTGGTAAGGGCCAGTAGCGGTTTGGCTAGGTTTGTGCTCTATGGGTGTAGGTGACCCGAGGAGGTTCAATACTGAGTAAGTTTTACATATAGATTTTTTTAAAAAATGGAAGTGGAGGTTTGAATGACCAAGCTAGTTGTTTTTGGTCAACGACTAGCTTGGTCATTCAAACCTCCATTTTCATAAATTGGACTAGTCTATCGAATACCAAAATCTAGATTTTTTATAGATAGATAGATAGATAGATATGTTTATTTTTTTCGCCATTTTGTACACTTTTACAATAATATAAATGCATGAAGGGATGCAATTTGCTCAGATTTCCTACCCGACATTAGGCTTGGCCCGTGTTGTAGGGTAGGATCTTTGCAAAATCGCTCCATATCGGTAAGTAAATTGATGCCTACTATACAATTACAGTAATAAGTAAATTAATAAACAATACATGATTGGACAGAATTAAGGACGCATTTTGATAATCTCCAACATGTACTAACTTACTTTAATATTCTCTAACTTTAATAATCTCTAAACTTAAATAGTCTCCTATACATATATGCTGTTTAATAGCCTTTCGCATCTAAAGCCCCCTTCTGTAACTAGCCAACTTAACACTTGCTTTTTGTATTTTGGTCTAGTGAACTTCTGGGGACTTTTCATGCTACAAACAATATCTCGGTGTAACAAATGTAGAATGAAGATCGGGCTGTGCGTTGTCAGAGTCAGTCTAGGTCTAGGGCCAATTACATTCCCTGCGGCGGCATATCTAGTATCGTATTTCGGATCCCTTCGAGAAACTTCAATTATGTTGGGTGTCCTAAAGAATTGCAATAGTAGATTTTTCAGATAAAGTTGTCTAATAGTAAATACCTTAGCAATATCAAATAGATCTACGGAAGGGGTCCTACGCGGTAATGACAACATCATTTTTATGATAATTTTCTGCCGAACATGTAACTTATTTATATGGGTGGAATACGTTCCTCCCCATGCTATTATGCCATACTGCAATACGGATTGCAACATGGTATAATATATAAGTTTTATTGTTTGCTTCGGGAGCGTGTGTCTAACATTGTAGAATATATATATATATTTCCTAATCTTATCATGGATATAGTCTATATGGGGCTTCCACTTAAGCTCTTCATCCAGAACTAGCCCCAGATACTTATGCCTTGCAACTCTTTCTATCGAATCACATGAGCATATTTGATCTTCTACACAAGAGTGCAGGATGATTTTCAAGTGTTTTTCCTCAATTTGCGACTTATTTCCTCCGTAAACTATCAGTTTGGTCTTGTTAGCATTCAATGTGAGATAACTCTTGTGAAACCATTTCCCTACCTGATTTATAACCTGATTGGCGTTGCTGAAAACGTTTTCCCAAGTGTCACCTTCACAGAGTACTGCTGTGTCATCAGCGAATAAATATCATTTCGAGTTAGGTTAATCTAAATGTGCTACTTCATAATATACCCCCCTCCATTCATCCCCCCCCCCTGACTGGACTAAACACACTCCAGACACGTGTACCTGATTAAAATAATCCTCATTCAATGGTGCGTAAGAGATGCTTACCGAGAATGAATAGGTACATAGTAAGAGGCAGAAAGTCCACTCTGTTGCATTTTTCACCCCCCCCCCCCACAATATCGATACTGCCCCGAAATCTGTTGGAAGAGGGTGAAAATGGAAGGAACACTGTTCCCCAACAAAGCGGTAACAAATGGAAGTGATTAGTTCAGAAATAAGCACACAGATCGCATCAGAAGGTCGAAAAACTACGAAACGGCAAAAGGCGTTAGGGACCAGGACACAACCGGAGGCAGACGCCTAAAGACGTCCGTAGGGATCTCAAAACGTTTATCGTCACACGCCTTTAGGCGTCCATCGGAGGGAAAAGGTTAAGAGTCTATTCTGAATCGGTGTTACTTTGAATGACTCTAAATAAAATTAACTAGGCAGGACGGAATTTGAATTTACTTAAAATTTACTCTAACTGAAGAAAAATGTGGGAAGTTGGTCTAATACCAGCAGCCTTCCTAGGGATGTCGACCTGCTCAAAACTGCTAGAACGACAAAGGTGAGGAAAAAATTGGATCAAACTGGCACGAAACTGATACAATGAGATGTGGTTGTGGTATAGTCAGGGTGATCCACTCCGGCCTGAAACCGATGTGATCATTTTGGAGGTGGTGAGGTGAGTAGAGAGTTAAGCAGAGTTTTAGACTTGGCTAGGCTGTGGTCTTACGAGGCATGTCCAGAAAGTAAGTGTACTCAACTTTTTTAGGGTGCAAAAAAATTTATTAAAAAAAAAATTACGTGGTTACATAGGTAATATTTAAGCTATTTTTCTACGAATCCCCGAAGTAATGTGCTAAACGGTTCCGGGCTGAGCTCCAACATGGGGGGCAAAAGGAAGCTATTGGTTTATTATTTTCAATAATGAACCTTTGGAATCGACCAAGAAAAAAAATTTAACACCCCCTCAAAATTTGATGGTTTACGTTTCAAGGTACGTAGAATCCAAAAATCGAATAAAAATGTCGCCGTCCGTACGCCGTACGCGGCACTTTTGCCACTTAGGATTGACCGATTTTGATGAAATTTGGTTTGTGGGCTCCATTTGGGGTCTAGTTGTGCCCCGAAGATTTTGGTTGATGTAGGTCACATCTAAGGGTTCCAAAATGAATTTTGAAATTTTGAAAACGTCCTAACTCAAAAAATTTTGATATAAAGGTATTGTTTTTCCTTTAATTTAAGATTCTATAGAATTTTTAGAATTTTTTGAGACCACACGGAGCTCTGTAGGACAAACCGTTCGCTCACTACCTACGAGAATTTAAAGTTTGAACGTACGAAAAATCAGAAACACGAGTGTGAATCGCAGAAGAGGCCTAATCTCCGTTCAAATTAAAGCTGGCCGAAATGCGATCGATGTTTTTTTCATGTTGGGTGGTTGGTGGCTTTGCAGACGAGTGATATATATAGAAAAATAAAAAATAATAAACCATTGTGTAATAATTTGCAGCGTTTTTTCTACGTAGTCGCCATTTCTCTCGATGCAGGTGGTTAGCCGGGGGATCAATTTTTTGATGCCTGCCTCGTAGACATCTGCCGCCACCTCCTTCGTCCACTTGTCGACTTCACCTCCTCGTCCGTTGAACATTTTTTTCCACCCATGTGCGTCTTTAGAGAAGTGAAAAGATCATCAGAAGAAAAAAACTCGGCGCTTTGCGCCTCGGCGGGGGGCTCCGCCCCCCTGCACCCCCCGGTTTATTTCTTTTTCCATACTCTGTATGAAATCATAGGAACACAGAATGTGTTTTTGCGATGCTAGTCATCCGTTAAATAAAAAACAACAATAATAAATGTGGAGTCTTTGGCAATAATAAAATAAATAATTGTTAGACATTTAATTTGGTCTAAAACCCTATAAATAAATATGTAACTACAAGAAAAATACTATATAAATTGAGAGCTTTCCAACGAATGGTGAACAATTTCTGTGCAATGAACACTGCGGGAGTTCTATTTCCTTACCAACGGCTTGGTTGCACGTGAAAATCATTATAAACGGTTTTTTCTGTCGCTTTTTCGTGACGATTTTTTTTCGGTAGGTCATCGCAAAAACACATTCTGTGTTAAAAGTTTCATCTCCAGTAACAATACACTTGAGAAAATCATCACCCTCCAGTTCATACCGTTCCAAAATCTCTTCAGAGGTCTGCACTCGATTCAACTTGTGTTGTTCAGTCAGCTGTTTTGGAACCCATCTTGCGCACAGTTTATGAAATCCGAGGGTTTCTTTGATTGTTTCGTGCAGCAGAGATCTGGATATTTGTGGGAACTTCGTAGAAATTTCGTCCAGAGTCAATCTGCGATCGTCACGGACCGCATTCTCAATTTTTTCCACAAGTTCGTCAGTCACAATCGACGTTCTCCCACTCCTCAAATCGTCATACACATTCGTACCACCGTTTTTAAACTCCCTTACACCACTTGCACACACTCGAACGATTCATATGTCCTTCACCATAAATTGCCTTCACCTCATTAAAAATCTCAATAGGAGATTTCTCCTTCACAACGAGGTAAATCCTTAACGGATTACCGCGCGGATTTCGCACTTGGCGGCAGAGTCGATCGACATCTTTCACGAGAAATGCTCTTGAGACCACAGTTTTCAACGTACTGACCTCGTTTTGGTCTTGTTTTGAAGGGGAGGAGTCACGCTACACGGCAGTGTGCCTTACATAGCAAAAAAAAAAAAAAAATCCCTACGGCCGCGGGAGCTTCAGTACACTTACTTTCTGGACATGCCTCGTATCTCGAGACAAAGGAGAGCTAGGCGAGACCAAGAGAGGTTTCTCTCAATTTGTAAAATTTTCACTTGGTTTATTGTGAAATTACGAACGATAGGCGGGACAGAAGTTCCCGTAATCCAATTTCTCATCTTTCAAGGAGTGCTACCATGCAACCAATTGCAGTTGCATGCTACTATGAGATTGAGGCAAGGCCTCCAATTTACTCAACAACTAGCATTATACTCGAAGTTAACAACTTGATAATAACGTCCATGCTGGAAGGTTAGCTGGACTAAGTAGTTATAAAATTGGAGGACTGAAGAATGGAAAACATTAATCTGTTGGAATAATCTTATCTGATTGTTAAAATCTTTTCACAGAGCATAAAATGATGCAGGAAAACAACGTATACTAGTAGTACGTGATAGACAGATTCCTCTAGAAGAATCATCTACACAACAATATGAACTTTGACTCATAGATGTTTTACCTTGAGAGCAGCAGCGGATGGATCTTCGGGGTCATGAGTGAAGGGACGAGGGTCGTGGAGAGACTCGGATAGTCTTCTTCTGATGTCACCTGCAGCGAAGATCGACGACTCCTTGGAATCAGATTCCTGAGATAGTTGGGAAATCGAGTCGCGTTCGACAGGTTTGTTCAACTGAAGGTACTGCAAAATAATTTAATAACTTGAATAACAAATCTAAGTATAATTTAATAAATTATACTGCCTGAAAAATGCATCAAATTCCACAAAAATTCAAGTTACCTACACTAAGAGTATCCACAGTATTCATAGTGTGAAGCGAAAATATGGTAGGTACTGACAATGGCAAAGCTGCGTTCTTTGCTGGCGAGTGATCTTTACCGGAAATAATAAACCTTTGTGTAATAATTTGCAAGCGTTCATTCCTGCTCCATCTTCAGCTCACAAAGACTTACTGAGACGTACTGATCTACTCACATCAAGTCTCTCGTTATACCTGTCTTATGGTTTTCAGCAAAAACAAAATCTTCTTGATAATTTCTTCGTACGCGCTAGTTTTTCTTGAATAAACCGATTGTTTGAAATCGAATCTTCGAAGAGCCCATCTTTTCTGCCAAATAAACGTTTGAATTAATTCCTAGCGCAAATGTGCGTAGTTTAATTGAATAGCTACAGTTGAGTAAACTTTTTTTTATGGTAAAATGAATCAGTTGTTGATTTTTCTTGAGGTCTAACGAGGCCACGTTTGAATGCGCGAACTGTAACAGTTTTCACTTGCTCCGTTTATATCGATTCAACAGCTCATTTCCAACAAAAATTGTCTCTTGGTAATTTTTTAGAGGCTTCATTTTCGAGTTATTTCATTTTTAAGATTTTTTTTCGTGTTTTCGACCTCATCTCAGTAAAACGGGCATAATTCCTCGAATTTTAATTTCATGGAAATTTAAATCTGATTAAACCGCTGGAAGGAGCGTAAAATTTCCTATTTTCCTTGATGAAAATAAAAAAATTTCAAGATCGGAAAAACAGGTAAAAATTGGACTTGAAACAAAAAATTAGTAAAATCTTGGAAATCTCAACTTTTTTCAAACGCTCTTTGGTTCTGTAATCCGGCCCGTGAATTTTGCAACGGAATCAGCGCTCCGGGTAAGACGATCTGAGGGATTGGACGATGGGAGGAGGTGGCAGAGTTGGTCAAAATCTTTCTCATGAATATGATCAAGATTTTTAATTACAAGATTATGTTTATATGATTAAAAATAAGATTAAATTTGTATTCACACATAAGAGTATGATCAAAATCACAACCAATGTCTGAATAAGCATAAATTCTTAATAACAGAAAATGTGTGATTAATTTATGATTAAACGCAGGTTCTTGCGATTTATTACAATTTTACCATAATTGCGAACTGAATTCTATGATTACTCACGGGTTTCTGGGATTAATTACGGATTTATGTGATTAATTACACGAAATCACACGAAATGTGTGATTAATCACATAAATCCGATGATCAAGAATTTAATCTTATTCGTACAGTGGTTGTTATTTTAAACTTACTCTTAAGAGTGAATACGAATTAAATCTTATTCTTAATCACAGAAACTTATTCTAGTGATTAAAAATCTTAATCATATTCATGATTAAGTAGGTTTTGCCAAACTCTGGTGGGTGGGCGGGCAGCGCAGTAGACAGTGAGGCCTCCCGAAACACCTCAGATCGTCTTACCCGGAGTGCTGATTCCGTTGAAAAAATTCACGTTTTTCCGCAATCAAACACAAATTTCTGTGATAAGCCCCACTTTCAAAATAAAAATAATTAGACCGTTGGAAATCTGAAATTTTGGCGCATCTTTTAGGCCTACAGGTAAAAATTCACGGGCCGGATTACAGAACCTATGAGCGTTTGAGAAAAGTTGGGATTTCCAAGACAATTTTTCGTTTCAAGTTCAATTTTCACTTATTTTTCCGATTCGAAATTTTTTTTATTTTCATCAAGGAAAATAGGAAATTTTTTGCTCTTCAAGATTTAAATTTCCATGAAAATTCGAGGATTTATAGGCGTTTTACTGAGATAAGGTCGAAAACTCGAAAAAATCTTAAAAGTGAAATAAACTCAAAAAAAATCCTCTAAACAAATTACCAAGAGACATTTTTTTGCTGGAAATGGCCTGACCATTTTAAAATGAAACACCCTGTATAAAACTGGAACGAGTTCGTACCCACTTGGACCTAACTTGCATAAGAACCAACTCCACCAAGAGCTCGATTGTTCAAGGTAACCTTACGACAATGAGAGTTTGAAAAATGGTGTTGAAAACATACTTGCTGGGAGATATCATCTTCTTCTTGAGACCAAGCATCCATTTCTTCCAACTCGAGATGTGAATAGCTCGAGTGGGCAGCAGCCAAATTCTCTTCAGATTTGGTATGCCGAAGGGTGTTCATGCTTTTTGAGACGACAGGCGTTGTTGCCAGATCATCAACTTCCACAGCTTCGACATACAAGATGTACGGCGCCTGCGGAGTGCAGAGAGAGCGTATCATTAACAAAAATTCGTGACAACATGGTGAGGGGGTGGTTCCAAACATGTTTTATGTTAGGCGTATCATCGATCAGTAGACAGTTATGACACCAGAGCTAGTACACAACTATTTTTCAAATTAGTAGAATTAAAATGGGACCTCCGTGCAGTGAATAATCGCTGACATTGTACGGTTCCAAGCTTCCGAAATTAAGTGTCTGTTTTGGGGACGTAACGGTGGAATTACGAGTAAATTACTGTACAAGTTAAACTTTAGTCGGACCATCAGTAATGAGTACTAAGTACTCGATGGAGTTTTTCATCAAGTCTTGATGGATGTTAGTGGACAAATTCTGAAAGTTTGATATGAGATCCACACAGGATCATCAGAATACTGGCACAATATCCCGATATTTCAGAGGACTTGGATGAAAACTAGATGCTCTTTACAGGGTGTGCCGGATAATGAGATCAATACTTCAGGGAGTGATTCTACAACTAATTTGCAACAAAAAATTTCCTATAACATATATTTTTACTCAACATAAATTCGGCCTTTTTTCACATCTAAGATTTTTACGTAATCTCGACCTGTGTCACCAAAACGACTGGAACTACTATAAATTAATCCAGTAAGTATACATCTGAGGATACCGTTGAAAAAGCATTAAATTTCCTTTCTCCGCGAAGTCAAACCAAAATTTTTGATGGTGAAAAAACTGTCTGAACTTCCACGAATATGAAAAAATCCTTTTTTAAGCGGCTGTAAATGTCCTAGTTCTGGATTGTCTTTCGTGTACCTCTACTGTAAATACTGGCCCGATATCTCAGATTTTCATCGACGTAATCATACCCTTTTTCACAATCAAATTTAGGCGAGACAGTTGTATTTGAACGCGAAGGAATGTGCATTTTTCCTAATTAAATCAGCATTCTGGATTGAGATTCCGGAGTGGAACGAGGGGGGAGGGGACCTACTGCGCCGCTCTCCCTCCCCCTTTTTTTGGGATCTTTCACCAAATAAATCCCATAAAAATATTTCTTCTGACATCAGGGGTAAGGGAAATTTAACGCTCTTTCAAACGGTATCCTCATATTTATACTTTCTGAATCTATTATGGTAGTTGCATTTGTTTTGGTGATACAAGTCGAAGTCACGTAAAAAATCTGAGATGAGAAAATAGTTGGATTTTATGTTGAATAAAAAACACATGTTACTAGACCTTATTTTGGTGCACATTAGTTTTAGAATAACCCCCTGAAGTATTGATCACATTATCTGGTGCATCTTGTATTCTTATCATCCTTAAATTGTATTTAATACGACACAATTTTTCTAGGTAGGTACCTGTAGGAAACCATCAAGACTCCATCGTATTCGAAATTACAGAAGAATATCCCCCAAATTAGAATCAGGAATTACTTCAAAATTTAACCGAAATTCGAAGAAAATAGTGGAAGTTATACGTTTGGCAAGAATTTACGAAGAGGCAGTCATCGATTCAGATCTACAACGCAAAATTTGAGCGGGAAGTTGTACTTTCAGGAAAAAATCTACAAGCTCTATAGAATGAAGGAAATGGGATGGGACGGAGCACTTGAAATTAGAAGGGAATTCAACTTAAGACCATTGTTGTCTTGAATGTGCAGGTATCACTGCGTATTTATGCAAAGAATTTTTCCATTTATTTACTTTGTCTTTCGAGTTGAGGACAGCAGCAGCATGAGGAGGTATCCTGACGATGTGGTGAGGGATGTGAGTACACAGGGGGAGCCACACTCGGGCTGGCAGGTTCAAATTGAGCGTCGTCAATTCTGAAATCAGTCGCGTCGTTCTCGCCTCTTTGGTGCTTATTGTCGCTAGGAGCTTCCCGATGTTAATCAGGGATTTGATCAGTTCGAGCTCCGGAGATAAACGAGGGGCCTGGAAAACAGAATTTTCGTAAGATGAACAGGAAAGGCCAAAACCTTAACAATGTCATCCCTAATAATGATAATCAACAAGTGTGCTTTTAAACACCATAATATGGTGTTTATATTATATTATATGACTTTGGACCAATACAGCCCAATTGAGGTTCTCAGATGAAACTTGAGATCTTTGTTACAACTGTGTCATGAGGCTCTAGCTTTCAGTAGTCACATAACATACCTCCCAGTTGGATTTTATCCAAAGCATTTAAAATTACAAGGAAACCACGAAACAAAGTTACTCCAGTCATAAAATGCTCAATAGACATTAAATTAAGTGAAACTAGCTACAAACCTGAAGTTGCTGCTTTTTTCATCTTTCATTTATTGTAGAATTACTTAGATTTAGAATACTTAGATGTACAATTACTTAAATTTATTGTAGAAAGGTAGAATATATACCTTTAAGGGGGTCTCAGTCGGTCACAATTCGTTCCTCGTTCCGGTTTAGTATTTCCGTAAATTTCAGGCGCTAAAACTTAAAAAATTGTACCTAAATTTGAAATTTTTGAAATTTATTAGTGCAGTAGCCTTGGGAATTGTAAAACTAAAAAGATTGCCGCTGGAATCATCAAAATCGAACCAAATTGCCAGAGAAAAATGGGAAAAACTTAATTGAATAAACGGTTCTCCCAATTTTTCTCTGGCAATTATTGTTTGATTTTGATGCTTCCAGCGGCAATATTTTAGTTTTTCAATTCCCTAGACTGCTATACTAGTTTCAAAAATCCTTGAAAATTTCAAATTTAGGTACAAATTTTGACGTTTGAGCCCCTGTAATTTACGGAAATACTAACCCGGAACGAGGAACCAAAGGTGACCGACTGAGACCCCCTTAAAGGTATATATTCTTCCTTTATACAATTAATTTAAGTAATGAAAGATGAAAAAAGCAGCAACTCCAGGTTTGTAGCTAGTTTAACATTTATATTCTACTTAGTGAGTTACCTAAATGTCCCTGAAGATTGAGTCCCTTATAAATTGAGATGAAGAGCTTCGTGTCGAAGTAAATACATTTGGAGGAAATCCAAAAGCTGCCTTTAATTCACAAAAATCCACCATTTAATTTGGATTGGGTAAATAACTATTCAAGTTAAGGGTAGATGCTTTATTTTCGACGAAAACGCGAACCTTTGATGAATTATTCCTTCCATATTACGGGAATTACTACATTACTTAAATTAATGCCGGGAGGGGGTATTCTTGAAAAGCGGGTAACGAGATAAGATAAGGAAGACTAATTCACTAATAGACCGACGAGAGGGAGCTGAATGAGACCCTGAAAAATGCCTTTATCTTGTACGGCCGACGTTGTTAACCTACTTTGTCACTGTGGATGCGGGCTGGATCATTAATCCAAATTTGTCTTCCTTTGAGGGATATTGATCCACTATAACAGCATTATGTGGCTGATTGCAAGATGCAGCGAGTCGACTGACCTCATAATTCACGCCAAAATGATAAAAATCTGGGCTCATGGCCCCAATTCGTGGGTTTCCAGCCACTATGGATTAAATCTGCTCTGATAAACAGGAGTTATAGGGGATGCACATGCATTTTCTGAAGAACTAAGTGGACTATTACCTTCATTTTTCTAGCTCGAAGAAAGACCATCTTCATGTGATAAAGATCCTATAATTTAGATCTTGATCCTTATCCTAGGATACTCAAGAGATTAATTAGCTTTTAAGGCAATACTTGAGGATTTTCTGACGTATGAATCAACAGAGGAAGCTTTTTCACAAGGATATTTTCTTGAAGAATGCACTGTAAAAAGAGTGGCTGGTGTCCTAGAACGAGTTAGAGCAATAGAAATAGCGTGATATTCTGAATTCCAATTACATTAAAACAGAACTAATAGGTAGGTACGTGATGATAGTCTCAACAGGAAAACCTTTCCTGTGAACAACAATAATTACACGACTCCTCCGAAACAGGTAATTAGGAACGAGAACGACAGTGGAAAACGTTAATTTCTGCACTAGATACCAACAAGCTACAAATAATTAGGGCTTCAAATCCGTACTTTCTCGCAGGATCCACTCTTGCCGCTGCGAGGAATCCTATCTTGCTACTTGACAATGGGGTATTTCAGTAAATTAAAAAAAAAAATTTTTTTTCAAAAGAGCATGGCTCAGGAATAACGGTAATCGGGTCTGTTCGTCGAGAAAACGTTTTTAAAAAATCAGAGAAGCTAAGGAAAGTTGAAGATTTGAATGGTGTGACGTAGCTAGCCAACTGTCTTTGAATAAAGTATCCATGCACAGAAACCCTTGGAGGACCTCTAGGATACTACAATATACTACTCACACCCGCGCGCGGCATAAGTGTGTGTGCGTTAAGGGAGGCCCGCCTTTTTTTCAAACGTGTGATCTCTTTAATTAATTTTTCTACCACATGTTATAGTATCATTGGGCTTAAAGTTGGAGTGTTTAGGTTTTCAAGGGTGCTGAATCCAAATTTGAGGTCAAAAACCTGAATTTCCGACCCACTGAAATACCCCATTCCCCGCGGGATCTCACTTTTAACATGACTACACCCACATATTACATAATTTCTCCCAATTCCACCACAATCCTATCACATGCCGATCCTTATCATCCAAGGTACCTAAAATTGAAATAAAATTACATAAGTATGTCGTGTATTCTAGGTTCTCAAGATTTCACGAAAAAATCAAAGGAATGTGTGTAGCTCGAGCTGAACACCTGCAACCTGTAACAGTTGAGACTGGAGGCGCCTTTCCTCTACTAGGTACTTACCCTAGTTGTGTATTTGTAAGGGCAGCTCGAGGGACCACCATATTCTACTCTAATAAACAATCTCATCTTGTTCACTTCAACGCTTTCCTTTCCACCTTACACGACCATTGAACGGTTCTGGGCCGGGTGATCATCCTAATCATCACACCCACATCTACTAACGGTTCTGTGCTGATTGGACCTACCTTCACCCTCACAAACATCGGTTCTGGGCCGGCCGATGAGCTCCAGATCATTTTCACTCCCACCTCTTTTTCTCGTCGAGTAAATCAGTCAGTTCAAAATTTGGTAAATTCACAAGTTAGTTCAAGTTTTATAGAACATGAGACCTTGTTTTTTTTCTTCTATTTTAGTTTGATTGATGGTATTCGATTAACGGTATTTCTATTCACATCTTTGCACGCAAGTTTTAAAATAGGAAACAAAATGAGAAAATTATTCAATAGAATGGGGAATTTGCCTCAATTTTAGATTCTGGAATTTCAAGTCAAATCCTATAATAGGGCCCTAGAATAACGTTTAACACTAGGAATAACCAAGGGGAAAAAATTACCGTAGGAGAAAATGACTAAACAAGTGAAGCCTCTGTTACAAAACACCGCGAAAATCGAGGAATATTGTTGACGTCATACGAAAAAAAAAAAACGACGCGAAAACAACTCCGACAACAGACAGAGTTCTAGCACCGCCACACAAAACGATCCAGTGAAATGGCTACTCGAATAATGTGATTCAAATCTTGAAACTAAATAAGAGAAGATGAAGACTAATAATGCTTGATAAACTAATAGGTAGAATCGTATTGTAAAAAAGTGAGTAATATTGTTTCTTTTGGTCACTTTTGTGTCTGGGTTCTTCCTGCCAGTTCGCAATCTCGTGCGCACTACTCGTAAGCTAAAAGTTCGTGTGTGTACCTCCTTTGAAGTCAAATTGGTAGAATATCCGTTACGTTTCAAACATGGCTGCCTCTTACACATTGCCACCACATTTAAAATTTCCATCTTCCTTAAATTCTCTAAATTTTTTGGATGCGTTTTCGAGCAGCTCACTATGGTTTTATTCCATAAAAATAAACCCTCATTCGAAAAAAAAAAAATGTGAGGCAAATTCCCCATTTGTCATAACAGCCGTGGAAAAATCCCTGGAATTTCGGTCATAGATACTTCCATTAAGTTTCAATAGTAACAACCCGCGGAATCTACGAGCCGTCAACCCTACAAAATACACTTACAGAATACACGTCAGCCCCGCGGGATCCCGAAAGTGGGGGACTGGAGGCCCAATAGTGACGTAGTGACCTTACGAGTAACTGTAAGTTGGTACTGAGGATTTCTTATCCCTAGGATACTGAAAGTGCAAGCATAGAAAGCGGAAACGAATTATGTTGGGATCGATATCTGAGTACTCACATCACACGAACAGACGGTTCGTTTGCCCCGGAGGTCGTTTACCTTCCCTTGGCAGGTGTCGAAGCATGTACAACCATTGTCGTAGGCCCGACCGGAGTTGAGGTCGCCCAAGCAAACTCTGCTGGTCCCTGAAACATTAGGATTAAATTTAAAACAAGTAAAACTCGACAACTTGAAGATCACACGAGCGTTGCACAAACACGAAGTTCTTGTGACTCGTAGAACAAAAACTGAACTCAAAACCTTATTTTTGGTTTTTTATTTTCAATCATGAACCCTGGGAATCGAGCAAGAAAAAAGTACCCTCCCTCCCTCAAAATTTGATGGTTTTCGTTTCAAGTACCTATGTAAAATCCACAAATCGATTTTTTTTAAAATTCCGTCCGTACGCGGCTCTTTGCCCAGTTCCCAAATTGTTGGAACTGCTACAGATACATAATGATAAAACTTCATAAAATTAATAAAAAAATTAATTGATAAAAATTTGATTAAATTTTAGTACTTGGGCTCCATTTTGGGTCTAGAAAAAAAGAAAGGAAGAACTTGTAAAAATGAAGAGAGCTGGAAAAATCACTATAACTTGATGATAATATAATAATAACTGGAGCGGCTTAGTCGGATCGTTATCGTCCATTCGGAGAATATGGCCGGCCCTTAATCTCCCCAACCTCACGAATTTGACAGCGTACAGCTGGTAGAGCTCTTCATTGTGGCGCCACCTCCATGGAAACTTTCGGTATAAAGGTGTTATTTCACTCATTCAAAAATAGTGATGATTTTTAAGATGACCCTGATGTTTTATCATCAATTTGAGATAGTGTTACATGGTTTGTTAAATGCGCATTTATTGTGAAATTGATCACTAGACGTGGGCCCTGCGAAGGGACCAAAACCCCGCCCCCTAACCTGCCCATGGTCCTTAGAAGGTAGTTGACAGTCCTCTCGCACGGTTGGTAGGGATGGGTATCGTTACTAAAGTATCGATATTTTGTATCGATACTGTATCGTATCCGAGTATCGATATCCCAAGTATCGTTGGGCATGAG
This sequence comes from Apolygus lucorum, assembly GCA_009739505.2. Classification (NCBI taxonomy): domain Eukaryota; kingdom Metazoa; phylum Arthropoda; class Insecta; order Hemiptera; family Miridae; genus Apolygus; species Apolygus lucorum. The sequence continues at coordinate 37,845,225 of CM019177.2, read as the reverse complement.
TATCGATATTTTGAAATATCGAGTATCGATACCCATCCCTAACGGTTGGTTGAGTTGTTTCCGTTACTACCTACTCTGTGGGTTGGACGAATGATGAGTCAGAAACAAGAGTGTGAATCGCACATGAATAAAATCATCTTTCGTATTGATGGTACCCACAACTTCGGGATAACGATGTTTTGCTGGTAGATTTCTGTCAACATATTAATGGAACAACCCTGTTATGTGTAGATGGGTGATCTGTATAGAAAACGCTGCAAATCATTGCTCAAAGGTTTATTATTTTCTGCAGAGATCACCCTTCTGTATAGATCACTGGTTCTCCATCAATAGCACCTACCACCATCTGTATTCTCCCTTGACCTTCCCTCTCAAATTTCAGCTTCCTGCGTTCAATAGGATTGAAAATGGCTTCGGAGCTCACTCAGCTGATCTGAAGAGTGAAGAAGATCTCCTCGACTGCTGGAGACGCCTGGAAGAGCACTTCCATTCAATAGGATTGAAAATGGCTTCGGAGCTCACTCAGCTGATCAGTGATCTGAAGAGTGAAGAAGCCTTTGAGCAAAGATTTGCAGCGTTTTTTACCCACCAACATTTTTTTTACCTACCAACTTTTGTTTACCTACTAGCTAGGTACTACCTACCACACCATACTGGCTTCACACCTTCACCATCAAGTTTATTAGAAAGAACTAAACGCTTCACACTCGATTGGAAAAATATGGAAAATTTGATTACTGGATACGCAGAAGGCAAAACTGTATACAAATCGAAGAAATGAACAGCGATCGCATTTTAGTCCGATAAAATTTGAATGGAGATTAGACCTCTTTTGCGATTCACACTCATGATTCTGTTTTATCGAAGGAAAACCTTCAAGTACTCGTAGGGACCGAACAATTTGTCCTACAGAACTCCGGGTGGTCTCAAAATTTTTTAAAAATTCTATACTATTTAGAATTGGTGAAAAAACGATACCTTTATTTCGAGAGTTTTCGAGCTAGGGCACTCTTGAAAATTTCAACCCTTAATTTTCACCCCTTAGAAGTGACCTACATCAACCAAAAGCTTCGCGGCACAACTAGACCCCAAATGGAGCCCATATACCAAATTTGAACCAAATCGGTGCAGTGTTGCTAAGAAAAGTGCCGCGGACGGCGGACGGGGGACGGTTGACGGACATTGCAAATTTGGATTCTACGCACCTTGAAACGTAAAGTGACAAAGTTTGAGGGGGGGTAATACAAATTTTTTGCGATACGATCACATAGGCTTATTATTAGAAATAATAAACCGTTCTGCAATAATTTGCAGCGTTATTGACATGGATATGTCTTTTGGGGGCTAAGGAATTTTTCGCGACACTTTTTTTTTGCCACAAAAAATGTAACGCGGATACCAGTAAACAAAATCATAGCTACATATCGGTAGCTATGAAGCAAGGTTCTCTAGAATACTGCGAAATAATTACGTGCAATCGGAGTTTGAAAAAAAATTTAATTTTCAAATTACACCTACAACAATGGACATATCCATGATCTATTGTTTATCCCTCTAGAGAGAAATTTATGTTGAAATGAAATTTCCAACTTCACAAAATTTTGTAATCATCTTATCAAGTATGAGGCTCGAGATTAATAAAATGACTCGAGAAAAACAGATGACTGGAGAAAAATTAGTATCAGATTAGTATCGATATGTGTATTCGATCTTTCATAACCTGTTTGATTGAGATAACAGCCTATTTAGTTACCTTCCATTATCCATTGTCTAGTTGTCGTATCAGATACGAATGAAAAGATTCTTTTCATTCAACAACATTCCATTTTTTTGGAAAGGAGAATAAATTCATGAAATAAGAGTCTTCTCACCAGAACCTATACCGTCTGATGGAAGGTGAAAAAATTGAAAAAACAATCATACCAAGAATAGAATCCGTCGAGAGAATAAAACAACTTGGAAGCAAAAGTTTGGGGTCATTTATTATCCATCACATCCATAGTTCTTGTTGTTTGTGGTTTTCTTTTGTGCCATAAAGTTCTGGTCCTAATGATGGGTAGTAAATTGCTGGCAAAGTTGTAGTTTTATTTTACCGAGCGGTTATTGAGCATTTAGTTGAGGAGTCTGTACACGATCGAAAACGTTCAACTAACATCTCTATTCAATATAATAAGAGGGCACATTCCATACAAAGTGGGAATTTACGTTCATTTATAAGTACCAAAAGTAGGAATGAAAACTGTGATAATATTTTTGATGACATCCGTGAAAGTACAAACAATGAAAATGGAATATTTCCAGAAGAGTTTTCATCAAAACGGACAGTAGGTGAATTCATCATGAATGCTAAAGCAATTTCAGAAAATTGGATCAACACTGGTTGAAACTCCACCCCCCAAACACTCTCGCTTGAATTTGGGCGAAAAAGGCTTGCGAAAGCTGTCGCTTAATGCTCATTCAACAGCTGGCTTTTCGAAGACGGAAATTGTATCTGAAGAGCAGAAAACCTCATTTCTAACTACAATGACAACTGTGGAGGGAGATTATTACAAAAGTTTTTTGATGGGTGCGTGGGAGACCTAAAATGGAAAAGGGACGACTCAGATTGATTCGTCACGTTCCCAATAGACATTTGAAACATTACGTAATACATTTTGGTCCAAATCTCAATAACATGTTGTTTCAAAGAATAAGTTGATCATCTTTTTAAGAGCTTCCATAATTTAGTGGTAATAATCTATCATCATCAGAAAGAAAATAACAGACCTAAAATTATAACAAAGCTAAACCAAAATTTACAAAGCTTTTCAACCAACCTTTGGGCCTCAACAGGCGAATTCAACTTTAAACCCTCCTTGCTTAATTTGCCGTTTGCTAAATATCAGTGGTGGGGTAAAAAGTTTGTATTAAATGAGTAATAATAGGTTTGGGGGTTTTACTGCTTTCCCAATCTTCAGAAAATCGAGATAATGTGAATTGGAGCCAGTTTTAATTATTTTCCAGAAGACCATGGAATAATTTTTCCAGAGATGAGGGGTTTTGAGAATTGTTTACACCTGTAAAAATCCTGAAAAGTTTTGAGAAAACATGAAAAAAATCGCCCGAAGACCGCGGAACTGATGGGGTGTGCGCATGGGTCGGAAAAACTGTTTATTGTTATTTGTAATCTAAACTAGACCTTATTCTGAGAATTTTGACACCAACCGCCAACCAACACCAACCTTCTAGCGTGAAAAGACCTACTCATCCAAAAAGAGAACGGCTGGTGTCGAAATTCTCAGGATGAGGTCTACTTTCGATTAAAAATTTTTTAAACATCAGAAGCAACCCCATTGGTGAAATTTCTGTTTTTAGCGAGTAGGAACGAAGCCTAGAAATTAGGGATCTTAAAAACCACATTCGTTGCTTCACACTTACACAAGTTTGTACGAGTATTATAGCGAAAAAAAAGAAAAGATCATACAGTCTTAGATAAATTTTAATGGTTTTTTTTAGAAAATTGTTTTTCTGCCAAGCTCAATACTTTCCTTCTCGTCTTTTAGATGAGTTGAGAAATTCAAAAATTGTCCTTAGTAGCACTCAACAACTAACGTCTAGGAGCGAACTAGCATTCCCATTCGTAATATTAGCTTTTGGTTGAGGACTGCTTCGTGGATGGTCGGAGGATAAACTAACGAAGTGAATTCAAATGCAAAATTACATTAGCCACACGAATTAATGCGAAGCTGGTAATATCGCGAGAGAAGATGAAATTCAAACTGGCACAAGGTACGGCGGTTTGGCTCAAGCTTGCAACCGCAGGTTGAGGGTGAAGGAAAGCAACTTTCAATAATTACACGCCTCTCACGCGCAGGGAATGATGTGGCTTTGCAGAAACATATTGTGTTTCTACGGATGATGTAAGGTAAATGTAAGCGCATTGTTGAATTTAAATGACTATAAATACATAACTTACGTTTGGCTTCAGTATATTAAAGTACCCGTTCTACAGTACAGGAGCGATCATGCTTTAATAACAATTAACAATAACATAAGTACAATCAAAGCACGTTATTCATTTTCAATAGTAACTAATTCAATTTCAGTAGATAACTTATCAACCGAAGGGCCAAATATCTTGTTTCGCTCCTATTCATTTTCTGATTCTACAAAGGTAGATTCCTACCAATTTTGGAACGTGAAAACAAGCTCTTCACAGAAAATGATAAACCAAAAATGAGTGGGGACATAAAAACTATAAAAGACCAGGGGGAAAATGAGTTTTCTAAATGTTAGCGACATTCGCAAGTTCACTAAAATTCATCTGGAAGATCCTTTATCGAATTGTTGGGGCGTGGTTGGAATAAAAACAAGTGGGTGTGGCACATAGCTTCCCCGTATTGTATAGATGCTCCGTTGCATAGTAGTTTATCTCAAAACATCAATCTCTAAGTACCTTCCACTACCCTCATAGGGGACCATCTCCACGCTAATGTGAACAATCCTGAGAAATTTCGTCGAAATCGGATGGAAAATGTAGAAGTTATGGCTGTTACAAGGAATTCACCTTTGCGCATGCGCAGCATCTATTATTAGTCTGGGGAATATAATTTTCATAGAGGACCATCTACGCGCCAATCTGAACAATCCTCGAAAATTTCATCAAATTCGGATGAAAAATGTAAGTGTTATGGCTGTTACAAGGATTTTACGTTTGCGCATGCGCAGCGGCTACTGTCAATTTTGAGGCCTTGATTTTCATTGGGGACTATCTAAATCCAATCCGCATAATCCATGAAAATTTCATCGAAATCGGATAGAAAATCTGGAAGTTATGGCTGTTACAAGGAATTCACGTTTGCGCATGCGCAGCGGCTACCATCAGTCCGGGGGTGATGATTTTCATAGGGGACCGTCTACACGCCAACCCGCCAAATCGGACAACAACTTCGTATAGTTATGCCGGTTACAAGGATTTCACAAGACAGACAGACGGACACGGAACCAAAATTGTTCAGAGAGGTCTGAGACGTAAAAAACGAGTGGAAATTTCGATTTTGGAGAACTTTTTTATAACCTTGAAAAGTGAAAACAAAGTTTCCGCTACCTTGGTAGACTCGGAAGCAATAAGATAATAATATGTATAGTTGACCAATCGACCCTTTTAAGGGGAATCAAACTTTTATCCAGATTTGTTCTTCAGTTCTCAATACAAAGGAGAGTGTGTTCAACCTTGGAATGGGTGTGCTAGAGTCCATCTTCACGCGTGCAAACCATGCATTGTCCTTCGTTCAGATGCTGTACTTGCATGAATCCAGATGGTGTATCTTTTCCCCTATCTTTTCCCCAGAACCAAAGTGTTATATGGGATCCCACTTATCATAGTTCAATCGATGGTACTTCAAATTACAAAATAAAAATAAAATCTCAGAAGAGAAAGACAGGAGTGTGTTACAAGGAGTGTATCATGGTACATACCACTAAAGAGTTTCAATACGAACATGTTTCTTTGCGCACCTACGGTCCATGCATCATTGCTTCAATAATTTTGGTTTTTTTTCTTTCAATTAATGAGATTTGCTCAAAACTGAACAATTTCATGGAAACACCACTCCCTACTGCCACAGACCGCGAGGTTTTTATCATCATCAAGGTTTTCCGCTCGAGCAAATCATCAACATCCAGCAACTTCACAGCCCCCTCGTTAGTATGACCTTGTAGGCTCTGATGATGGACTATTGCTTGAGTTTTGATGAGTAAATTTGTTGTGGGAATTGTAAGGACCTTATGGACGTCGTAACTGGTTAAGTATCGATACGCATCAACGCATGGCCGCAATACTTATTTCTGTGGAATCGCTGTATAATGTCAAGATTGCTTTGAAAGGTGTAGACTCGCCTGACCTGATTGAATAAGGTTAATTTTTCTGGATTGACCAACCAATGCATTTTTCGGAATTTGGTCCCCTGAGCTATTCTTTTATTTTTCACAAACATTCATTCTCCAGCAGAGTTTCGTATCCAGAGTCATACTAGGATATTTTCCCCCATTAGCGAAAGGGTTGACTTTGCCATTAATATACTATATTATATCAAATGATGCCAGGGTGTTCCTCTTGACTTCTGGAAGATCAATGGTGTTTAGGACGGTCAAGAGGGGATGAATCATTTTGTTTCCGAGTATGGGTCATGGAGCATGGAGTATGGTATGGGTGGAGCGACTCGGCATATTATGATAATCATAAGCTCAGTTGAATGTTTCCAGCAAAATATGCCATAATATGATTGAGTCTCTCGTGCTAAATTTCATCGAAAGCATGGGCAAGTTGCCCAGGGCAACGTCGTCGAATACAGTTGAGCAGACTGTTTTGCTTTCCATGGCTTGTCCAATAATATGAGTGCGTCTGATCACCTGATCTATAGTCGAGTGCTAGTGGCGGAAAAGGTATGATGTTTCATTCTTGTACAATTTTGATGAGTCGTTTATGAAGCAGTTCCTCAAAGAATTTTGAGAGATCTTCAAGAAGTCTCAAGAAGGTCTTCAAGAAGGTTTCAAGAAGTTAGTTCTTCAGATTTACCTTCCGGGGTAAGTGTTTGAGGACTTGTCCAGTAATCAAGTCATATCCAGCGGCCTCATTTGATGGTGTTTTGTACTTCTTTGACAGTGACCAATGGGATGTCAATTAGTTGATCTTCTAAGGGAACTTCGAGAGAGATTCATCATTAGGACAATCAGGAATGGACATAAAAATATCTGCTAGATGACGAGCAAAAGCATCTTCCCTTTCTTGATTGGTTTTACCCACTTGCTATTAGATGTATCTTTAATAGGAGGTGCTCGGGTGATAGTTCTCTTCAAGTGCCTTCCAGAGAGAGTATTCAGTGTTTCGATAACTGCTGAGCGATGTGAGAAGATCTTCTTTATCTGCTTCATCAAGTTATCAAGTTTGTACCAAATTTTGAGAATGATCGTGAATGTTTAGTACAAGTTGGATAGAATTATATAATATAATTGTTTATCAGTGTTTATCGGGATTTTGCCATATAATATAAAGAGTTAAAATTATAACAGACAATTCCGAGCACAAAATCCGTCGCTAACCCAATGTTGGGAGAGTAACTTGGGTTTTACCAATGGGTGCTATCTTGTTAGGAGTATTATCACCTCAATGAATCATTGTGACAAACCCAACTGCGCAACATGACGATGACGTACCTACTAAAGAAAATTGAATAACAAACGGATGACCTTGTAAGTACGCCCAAAGGTAAATAAATGATGCATTCTCGAAAAATTTTCAGAGAGAAAAAGTGTACCTTCTTGCTGTAAGCCTTTGGTCGGGGTATCGATCCGATCGGGAATAAAAGATTCTAAATTTTGAGGTTACTGTTAAAAGGGGGAAGTGTAACGGTTCCAGGAACAACTGAAAAGACAAAAAACTTATACTAGAAAATAGAATAATACTTAGCTTGTAACGTGTCGTTGGTAGCTTGACTCGATACGGCTTGGGAGATGAGGCTGCGTTCTACTTTGAAGTCACTCTTGATATTTATGTAAATGTTACCTGTTTGTACCAATGCGGTGTATCGGTTGTTGAAATAAAGAATGATTTTAAGTTACTCGTTTCTGTGCAAGTGAATTTAACTACCTAGTTACCGATACCCGATACTCATGAACCAGAATCAGAACCAGGGTAAGATTGTAAGAAAATGTAGAGTAATGCAAGGTTATTTATTAGGAACAAAATGAGACTAGAGGGTTCCACGACCCAGTTCTGCCAGAAGGGCGTTCTACGAGAGGCAAATGTGATTAGTTTAACTTGACTAGGCGTTACAGCTCTCTTAAGATTAGTTACAGGTAAGATTTTGGTTTTCAACTTGAATGTTCCAGTTCAGATACTGTTTTACTTATGGTTACTGAGTTACTCTTCACTAACTACCTACTATTGGCCAATAAAATAGGTGTTTCACTTTGTTCACTCACGTGACGGGGTACCGGAGCGAGTCCGCACACGATGAGAGGCGAGGTGTAGATCTTGGGGGGAGTAGCCGGGATCGGACTGGTTCGCGTCGCGGTTCCTTCGGACGGTTCCAGGGGAGGCAGGACGAAAGCCGAGTTACACTGAGGAGCACCACTCACTGGTTATAGCCTACAATGGTCGACTGGGAGGCAGGAGGATGATTTGGTACAGTTCGATACAGGGTCGATACTGGTACGGGGGAGATAGCTTCACGGACGGGGGGGATCGCTTCAGAGACTGTGCTGGCTAGGCGCGCTTCAAGGACTGAGGTGTTCAGGTCTCTATTTCTTCATTTGACTGCTCCCCTCTCCAGTCTGGCCAACCTAACCACGCCAAAAACCCCAGTTTGATGGGCTTTGGGTGATCAGGGCTTCACTTTCTAGCTTGACAATTGTTGTTGGTGGTTGTGTGCCCAAGGTGGTGGGAGGGCACGATGAATGGCCACGCCCATTTGTGTGTGTGGCTGTGGGCTCCTTCTCCTGCTGCTGTTCAGGGCTTACTGGCCTCTACGGCCTGGTCTTCCTGTGTTGAGGGTTGGTTCAGGGCTTACTGGCCTCTACGGCCTGGGGTCTTTCTCCCGGGGGTTGTCAGGGCTTACTGGCCTCAATGGCCTGATAGGGGAAACAGTGAGCTGCTGAGCGGCAGCTCACATCCCCCACCTCTCCGGGAGCCAGCGTCGTCCTCGATGACGCTGGGTATGGGCAGGGGTTGCGAGGGGTAAGCTCGTCGCAGCCCTGTCTCATACTTGTAGCGACGGCATCCTGGACAGGTTGATGGTGTGCGGGATTTCTTATGGTCTTCGGGACAGGTTGGTAATTCCCTCTGGGCCTCGTGCGACTTCTTGAGGCGTTGCCAGAACGTCTTACACGCCGTGCAGCGGAAGTTGACGATTTGCTGGCACGGGCGTGTACAGACGGGGCACGTCCTTGGTCCTTTTGGGGCCGACGACCTTTTCAGTCGGAGGACCAAGGGCGAGACGGTCCGGGGTTCCTCACACCGCTCGAGCTGGATTCGCGGGGTTCTAAGCGGCGTTGCCATCCAGGTTGCAAAATCCTGATAGAAGGTTGGCGTTGGCGGGTCGGGTATGTCTTCCTCGTGAGTGGGCTCCACGGCGTCGGCTGATGATGGGTGGGCGGTCTCATCGTCTGGTGCCTCAGGATCGGTGACCGGTGAAGGTAGGGTCACGGACACCGTAATTTCCTCGGGTACGGGTTCTGCTGCCGGGGAGGTTGATGGACTGGGCTCGACAGGTGTGGGCGTCTTCTTCTCCCGTCTTGTCTTCTTTTTCTTCTGGGTGTTGACTCGATCGGCCGTGGATTCGGAGGAGGAATCCGACGACGATGAGGACCCCGAGGAGGACGAGGACGAAGAAGACGACGAGGATGATGACGACGCGGGTTTGCCTTCCTTCTCTTTGCGGCTCCTCATCTTGCTGGCGGGCGTTGTTGCTGCTTGGGGTGCAACCTCCTGGGATGACGAGGGCAAAGCGGTGGAGGTGCTTGCCGTCTCTGCTGGCTTGGTCTCAGTCGACTCGGTCCTCGCCGCGGGTGGCTCCGCAGCTGACTGTACCGGCACTGTGTCGAGGTGCTCGTGTTCGCACAGTGCCCGCAGCAGAGTTTGCTTCTCCAACAACCACTCGTTTTGCTTCTCGAGTAGGATGTCGCGCTCCTGGGCAATACGACGATAAATCGGGAGTAGCTCGGTTATTTCTGTGACCGAGACAATGGCCGCATCCGCCAATATGGCCTTGGCGTTATACTCTTCTGTCCGCAACATGAACTTTATCAAGGTGGCTAGGGTGGGCATGGTGAACCTTGGATTGAACACGGGTTCCGCGGTATTCAGGACGGTGGGGGCCAACGCGTTAAGACGAGCGGTCGCGCGATCAAGGTACCGGTGTATTGTGGCGATATCTTCGTCTGGCGGTGGGGCTCCTTTTTGTGCTCGCGGATCCCGGAGATGTTGGTGCGTCATCCTAGAAACCACAAATTGCCCCTAATAGCATTTGACCCTTGAAATTGTACGGCATTTACTTGAGTGCGAACCAGCGCATCTTTGGCTCAATTGAGGATCAAAAGTACGGTGAGTACCTCAGTCTTCGATATGTGGTTATTCAAACTCGTTAGACCTGAAGGGTCTAGTGGTGGGTTTCTCTGGGTTCGTGGTATTGGGAGTTTGACCTGAGGGGTCCTGATTAAATGGTTTGACCTGAAGGGTCCTATTTAATTGGTTGACCTGAAGGGTCCAGTTCGGTTTTCATTCCTAACTTCGGCTTGCATTACTCTATTTTATATGCATTACTCCATTTAGTGTTCTTGTTTCAGGTGTCTGTGTTCGTGTGTTTCTGTCAGGTAAGTCTTAGTTTTAGTCTTAGTTTTAGTCTTAGTTTTAGTTAGTCAGTAAGTCATCGCCTTCCCGCATGGGTCTGGCTGTAGTTTACCGGCACTCTAGGTCGTAGGGAGTACCGTGTTGCAGAGCGATTTTCCGTACCTTCATCATTTTGGCGGCTTTTTGTGGCGGGCTGCTGCGATGTTGAGGCGACGGGTTGCTTGTTCCTTACGCTCGGCGGGGTGTCAGGAGACTCTGTAGTCTGATCCCATATGTCGTGCTGACGAGGTGTCGTGCCCGTGAGCGCAGAGGTCGCTGGGCTTCCCAGGGTTCCTCCTGTAGTGGAACCTGAGGGTCCCGCTGCACTCGGGACGTTCTCTGGGGTGCTTGTGATTGTGTCCGATGAGTCTGCAGATTGGTGACCTTGGTTACAGGGTTCCTCTGTCACCCACTCCATTAGATGGGGGTCTTCGGGGTTTTCTTTTGCGGGATCGTCGATCTGAGGGAGTGGAACTATCGGTTGTTCTCGTTCTAGTTCTGTCAAATGTTCCATGAATGCTTCATCCGGAACTCCGGCGGAGAAAGCGGGCTTTAATCGATTTATATGCACCGTCTGGCACTTTATATCGGCGACGTCTCGGATTTCATAGGTTACTTCCGTATGTTTCTTTGTTACGACCCAAGGGCCCGACCATGGGCTCCATAATTTCCGCGCGGCTCCAACTGGCGGTTGCATTTCCCTTAGATACACTCGATCTCCGGGTTGGAATGATCTTGCGGCCAGACGAGCGTTTATTATGTCGCTTCTCTTTTTCCATGCTTGGTGGAGACAGTGGATTGCAGCGTTATGGGCCGTCTGGAGATGTTTCAGGCCTGTGGTGTCTTCTGGTGAACTTCTCAGGCTTTGGAAGGACTCGTTGGGAAGTCTTATTTCTCTTCCGAAGGTTAAGAAATTGGGAGAGAATCCTGTGCTTTTGTGAGGCAGAGATCGATAAGCAGCGAGGGCGATTGGCAGTACCGATTCCCAGGCGGTGGTATTCTTGACTATCTTCGAGAGGATGTTGGCGAGGGTTTTGTGAAAGCGTTCACAAACGCCGTTACCTTCAGGGTGATACGCCGTCGTGAAGACTTGACGTATCCCCCATTTGGTGCACAGTTCCTTCGTCGATCTTGCGGTAAAAGCAGTTCCTCGATCGGAGATGAGCCGTTCTGGTACGCCATGGACAGGTATGTAGCGGGTTGCCAGGACTCGGGCCACAGTTCCGGCGGTGCAGTCCGGCACAGGGTAGGCTTCGGCGTACTTGGTGAAGTGATCGATGGCGGTTAAGATATATTTCTGGGTGGTTCCGGACGTGACTGGTCCTACGAAATCCACCCCAACAATCTGTCCTGGCCTATCAGGTAAAAGCGGCTTCTGGATCGGGTGCCGGAGGCCGGATGGCGTGTTACGGCGCTGACAGGTTTCGCACCTTCTCACGTACTCCTTGACATCCTTTGACAAGTGTGGCCAAAATCCCAACTTCCGAACAAGTTTTTCGGTGGTCTCCGCTCCAGGGTGTCCTGACCACTCGTTTCGATGGCATCTATCCAGGAGCCACTCCCTCAAGGACACGGGCATGAGTGGGACCCATTCATCCTTACCATCCAACCGAACTTGTGTTTCAAGTACTCCGTCGTTCCACCGTGTTTTTCCTCCCTTTTCGAAAATTACTGTCGTCTGGACCCATGAATCGATGTTTTGCGCCGCTATCATCAAGCTTTTGGGGAACTCCAACGTCAGTGCGGCTATCTCCATCCTGCTCAAACCATCGGCATGCTTCATTGCGGTCCCCGGGCGATACCTTGGTATAAAATCATATTCCGCCAAGCGTAAAACCCAACGACCAATACGGGAGGTGGGATCTCGCAATCGCATGGCAGCTGTAAGGGCCATGTGATCTGTTTGTAATTCGAAGGGTTGCCCCAGTAGGTATTCTTGGAAATGCCTCACGGCCCAAACCACCGCGAGAAGTTCTCGTTCGGTCACGGAGTAGCGCGTCTCGGCGGGGTTGAGCTTGCGGCTTGCGTATGCTACTGGCTTTTCCTCTCCGTCGTGATCTTGGGATAAGACTGCTCCCAGGGCCGTTCCTGAAGCATCCGTTGCCAGGACAAAGGGTTTTGTGAGGTCTGGGTACGCCAGCACCGGCTCTTCAGTCAGGCGCTTTTTTAGTTCCTCAAATGCGCTTTGATGGGCTTGCGTCCACTCAAACGGGTTGGTTTTTTTCAGTAGGTCGGTCAATGGTGCGACGATTCCCGAGAAGTTTGGGATGAATCGTCTGTAGAATCCTGCGAGTCCTAAAAAGGACTGGAGCCTCAGGGATGTTGTGGGGACAGGAAACTCTCGGACGGCCTGGGTCTTTTCCGGTTCCGTGTAGATTCCTTGGGTCGTTACTCGATGACCGAGGAATCGCACCTCCGTTTTTAAGAACTCACACTTTGCCAGGTTCACTTGCAATTGGGCATCCTGTAAGCGCTCGAACACCTCTCGCAGCCGCTCGAGATGTTCCTGTAGCGTCGTGGAGAAGATGATTACATCATCCAGGTACACAAGGCAGTTTCTTCCTAGCAATCCATCCAGTACATTGTTCATGACTCTCTGAAAAGTCGCGGGAGCATTTTTTAACCCGAAGGGCATTTTATCATATTCAAAATGTCTCCCGAGGACTGAGAAAGCGGTTTTTTCTTTAGCGTCGGGGTGCACTGGTATCTGATGGTACCCGGACAAGAGATCGATAGTTGTGAACCACCGACAACCGCCCAATAAAGCCAATGTTTCCTGCAGACGAGGTATCGGGTATGCGTCTCCCTTGGTGATCTTATTCAATCGTCGGAAATCGGTGCAGAACCTCCACTTTTGTTCCTCTCCAGGTGGGGTCTTCTTCTTGACAAGAAGAACTGGGGCGCACCATGGGCTGGTGGAAGCACTGATGACTCCAGCTTCTAACATGTCCTTTAATTGCGTCTCGACTACTTCGCGAAGCGCGTGCGGTATGGGGTAAGGTTTCTGCGCCGTCACCTCGGGTTGGGTCGTCGTGATTTCGTGGTAGACCTCAAGGCTGCATCCCTCACTGGTTGGTGGTCGAAAGAGCTCACGGAAGTTCAAGAGAGTTCCTTTAGCTTCTTCTCGATCGACATTCGTCAGGTGACTGAGTTTGGCTTCAATGGCTGCTTCCAATTCTGGTTGCGGTTCGTCCCACTGATCCGTAGGAAATATCTCCCAATCCTCCATTTCTGTGTCCATGTCGGTTGTGTTCCCGAGATCCCGCGTGGAATCACCTCCACTCGTCGACACCTCTAGAGCCCTTTGTCGCTCTCCTCCCGACAACTCGGGGGCGCTCTGGTTTGACGTTGGGGACGGTAGTGCGGTTTGCAGGGTTGCCACTCGTGCTCTGGTTCCGACGAGGTCTTTATCATCATCGATTTCATCTTCAGGAAGAATCTCTACTTCCCACTTGTGGCTGCCATCAAATTTGTAGTGGGATTTCCATGGATCAGACTCTTCTTGTGGGTCATCTTCAAGTCCGTCCAATGGTTCATCCGAGGTTACACCTGGCGTTACACCCTGCGTTCCGGTTGGTTCCTGTGTGCATATCAGGGGCGATACACCTTGCGTTACACCCGGCGATACACCCGGCGTTACACCCTGCGTTCCGGTTGGTTCCTGTGTGTATATCAGGGGCGATACACCCTGAGTTACACCTGGCGATACACCCGGCGTTACACCCTGCGTTCCAGTTGGTTCCTGTGTGCATATCAGGGGCGATACACCTTGCGTTACACCCGGCGATACACCCGGCGTTACACCCTGCGTTCCGGTTGGTTCCTGTGTGTATATCAGGGGCGATACACCTTGCGTTACACCCGGCGATACACCCGGCGTTACACCCTGCGTTCCGGTTGGTTCCTGTGTGTATATCAGGGGCGATACACCTTGAGTTACACCCGGCGATACACCCGGCGTTACACCCTGCGTTCCAGTTGGTTCCTGTGTGTATATCAGGGGCGATACACCTTGCGTTACACCCGGCGATACACCCGGCGTTACACCCTGCGTTCCGGTTGGTTCCTGGGTGCATATCAGGGGTGATACACCTTGCGTTACACCCGGCGATACACCCGGCGTTACACCCTGCGTTCCGGTTGGTTCCTGGGTGCATATCAGGGGCGATACACCTTGCGTTACACCCGGCGATACACCCGGCGATACACCCGGCGTTACACCCTGCGTCCCGGTTGGTTCCTGGGTGCATATCAGGGGCGATACACCCGGCGTTACACCTTCAGTTTCAGGGGGCGATGCGGTTGGGAGGTCCTGACCCGCGCACAAGGCAGCAGTTACCTCCGACGACACACCCCGGTTCCATCTTTCTAGGGAGGTCAAGGCCCCGTCGGTCAAGGTTTCAAGGTCGGGTTCCGGTGTGAAGCGTTCCTCGAAGGTCACGATGGGAAGTTCCTCAGAGCAGCTGTGGTGCGGGGGTGAAGGGGGGGCCATCACAACCCGAAAGGTGCTGGGGAGGACTGTGTCGGCGCTTTCACGAAGGCTCAGGCGCGGTGACCCAGTTTCCTCCCTCCTCCCGAGCTGCGACACCATCCCGATACTTCCCAACTCACAACAAAGGGGGTCCATGTCCCTCCATTCCTCTTCACTTTCCGTTCGCATTCCCATCGTCGGTCCAGTTGTGAAAGTCATCGGAACCCGTCTGAGTACATCTAGACCCAGTAAGTCGAGGGTCGCCCCCTTCCGGGCGAACACGAGGAAGTTATGTTTGAAGCGGTATTTACCGATACGGGTGTCAATACATTGTTCCCCGGCGAAGGGTAATAGGGCCCCGTCCGCTCCCCATGCCATGATCTTCGTTGGTTTCATCGGGATTCCCGATACAGGTTTAGCTAGAACCGATAAGGCGGCTCCGGTGTCTATGAGCATGTTCCGGGTTTCATTCCCGAGACCCACTTCCACTTTGAGTGTTCGTATCATAGGTCGTTCCACGGCCGTTACATGGAGATTAGTCGGTTCTTGCGACTTATAACGGTTAACCTCATTCACATGTTTCGGGTCGGCGATTGGTTGCGACACGGGTAGTAATTTCCGTTTCTGGGGGCAGCTCTCTTCTAGGTGTTCCCGACACCCGCAAAAGTTACAGAATATAGTCTGTTGCGGACTCTTGGGGCAGTCGACGGGGAAGTGGTCCATTGCAGCGCAGAAGATACAGGGGTATCGCGGTGCGGGTCGTTCATTTGTTCTTAGGCGTGGTTCGTCACTGTTCCACCTGTTACGGCGGTCGTCACCGGCTCGCTGTTCCCGTCGGGGCACCGGTTGATCCTTTCGGGGGCATCGGGCGGCGAAGTGGTTGGTTCCACCACAATTGTAGCACCGTAATTCACCCGATACAGCTGCTAGGTCCCATCGTTCCTCTGTTTCTTCAGTCTCTACTAGTGTGTTCTCGAGTTCTTCCGCTCGTTCCAGGGCAATACGGAGTGAGGTAGGTCGGTTGGTTACGAGAAATGCGCTCATCTTTCTTCCGACACCCCTCACGAAGGCGCTCAGAGTTTTCCGCTCGACCCATTCCCGTTTCTCATGACGGTCGAGATGCGTTCCTTCTTCAAGTACGGCGCATCGAGCCAGTCCTCTAATGCGATCGGCGAACTGCCGAAGCGTTTCGGAGGTGTTCCTCTTGATGGTCCAGAGTAGGGCTGCGGCGTGTTGCGGGTTCTCGCGCATGAACCAGTTCATCATCTCGTCCCGTATCACTTCGTATGCGTTGTCATACTCGAGGGTATCGTCTCTGTCTATTAGGAATTGTTTCGCAGTTCCCCTGGTTTTAGTTCTCAGGAGTCTCATTTTTTGTTTCTGGGTCAATCCGGTAGTTACAGTATCGAAGTTTGCGAAAAATGACCCGACACTCAGCGAACCCGGTGTATCTGGGTCCCATGGTTCCAGTTCTAACAGTAGTGAACGTGGAATACCATCCTTGTCACCGTCTTGGGTCGTCTCGTGATACTTTTTGAGTAACACGTTCATCTGTCTCATGGTTTCTGTCAGCGTATCGACCGCTTCCTTGTTGTTGAAGGGTTGTTGTTCCTCCTCATCCTCGACGTCCGAAAGTACCATGTTTCACTTTTTAAGACGCGGCAAAATAGGTAAACACAGCACAGTCAATACGGTCGGTTCCGACTCGGTAGCGGTTACTGTCTCGTAGTTCGGTCTGGGGTTGGTAGTTGTATGTTCCCGTATGACGATACGGTTTGTCTTAGTGTTTCTGTGTGACGACACAGTTCGTTGGGATGTGGGTGTAGTGGTGAGGTGTGACCTACTTTCGGAGTTACCGTTACGAGGTGTCCTACCTACCTACTACCCTTGGTTCTGACCTGTTCCGACACTTTTTGAAATAGGATCGGTCGATACCTTAGGCACAAATATTTTATTTTGTGGGTTCGTGCAGGGCGCCACCACACGCGATCCGTCAATACACCGGATCCGAAATGAGAGTTTCGGGTCCGATACAGTTCCGGGTTCGCGCTTTGCAGGAATCCCACCCGCTGCCACCAAATTTGTAAGGTTCGTTTCGGAACCTTAAAATTTGGTGATACCAGGTTGAGGAAATCCCACCGCTGCCACCAAATTTGTAAGCCTTTGGTCGGGGTATCGATCCGATCGGGAATAAAAGATTCTAAATTTTGAGGTTACTGTTAAAAGGGGGAAGTGTAACGGTTCCAGGAACAACTGAAAAGACAAAAAACTTATACTAGAAAATAGAATAATACTTAGCTTGTAACGTGTCGTTGGTAGCTTGACTCGATACGGCTTGGGAGATGAGGCTGCGTTCTACTTTGAAGTCACTCTTGATATTTATGTAAATGTTACCTGTTTGTACCAATGCGGTGTATCGGTTGTTGAAATAAAGAATGATTTTAAGTTACTCGTTTCTGTGCAAGTGAATTTAACTACCTAGTTACCGATACCCGATACTCATGAACCAGAATCAGAACCAGGGTAAGATTGTAAGAAAATGTAGAGTAATGCAAGGTTATTTATTAGGAACAAAATGAGACTAGAGGGTTCCACGACCCAGTTCTGCCAGAAGGGCGTTCTACGAGAGGCAAATGTGATTAGTTTAACTTGACTAGGCGTTACAGCTCTCTTAAGATTAGTTACAGGTAAGATTTTGGTTTTCAACTTGAATGTTCCAGTTCAGATACTGTTTTACTTATGGTTACTGAGTTACTCTTCACTAACTACCTACTATTGGCCAATAAAATAGGTGTTTCACTTTGTTCACTCACGTGACGGGGTACCGGAGCGAGTCCGCACACGATGAGAGGCGAGGTGTAGATCTTGGGGGGAGTAGCCGGGATCGGACTGGTTCGCGTCGCGGTTCCTTCGGACGGTTCCAGGGGAGGCAGGACGAAAGCCGAGTTACACTGAGGAGCACCACTCACTGGTTATAGCCTACAATGGTCGACTGGGAGGCAGGAGGATGATTTGGTACAGTTCGATACAGGGTCGATACTGGTACGGGGGAGATAGCTTCACGGACGGGGGGGATCGCTTCAGAGACTGTGCTGGCTAGGCGCGCTTCAAGGACTGAGGTGTTCAGGTCTCTATTTCTTCATTTGACTGCTCCCCTCTCCAGTCTGGCCAACCTAACCACGCCAAAAACCCCAGTTTGATGGGCTTTGGGTGATCAGGGCTTCACTTTCTAGCTTGACAATTGTTGTTGGTGGTTGTGTGCCCAAGGTGGTGGGAGGGCACGATGAATGGCCACGCCCATTTGTGTGTGTGGCTGTGGGCTCCTTCTCCTGCTGCTGTTCAGGGCTTACTGGCCTCTACGGCCTGGTCTTCCTGTGTTGAGGGTTGGTTCAGGGCTTACTGGCCTCTACGGCCTGGGGTCTTTCTCCCGGGGGTTGTCAGGGCTTACTGGCCTCAATGGCCTGATAGGGGAAACAGTGAGCTGCTGAGCGGCAGCTCACATTGCGTATACACCTAGTAATTGAAGTGCAGTTAAACTGTTGATTATATTTCTACACTCCACAGCAACAATGTGGTACAATTGATGATATTCAAGCGCATACTGTACGTACGTATTATGAGTGTTTAAAAGGAAGAAGGTCAAGCCTATAGCTGACTCACCAGGTGGGCGGTTCTATAATATTCACGTACAAAGAGCTCTCAATTGAGTAGCAGAGAAATCGACAGCTCGATTTTTTTCTGCATTTATTTTCCGATTCTCATAAATATGAGGAGTATGACATTATACTAGCTCACATCTTCTACCTCTGAGCGATGCAACCCAAGGTCTCAGGGACAAGAACCACGGAGGAAGACTACAAATGCAGCGGAACCAGGTTAGTAGGGCATCCACCAGTAGACCTACGAACAATAAACTTCTCCAAATCTGTACGTATTACAGTGGAGAATAGGTTTTGGGTACCAAGTATGAAGTGAACACTTACGTACTCCTCATGTACATACACTAAGGCGATGGTAAAGTTATATTTTTTACTTTCTGCTACCATTTTCTCCTTTAGACCACGAAACGTAGTTGATTAAAGGAACATATGAGTTTCTTCATGTTCCTGTTCACCTTGGCTGAACTACGACTGACCCCAACGATTTACAAGACTGCCACAGAGGCCTCACTCCAACTTTTGTGGAATCATACGTCCCAAAGATAGTTGGAGAGCCAACTACCAGCCAAATAATTTCAATTACCAGATATATCAAGAGATGTTTAAACATGTTTGGGACTAAAATTACTCACCGTTAGAGGAGCTTTTGTTGCCGAGTAGCGCCGAGGCATCGGACCTGGATCTGTGGTGCGTCTTCTTGAGAGGAGAAGGCGCCGTCAGAGAAGTTGGCGAGGAAGTGATGGCGGACGGTCTCGACACTCTTCTCGTTGGCTCTGAATCCCTCGGCCTAGAATTATGATATCATTATTATTATTATTCAGACTACATCACGTTCAAGTTAACCTGAGAGCAATTATGATATACTTCTTCCTTCTTAGAAAACGGACAATAAAATAATGTTACTATTCTGTCTATCGAACTCAATTGTTATGACAGAACATACCTCAACGACACATGAGTAATAACATAATCATTTTACAAGCATTTAATAAAAAAACACTTGACAATAAATAAAAAACGTCTGTCAAGTGGGTGTGGCACATAGCTTCCTCGTATTCATAACCCGATTGTATAGATGATCCGATGCATAGTAGTTAATCTCAAAATATCAATCTCTAAGTACCTTTCACTACAAGCCAATCCGAACAATCCTGAGAAATTTCGTCGAAATCGGATAAAAAATGTAGAAGTTATGGATGTTACAAAGAATTGACGTTTGCGCATTCGCAGAGGCTACCATCAGTCTGGAGACAATGATTTTCATAGGGGACCATCTAAAACTGAATTGGCATATTCCCTGAAAATTTCATCGAAATCGGATGAGAAATCTAGAAGTTATGGCTGTTACAAGGAATTCACGTTTGCGCGTGCACAGTAACTACTATTCGTCTGGGCGTGATAATTTTCATAGGGGACTGTCTACACGCCAATCCGAACAATCCCAGAAAATTGCATCAAATTCGGATGAAAAATGTGTTATGTAGCCTGTGTCATTTTGAGGCCTTGATATTCATAGGGGACCATCTACAATCTTCATATAGTTATGCCGGTTACAAGGATTTCATGACAGACACACAGACACGGAACCAAAATCGTTCAGGCAGGTCAAAAACGTAAAACGCGAGTGGAAATTTCGATTTTGGAGAACTTTTTGTTTCAACCTTGAAAATTTAAAACAATGTTCCGCTACTTTGGTAGAATCGGTAGCAATATGTAATGTACAGGTTTTATTTTTGTGTGAAGATTTATACATGTTGATAAATCAACAACTAGGTATACCTACCTGCTTACATATTTTGATATCTTGATAAGACGAACTTTTGCTTCACAAGAGTGATAATTTATTGTAAATATTTAGGAGTGTACTTCATTACAACTCTCAAAGGTTTACAAAAAGTAAGAACGAACAGACTGACGGATCCTTGGCTTTATTACAATCGAGCAAGAGCTACATTGTTACAATGAAATCCCACGACCAAAGGGCTATAAATGCCCAAGCGTGTACTAAGTTCTTAATCTCACCTCAACTCTCCAGAGAGGATTAAATTTTTCAGTTTCGTTCCGTGAGATTTCTTCTTCGAAGAAAGAGCAGCATCCGAGCTGTAGGCATCGAGCAGCCACGAACACTTTAAGGAAAAGTCGACCGATTCTCTACACCTAAAAATTATAAAGTTCGTCAATTTTACTATGTCAAATAAGAATAATTTTATTAATAACTAGAATTATTGAAGACAGAAGAGAAATAATTTGTTGAGACGGAAGTTTATGACAGAGAAAATTTGTTTACCGATGAACGAGATAAGGATGAAGTACTTCGGCCACATCCGGCATTTGTATATACATGTTGACCATTTGGGGTAGGTAGAAATCCACTTCGTTATCGAGGAAGCTAAATATTTTATTTCCTGCAACAGAAAGAAAATCAAACTTAGAATTTATGTATCAATCATATTCAACCATTTTAATGTAATCCTGTGATCCTGTATCACCTTCTTTTTTAGGTACATACAATCGCAAATGTACAGATCAGTTTCACAAAACAACATTTTTATAGAATAAAGTAAATACGATTATTCAAGAACCTATACTTCGTTATGGATTCCAAGGTTACGGTTAACTTTCTCAGCCCAATGGTGATTCACGGAGAAAGAGTTGCCTCTTACATGTACTCAATATTGACTTACACAATACTAATATAAAGGCCTTAGACAAAGAAAAAAAAGGAAATTTGACAGTTTTTAGGGGGCTTTTAACTCGATTAATTATTCTGGACTTTTTTGTACTCGAGGTATTTTACGTGTGTGATTGGTCAGATTCGTTCGAAAGCATACAAATGTCTTTTGGTTTACTATTTTCAATATTGGTTTATTATTTTGAATAATAAACCTTTGGAATCGACCAAGAAAAAAAAAAATGTCAACACCCCCTCAAAATTTGTTGGTTTACGTTTCAAGGTACGTAGAATCCAAAAATCGAATAAAAATTTGGCCGTCCGTCCGCCATACGCGGCACTTTCCCCACTTAGCATTAACAGATTTTGATGAAATTTGGTATGTAGGCTTTGATATGCAGTAATTTGGGGTTTAGTTGTGCCCGAAGATTTTGGTTGATGTAGGTCACTTCTAAGGGCTGAAAAATAAATTTTGAAAACACTCTAACTCAAAAAATGTTGATATAAAGGTATTGTTTTTCCATCAATTTAAGATAGTGTAGAATTTTCAGACTTTTTTGAGACCACGCGGAGCCCTGTAGGACAAACCGTTCGTTCCCTACTAGAATTTAAGGGTTGGAAGATTTAAGGGTAAGATAAATCAGAAACACGAGTGCGAATCGCAAAAGAGGCTTAATCTCCGTTCAAATTTTAGCTGACCGAAATGCGATCGATGTTTTTCTTCACGTTGGGAGGTTGGTGGCTTTGCAGGCGAGTGATCTATATATAAAAATAAAAACCATTGTGTAATCATTTGCAGCGTTTTTCTATCGTTCGTTTGTAATGAGGTTCGTGACGAACATCATGTAAGTTGAATCAGCAATAACAAACAAAGATCGAATGTTGAACTGATGGGCAATTATATTTGTATAGTCTCTGTCGTAAACCTAATTTATAGAGCCTCAAAAGTTGGTGAAAATGTTAAAATGTTTTGATGAAAATGTTACCATTAGATAGCTCGGAAAAATAGGTAATGCAAAATTATATACGAGTAATATAATGTAGATAAGAACTTCAAGGATCACCTAGGACCTGCCCTCAACATCGCCAGAAGTGTCATCAAAATCAATTTTTTCGGACGACTGGATTCACAATAATACGTTAAACCACTGAAGTAGAAACAAAACGAGTCATTTCAAACATAGTCTCACACTTAGTTGAATCATGTTCAAAGGTTCTATCTTCAGTTAAGTAAACTCGTCACATCTGGTTGAACTAAAATAATTTGCATTCTACTCGTTTAAAATCGATGCATAATCTTGACCGGGACCGGAGAAAACGTTTTCCGGAAAATCACGCTAAAATAACACGCACCTCTTCTTATCCAGGTGCATTTCTTTTTCGAGAAATATGGAGAGGAACGTCATTGCGGTGTTAGTCACGCGACTGAAGTGTTTCTCAACGTGAAAATTTTATCGAACGACGTAAACAATCGAGTTTACCTTGGCAGAAACTACCTCCAGGAATAATACCGTAATCCCAGAGTTGTTGGTGCCTCCTCAACGAAATGTGGTTCTTTCTTAGTTGCTAAGGAAGCTCGAGTCAGTATCAATGAAGGGGAACTCGATTCAGGTTTGATGAGTGAAAATTGATTTGAGATTCATACTCGTGCTTCTGATTTATCGTTCGTCCAAACTTCTAGTCATAGGAAGCGAACGGTTGGTCCTACAAAGCTCTAGGTGGTCTCTTTCGGTTCTAAAAATTAAATACTAATTTAAATAGATGACAAAACAATAACTTCATATTAGGGCGTTCCTTAGAAGTGACTGATCATCATCAAAAGGTTCGGAGCACAACTTGACCTCAAATGGAGTCAATTTCGGTCCATGGTACATTTTAAATTGGATTTTCGGCTTCCAAGTTCCTTGAAATAAAACAACGAATTTTGAGGAGGACAAATAAGTTTTCTCGCTCGATTTCAAAGGTTTATTATTGAAAATAATGAACCAAAGTTCAAGATAGCCACTGCAAGGGGCATATTTTCAAGAAAATTTCTAGAAAAATGGAAAATGGTTTGTTTGTCGTCATTTCAAACTGTAAACGGTCAAATCGATAAGTGTTCAAGTTAAGCTTGACCTACTCTATCTTTATAATTAGAATAACCGAAGACTGACCGCATTTTATTATTCAATATCATAGCAGCTCAGATTATTGGAATGATTAATAACTGGGGTCAACAGATTAGTTGATGATCACTACCAGAAATAGTTGGATGATCACTGTTCATCTCTCTTGTCTAAAGACCAAGTCTGATTCATATCAAAAATCAAATAAATTATGCTTTCAAGGAAAAGTAGAAGAAATGTAGGAGATACGAAGTGATAACAAGCTAACAGCTGCTCCACATGTTTGAGTTGGGGCCGCTGAGGGAATGCCATTTGGTCAATAGAATTCCAAATTAGAAGGATGTTCATCATTCATCCCACATCTGGTGAGATAGAGGAGGCGAAATACCGACTCGGCGAATTCAACTCTATTCACACACAACGACCGAGTGTTAGTACGCGTGACCAATTTATATCAAGAGCAATACAAACATCACGAGACCAACGGATGGTCGAAGGAGTTGGGGCTCTGCAGCATTACAAAAGCGAAAATGAAAAGGAACCAAAATTGTATATCAAGTCTTCAAAATCGAAATATTGTTCCATGGATGTGTACATTTCTTAAAAATTTGTGTATCTACTCTACCTACACTTCAACCATTCAATAAATTCCCAGGCTAATAAATTATGTAGGTATCTAATAATATCTTCACTCTTTGAAAATAGTGAAAGTTAATCCTTTAGCCTACACTAAAATTACAGAATCCATCCTCCCGATTAGACTAGTGTCTTACAGGAATCATCCAATATAATTAGGGTGATCAGACTTTTGATGGTGAAAGTATGATCGAAAACGAGAATTTCCAGTCACTTTAAAACTAAATCAACCCATGACTCGCCAAACTCTATAAAGTAAGAATTCATTTTCACCAAAAGCAGGAGCTGGGGACCAGAGACCATATTGGTTAGGGAGACCATAGTCTGGCCATCTGAACTGTAATAGAATGCGACAAATCAACAGTATCTCTATTCCCTTCCATCAATGGAAACCGTGCTGAATTCTTGAAGAGTTCTGCTGTCCAATTATCGGAATCAACAACCAACGCACACATAACGGGGTGCTAAATTACCCAACAGAGTGCCAATCGACGTAACGAGACCTCCGACAAATATAGCGCGATTAATCAGTTGAAAAAAAAGAAAAATGAATGCTTGGGTACCAAATATGTACAGCCGTGGGCAGCGAGCGAATTACGAAATGATGGTTCCCCTTGAAAAGGTCAGTGTATTAGAAAGTCAGACAGTGGAGAATTGCATTGCGGTGAGTCGGCTGCACTATATAACTCTGTGAGTGGAACGACCTTTACCTCTTGAGGGATGGCAATTTTGTCTTCTAGAAGAAAGTGTTGGGGAGGAAGGCAGATAATGGAAGCGAAACATCAATTTGTCAGTGGCAGAGAAATAAGTGTAGGTACGCGGAAAAGGTGTAAGCATCGGTGAACACTTCTGCAACTTGGACCCACCAAGGTTTCCGTAGGTGGAACTCATGGATTCCATCCATCGTTTTTCTAGGGGGGCTTTTATGAATTACTGAAATTCATGCATTTAATGGTAGTGAGGGATTCTCTAGTATCACGACACAATCTGGTTAAAATAGAAAGTCATGCATTAAAAAAAAAACTTCAATATTCCAACGTTTAGAGGATTAGAAAACAACAAAAGTATGTACTTTACTGCCTTTGTTCCTTCGTAAACGAAGGCATACTTGAGGCAATTTGAAATAATAACTAAAGTAATTTGAATTAAAAACTTTCAGGTGTTACTCTCCAAACCTTACTTTCACTGCTACACAAGCTCCATAATGATAATACTGATCAATAAGTACAGATCTAAAACGTATGCAGGGTTCTGAGGGAATAACTAGAACCTGTCGAATTCTTCTTAAGAAAATACTCGTAACGATGTAACCATCGGAGAAGGTGAGAGACTTGACAGCTGAGCTTTCACCTTTTTCCTTTCACTCTTTGCACCTGCATCCCACTAAGCACAATCAGACAGGACTGGGCAGTTATAGAGAAGGCCATCCATTGCACAATGATTCTTTTCACTCTAGTCACCGACCGCAGACTGAAATGGTTCTACTTGATTCGGAGCAGATTGATTCTTGTTCTGAATGGTTTTGAAAAGACATCATCATATGATACCGATAGAATTCAGAAAAATCTGAAATATCGTAAAACATTATCTGGGTTCTTCTCAGTCAGGGTCCCTAAGGGTCACAAGAGATTTCGAACGAAATTCCAGCACTCAGGAATTAACGGAGAGGAGAAAATATAGCTGAATTCCTCCCAACCATTACCATTGAACTACTTTGAACAGAAGGTAAGTTAGTTACAAAGTTCACTCAGCTGATCTGACTTCCTTCCAATCACTCCCAAAAGTCTCCAAGAAAGAAGTACCAGATTTGAATTGCACCAGGATGAAATGGGATAAGTTATGGCTCACGCAGCTAATCTCACTTCCTCTCAATCATGAACAACCCTAATCTCCAACAGAGTTGTACAAGATTTCTTATGCTTTAGTAGGGAAAGTCAGCTCTTATAGCTGATCTAAAAATAGCGAAACCAAGTATGTCTAGGATTCAAGTAATGTGTAAAATAATGTAATATATTGTTTAGTAATTTACTTATTACTGTAATGTACAGTAGATATCAATTTATTAGATAAAGCGGTTTTGCAAAGATTATATCCTACAACACGGGCCAAGCCTAACAAATCGCAACCCTTCATGCATTTTTCCTCTTATAAAAGTGTACAAAATCGAGCCAAATAAATATATCTATAATCAATAATCAAATCAATAATACAAATAATCTATCTATCAATCTCACCAGAATTTCAGCACTACAGCTATATAAAGCTGGTCATTCACCATCACGCCACGCCACCAGTGCTGATCTGACCACCAAAATGTTGTGTAGTTAGGTAACTATCGCGCTTACGTACAATATTGTCATGGACAACGATACTACACATCGGTTTTTTTTTTACATCAAGAAGAGAAAACCCATAGGTGGGTGAAACAATGGATTCTCAAGAGAAACTAGTTGACTCGTGTGAACTTATTGAATGATCTAGTTCTCGAACCTTCAGACTGGAGAAATTATTTGAGGATAGAAAGATACTCCCATGAGGAAATTTATCGGACCTCATGAGAGGGGTTCGTGGCTACCCTGAGACTTTTAGCCACAGGGATGAACTCTGAAGAGCTGGAGTTTTGCCTTTTGGTTTATTATTTTCAATAATGAACCTTTGGAACCGACCAAGAAAAATAAATTGTTTAAACCCCTCATCACTCAAAATTTGTTTAAAAAATATTGAATAGAATAGAATAGAGTAGAATCCAAAAATGAAAATTTGGCCTTCCGTCCGCCGTACACGGCACTTTCCCTAGTTACCAAGAACCGATTTTGATGAAATTTGGTATATGGGCTCCATTTGCGGTCTAGTTATGCCCCGAAGCTTTTGGTTGATGTCAGTCACTTCCAAGGGTTGAAAAATAAGGACTGAAATGTTCAAAACGCCCTAGTTGAAAAACGTTCGATATGAAGGTACTGTTTTCTCATCAATTAAAAGTAGTATTGCATTTTTAGAGTATAGATTTTTAGTATTGCGTTTTTAGCTCGTCTTCGTAATTCGTTATAAGTGCGAGTAAAACCACAACGTCGCGTTCCTTGATGAAAGGGCCACTTTTCCCATATACTGCCTATTTGCGATGAATATTCCATACACATAAATGCCAAAGGGAAGGAACTCTGATCCCGCTGAAGGGTGGGCAGAAGCTTGATGGCTGAATTAAAATTAATGAAGATACCCCTCTTCTCGCTACGAGCTAGACGCTCGCCCCACGCCCTTGGCGGTCTGCTACCAATCTCCGTCCAACACCCCGACCGTCCTAATCGAGAAACCTCCCGTGAAATTGGCCTTTTCCCTTATTCCGGGCAGGGTTTTATTATCGGGTGCACTTAGCTGAGATTTCGGTCGATGGGCCTTTCAAGCGTCCCACGGAGTTTACCACATTTACTTACCTAAAACTTGATTACCTAGTTTAGGAGGGTGCCTAAGTGCAAAAAGCAATTTACGACAGCGCAAATATAAAATGACACATTCAAACGTCAATTTGTCCAAACCTTATTTCTCAAATTCATTTCATCGATCTCATACCAGCGCTGATAAGTAGGTCATCGCCGTTATAACATTTCCAACTTTGAGTTTCCCGATTTTCAAGCTTATTAGTTTATGGTTTCAATTCGTAATCGAAAGAATTTTCAAATGTGACAAATCGAAAGTAAATCTGCAAAGTCATGTACAAGTATGTCCCATTTTCGTAAACATTTCAAAAAAGCTGCAATTTATTACAAAAAGGTGTAATATTAGAAACACAGGTTTGCCATTGTCAGTACCTACCATCCATAATTCGCGCAAGCTTCACTATGAAGTTCATTTTGAAACAGAAAGAACCCTCCAACAAAGCATATTTATTTTTATTTGGGGGTCTCAGTCGGAGGAGTATTTCCCTTAATTGCAGGGGCTCAAACTTTAAAAGTTGTACCTAAATTTGAAATGTTCAAGGATTTTCGAAATTCATTAGTGCATGGGAGTAGGGAATTGAAAAACTAAAAGATTGCCGCTACTTCACTACCACCATTTGTCTTATCAACACCAATCTATGTACATAAAACCCCAACCGTAAGTACGATATAAACTTTTATTGTAATTTGATAAATTACGTGTTTACGTATAATTTTGTTGTTGACATTTTATGTCACGGTATTACGCATTTCTTTTCACATTCCTACGATTTATTTTTGCCTGCTTTTAGCTGGCTTTTCTGATAGTCTTAGAATATTGTCTTCCCCTATCTCTCCTCCGATCAAAGAATGAAAAACCGAGATTTTCCATTACTTACTGGTTCTCAATATCCGAAAATCTCCAACATTCAAAATTCGATTCTTCCCGGACAGCGTTGACTATTTTCTGAACTTATTTTTTCGAAGTGATTCTAGGATGAAATTTTCATTCAATCAAGGATAAAAAATAGTCACCACTCACCGGATAAAACCCCAACTCGTAGGGAATATAGCAGATTTTTGGATATTGAGAACCAGTATTAAAACAATTACCCAAGAAATATTGAATGGCTACATAAATATAATTATTAGCAAGAAAGGGGGAAACAGTCCTTGTCGTGCGGTTTTTTACGCTCAACGGAATACTAATACATCTGCTCATTGGCGGCCAATCTAGGCATGATGTCTTCTTCAGGATTTCAAATCAATACCAATCTCAAAACACTGCACAACATTACACAATAGTTTATTATTTTACTGCACAGATCACTTGTCTGCATAGAACGCGACTTTCTAATGAATACTACCTACAAGTAATATCACTATCCGGGAGTTGTAGGTGCCTTCACTACGACATTTGGTTCTTGGTTGCTGAAGATACACAACACAAAACTCCATTCAAAGAAACGAACTAAGACCTTTTTGATCATTTTCTGATCTCATTTGAATGAAATTAGGCCTTTTGCGATTCACTAGTGTTTCCGATCACAACAGTGACAATTTTTTTAAATTTATAAAACCCCTAGAAAAATTTCATCAAAATTGCTCCAAGGTAACTAAGGAAAGTGCCGAGTACGGCGTACGGCATTTTTAAAATCGATTTCCGGATTCTACGTACCTTGAAACGTAAACCATTAAATTTTGAGATGATTTTGAGTTTCATGCTTGAAAATAATCAAAAATTGAAACATTACAGTATTCTACGACGAGTGCCACTACGATCAGATCTCCAATCAAAGTCCTAACAGAAAATGTTATTTTTAAATCATTCATTAGGAACCTTGGGATTTTTTGGGATTTTGGGAGAAGTAGACATTTTTGACACCAGCCGTTCTCTTTTTGGATGAGTAGATCTTTTTTTTATGATTTTTCAAAGTTTCGAATGTTTTAACGTCCCTCCCGCCTGGGCGGGACTCCCTTGCCCACTGTGACGTCATAAACATTCGAAACTTTGAAAAATCATAGAAAAAGGTTTTCTCACTCTAGAAGGTCGCGGTTGGTGTCAAAATTCTCAGAATGAGGTCTAGTTTAGATTAAAAATAACAATAAACAGTTTAGATTGAAATTAAGAATAAACAGCGCATTGTTTTCCCACCCATGCGCACACCCCATTATTAGTGATTTTTGGATAATTGATCATAATTTACCATCCGATTCTTCATTCATTAAGGAAAAATTGTCTAACGCTCATGTAAATTGCTTTACTAGGTAAGAAGTTTGAGATATCTCAAGTTTGTAAATGTTGTTTGTACTTTCTTGGTTCTTTCTTCAGTTCGAAGCTCAGGTCACAAAGAAGACGTGGACACCTCAAGGTCTCCCACTTTCGAGGCTGCCGACACGGTATTAGCGCGAATTTTTACGACACCTTCCCCTAATTAACTCAGGTATTAAGGCAACGCGGCGGAGATTGCGAATGCACGAGTGAGGGTGTGCAAACGGCCGAGTGTGGGAGACAGGAAGGGCGAAGGGCTCCCTGTGAGAATATTTCTTCACCGTCTGCACCACAGAAACGGGTGGGTGGGTCCAGTAATTCGAGCTAATGAACTTGGCCGAGTGAGGGGAAACCCACCAGGAGAATCCACAGTTTAAAACCGCTCGGACGATAATAATAAAAAACTTTTTTTCTCATTCGTTGGTGCCCAGTTCGTACCAGAAAGTCGATGAATAAACTCGACGAGGGTGAATGTGAACAACCCACAACAGTAACAACCAACCAGTCAGCAATTTTTCCCAACATAGCAGTGGCATTTAGGGCGAAATGACCACTGTACCATAAAAACTGTAAAACTGTGTTTTTTATTTATTATTTCAATAAAGGATATTGAACTCTGATCACCAATATATACCATACATTCCGGGTAGCATGTAATTTTTAAAAAAAGTTTATAGTTCATTAATTTATTCATGATATGAAATACTTCTTTTTTGAACATTTATCGAGCTCTAACATAGAAAGTTGAAAAGGCTACAGCTTTTAGTTGTGTAGGTCTTCAAAAATGAATAATGACCAATATCGGATTGATCTAAGAATATCAATTTCCGAGGTTTTTTCCTTATTTCCCTTAGTTTCCATCACTTCAGTTTAATAAAAGTTCATTCATCGCTTAGTTTAAAAAAAGTACTCCTGTTTGAGCATTTGTCTAGCGTTAATTTGAAGGATTGAATTGAAATAGACAAACTACAATCCAACCAAAAATTCATAACATCGTTTATGAAGAAAAATAGTTTTTTTTCTTTTCGTGGGACCACCCTATTAATCATGCAGTTTCACCCCCCGAAAACGTTATATTTTGACAGGGAGTTTTTTTCATGTTGACTCACAATGGTGGAATGGGGGACGACGATGAAACATTATAACAGGCTGAAACTCATCAAAAACTCGTTACCAACAGGATCATAGGGCCTTAGTGAAAACGTACGCACCTCCGTAACACGAGATTAATTTGCTAAACGTACTACAAGCAAACTTCGAAAAAGCATTTTTAACTGGGGGTTGACATTTGAAACTGACAGGAATCATAATTATGATGTTTCTTTTATTGACATCTCAACAGGATCGAGAGTTGTCAGTGAACTCCAACTCCCCTCGCTATTTCGGTTGTTTCTCCGTTACATCATGTAATCGTTCAGCAAGATTTAAAGGTTTTGGAATATTCTAGATCGACAAATTTTTAAAAGGATAAGGGCAGGATTCGCTCCCGAATTTAGTCCAAGATGAAAATCCGGAAGCATTTGGCATTTGGGGGATTGCTATTACAATTAAAATAATAAAATACCTACCTACACTATAATTATGTGCAGTTACCACGTTGCTACCATAATTTATTTTGAAGTGATTCCCAATAGTATAGAAGTAATTTCCAACCTGGCCATCTGCTGAGAACGCCTAATGAACTTTAAAAAGTTCAAATAAATACAATTATTCGCATTTATCTAAATGTCACAATTTGTAGTATGATAATATATATATGTGCCATTTTTTTGCTCCCAAGTGTGTCAAAGTAACGGAAGCATTTTCACTTTTCAAGGAATAACAAAAACAGTCCTCCAAAATCCGAGCGCCACTCGCAAAAATGGGTCGTACAAAGTTATTGTATGATTTTCATGAAATTTTCAGAGGTTGTGTGACTTTGGGTGGTTCCTTATAATTTAAATCGTCAAATTATCAAATTTAGAGGGTAATGGAAGGTACTTGGAGATTGAAGTTTTGGGATTATCTAGTATGCATTGGACCATCTACTTACACAATCGTATTATGGATACGAGGAAGCAATGTGCCACATCCACTTGACAAAATGTTTACAAATTGATACGGCTCATGGCTGGGGATCATTTCCAAAAGTTAGTCTGAGACAAACATGTCACGATTTTTATTGCTGTGAGACGGTATGTGCTACCGTATAAATCTCAATTTACCTACGAAATTAATGATTGTACCGAGACCTGGGGTTAGTTCCTACCGATTCACAGTTCGAAACCTACAAACATACGTGGCCACGATCTAAAAGAATGCGAATATAAATGTACGATATTTTGAGTACTTTCGTGCCGTATGACCACAAGGCAATACAATACTACAATACAATATCAATACTTAAGGGGGTTTCAGTCGGTCGCCGCTCGTTCCTCGTTCCGGGTTAGTATGTCACGAAATCGAAGGCGCAAAAATTTAAAAAGTTGTACCTAATTTCCGAATTTTAAAGGATGTTATAAATTCATTAGTGCACGGCTCTAGGGAATTGAAAAAATGAAATATTGCCGCTGGAATCATCAAAATCGAACAACAATTGCAAGAGAAAAATGGGAAAAACCGTTAATACAGTTATGTTTTTCCCATAAAATGTAGCTAAACTTGAAATTTTCAAGGATTTTAGAAATGCATTAGTGCATGGCCCTTGGGAATTGAGAAACTGAAAGATTGCCGCTGGAATCATCAAGATGGAACAATAATTGCCAGAGAAATATGGGAAAAACATGGAAAACCTGTTTTCCAGTCAGTAGTTTTTTCCATTTTTATTTGGAAATTATTGTTCAATTTTGATGATTTTTTTTTTTATTTTTATTTTTTTTATTCTGGCGGCAATATTTCAGCTTTACAATGGGGTATTTCGGTGGGTCGGAAATTCAGGTTTTTGACCTCAAATTTGGATTCAGCACCCTTGAAAACCTATATACTACAACTTTAAGCCCAATGATACTATAACATGTGGTAGAAAAATTAATTAAAGAGATCACACGTTTGAAAAAGGCGGGCCGCTATAAATGCACACACACTAGGCAAGGACTACGCCGCGGACAGCCCCGCGTGCGTGTGTGAGTAGAATGTTGTAGTATCCAAGAGGGGTTTCTGTGCATGGATACTTTTTCAAAGACAGTTGGCTAGCTACGTCACACCATTCAAATCTTCAACTTTCCTTAGCTTCTCTGATTTTTTAAAAACATTTTCTCGACGAACAGACCCGATTACCGTTATTCCTGAGCCATACTCTTTTGAAAAAAAAAAAAAAATAAAAAAAAAAATTGACCGAAATACCCAGTCTCTAGGTCTGTGCACTAATGCATTTCAAAAATCCTTGAAGATTTAAAGTTTAGGTACAACTTTTTACGCTTTTGCGCCATCAATTTCGTTAAATACTAAAAACGAAAGTTGACCGACTGAGACCCCACAGAGCACTAAGGCGTTATGTTAAAAAACGGAGTTTTGAGAAAAACGCAAAAGAATTCTTCACCAGTGTACAATTCCTAAAATAATGGCTTATTACACTGAACTCTTTAATTTCTTCAAGAAATTTTCAAGCTATAATCATCAAGAAGGTCAATAATAGTTTTGTTGAATTTGAGTTTTTCTGAAATTACAAAAAAATTAAAAATGTGAAGATAAATGGTCATAGCGCCTTTGCGCTGTAAGGTATCGACATTATCTTCGTTATTTGAAGGTCCGTGCAGTTCAATTTATTTATTTTGTTAATTGATTTCCACTCGGATGACTCACAGCCACTTCGTCATTCAGTCAAGAGTCAAGGTCTTTAGACAGATACTGTAGAATAGAATCAGAGACTCCGTTATCTAGGAAGGAAAAAAATTCAAATCGTCTAGGGATGATTTCAACCAACTGTGAGTCACGTTGAGTCGGAAACTGGAAACTAGAGCGCTAGGAAGAGACGACAGGAAGGTCAAATAAAATACCGGGGAATGAGAGAGGAAAAAAGGGATGAAAGGGGAAAAGTCACAATGCTCGTTCCCGTATTTGTTCGCTGAACATACGAGAAACCGTGAACCTTCCTCGACCCAGAAGATTACGACAGGAGATCATCACATAATGGAATGCGTCTCTAAGCCCCTCCCAACCAAACTCCCAGCAGCACTTAGTTCCTCGGGATTCGCTAGGAACAATGAGCTTATTTCTGAAGCACAATCACATTAATAAGTAGGAGGCTCATTTCTCAGCGCAAGTACGAGTTAATGACTTCTACTTAGCAAAACCGTCGTATGAAACGACGAACCTCACCACCTAAACGATCCAAACTCTTTGAGTTCGCATAAAAAGCCGAAAAGATATGGTTCAAACGAACAGTTCGCGAGCACCGTTCACACGAGCGAACTACTGGGACGCAAACTATACGCCGTACCATTGATTTGAGGCTACAGGTGTTGGAACCAGTTTACGTCAGCTCGCTTCATTATCACATCCAAAACCACTTCCTTTGAAGTTTCGGTTTTTTGCAGTCTCAGGACACTGAACATACTAGGAAACCACGGGAGTACAAAAAAAAACAAACAAAAAAACAGAAGAGACTGGAACATCGAGAGCCTAGAAAAATCAGACTAAAGATTAGGTTTTCTTTCCATATTATGTGATAAGGTGGCGTTAGTACTTTGGTATTTCCTGGTTTTATACTACCCAACCTATAGTTATGATCGTGGTACCTTTCCTCCAAACATTCTTTATAGTACCTACCTAAACGTCGATTCTAACGGGGTGTCACACATGTTAAACGGTGCTCTCACTCACAGTTTAAAAGTTGTACTTAAATTTGAAATTTTCAAGGATTTTTGAAATTTATTGGTACATCTACCTAGGGAATTAAAAAACCAAAAAATTTCCGCCGGAATCATCAAAATTGAACAATAATTGACTCCATAATCATCAACAATAATATATCCATTTTGGTGAAACGTGAGAAAAACGCAAAACATCATAGCGACCAGAAAACGTGCTATAAACCAATGATGATATTTTTATGTATTTCTAAATTATAATAAGCATTTTTGGAAAAAAGGTAAATTTGTTCAAAATTTAAAATAATTTAGAACGGGATTTGAAATATCAGATTTATGGATATAGACACAAAACACTCTTTGACACAAAACGTGGCGTTTAGTATGCTTTTTGGAAAGAAACGAAGTGGATATAGTACTTTTTGGAATCAAACAAAGCGGATGAAGTACTTTTTGAAAACAAAAGAAGTGGATAAAGTACTTTTTGAAACAAAACAGAGAAGAGACCGCCATTGTGCAGGATATAGTACCTTTTGAAATTAAACGGAATATTCACCCTCGTTTTTCAAGGGATTTTCATATCAACCACTACACAAAGTTTTCGTGACGATTTTTCAGTTCATGTGCCAAAGCAAAATGTAAGGTTGTTGATTGTTCTCTATGCAACACAGTGAGTCTATTTTATTTATTGGTCGCGTGAGCAAGATTTGCTTAGTTTTCGTGACGATTATTCAGTTCATGTGCCAAAGCAAAGACATGAAAATGTCAACATGTGGTAGAAAAATTAATTAACGAGATCTCACGTTTGAAAAAAAGGCGGGCCTCCCTGAGCGCGAGCAATTTAATACGTCACACCCTGCTGCCATCGTTCAAATCTTCAACTTTTATTAGCTTCCCTAATTTCTCGACGAACAGACCCGATTACCGTTATTCCTGAGCCATACTCTTTTGAAAAAAAAAAAGAAAATTGACTGATATACCCCATTCAGTTAGTGAATAAAATGTTTGCCTCTATTTGAGTTTTTTCCTTTCACCCCCCACAGCCATATGAACTAGAACTGACAACAGGGGATTTCAAAGGTTTTGATAAGCCTTTCTTACAGGCAATAATGTGCTGATTCCGAATACATCATGTTATTATAAAATGTATATTTGTGGTTTAATCGCCAAAAAATGGAAACCCATGTGGTTCAAAATATTTTCCAATTATGAGCCTGAAATCACAGCTCAAAAAAATTTGAAGACAACCGTAGACAATCAAATTCTGCGTAGATTGAGCAACAGCCATTAAAGTTAGTGATAAAATAAGAAAGTTATTGCTTTTCAGCCATTTATTGCCAAACGGTCAAAGTAGACGTTCAATCAACTTTCTCAAACAAGGTAGGTTGGTGTGTTGACTGAATACCGATATTTAAAAAAATGGTTAGAACAAACGGGAGTTATTGATATTTGAGACCATTAAAAATACAAGTTCCAGTCGCTAAAAATGAATTACGAGTAATCATCGTAAAATACCAAAAACTGAAAACGACCATAAAAACATAATTTTTTTAAAAGCTCTTTTGGCCCATGACAAGGAGAAGGTTGCACAAATTATGACCAACGAACTTGTTAGGCAAGTATTTGACAAGACCGAGTTTCACTGATCGCCGAGTGTTTTCATTCAAAGGAGAAGATCCTCATCAACTTTTATGAACTAAACATCACGTTTGAGATATTCATCGGCGAAGGAAAGTGTTCAATTAACATGATGATCGCTCATAAAATTATAATGGCTCATCGGAGGAGAGCAAGGATTTTCTCGCGAATACCGGTTTCCTTCATACTGACCGAAGGGCGATCGGAAGAAGTTTTCGAGGAAGTCGGAGTTGAAATAACGAGTTTTCGAGGAAGTTATCGAAAGGGGTTCGTGATCGCTTCAAGGACAACCCGATCAACTTCGTCTTGTTTCCGGCGAACTCCTGTTTTTAGAGATCTCATCATTAATACAGTGGATAATCCGATTTCTCTACAGGTTCTTCATTTTTCTTTTTTTTTGCGGTAGATAGTTATCTGAGCTGAACGAATTGAGGAATGTTCAATTGTTGTTTACGTGGCATCATACTGTGTATCGGTAGTAGAACTTCTCTCCTTCTTTATGAACTAATTTCAACTCTTCAACAATAGTGCAATCAAATCAAAAATGGAGTTTCACTCATACGAGTACACCTCTGCAAATATAAATCCAACGAAAAACGAGGTATTTATCCACAAACAAAATTGAAGTCCCAAAAATGAATTCCCTATGGAAAGGTTTTGTTATTCTCAAGCAGAACCTGTCCACTTTTTCCATTGTTTAATACAATTGAAAGGAAAATGATTTGAACGCATTATGCGATGTAACGGTGCATAAAAAAGAAAAAAAACTTGTGAAACATTTAAATTTTACCGTGTATGATTACGGAGAGAATTTAACTTCTTTTTTTCGTGCCACACGCTACTGAGACTATTGCTGCTTATCGAAACAGTGTTTACTTTACAACTTGAAATTCCACATAAAATTATTCAAAACGTAAGCATATACGTATTATCAGATCAGATTACAACCCCAACAGGGGAATCTATAGGTCAACCAGCACAATCTCTGAATATTGATGGAAAATGTAGAAGTTATGGCCATTGCAAGGATTTCACGTTTGCGCAAGCGCACAAAATAGTTTCCATTTGGGGGCAATGTTTTTTATAGGGACCATCTACAAGCCAACCCTTACAATCCCTGAAAATTTCATCGAAATCGGATGAGAAATGTAGGAGTTATGGCTAAGGCAAGGATTTCATGACAGACAGACGCAACCAAAATTGTTCAGGAAGGTCAGAAACGTAAAACGCGAGGGGAAATTTTGATTTTGGAGAAAATTTTTTCTCAAACTTGAAAAGTGAAAACAAAGCTTCAAAGTAGACTAGGAAGCAAAAGGGATAAACAAGATAGTCAGCAAATCAACAAGAGCGTTAGATAATAATAATATTTTGTGGTGTACCTACGTGCCTACGAATGGTGACACTTTTGAGTTATCTCGGCCGTTTCAAAATGGAGTAAAGCGATATCAAACTAAATGCCTCTCTGATCAGCTGGCTGAGCTAAATTTGCATCTGGCGGCCCAAAAAAGCTGAATTTTTGCAGTGTGCCTATTAAATAGGCACATCTTAAATTTTAAGACTGCCTAATCTGAATAACAAACATTCATGAGTAACGAGGAACATGATCCGTTTCTTTAAAAATGTAAATACGAAATTGGAGTAGAGGTTGATACCTAAAATTTATAGTTTCGCTGTCAAACCATTTGTTGCTACAGAGTACCTAAGTCTACCATTAATTTTTTCTTAGTGAAGGATGCATTTTCTACTGCAACCCAAAATGTCCATGACTCTGCGAGGAAGAATTTCTCGATTCAAACTTTGGGTCTTAGTCAAATGTTAAGCAAGTGAATACATTGATACTGACCTATATAACTTTGGACACCAGGTTCTTTGGAGTTGAACAGGTATGTGATGGCCATGGACATGTCGAACAGTTTGGACTCAAAGAGTCTCAGGAGAAATCCCTTGGCGGATTGGCTGGGTGGAGGAAGAGACGGCTCGAGGATCCGGACCGGCGTCCGTTCCGACTTGGGGTCGAACAGCCGGTGGAGGAAGCCCTTTGAAGGGCCGTTGGGTTGAGGTGTGACGGCCTCGGACGGTCCCGCCGTGCGGTCATCCGTCGGTCGGACCGTCTCCTCGTCTGCGCTGCTCCCATCATCGTCCTTCCCTTCGATGTCCAAACTCTCGTCGCTGCGGTGCGTCGACGTGGACTCAGTTCGTTCCGACCTGCGGACAGAAGAGAAATACCTGTCAATAATTGCAATATTCAATATCGTGTTGCCCAGCATAGAATGACGTGTACTGAAAAATGATCAAATTTGAGAGAAAGGAAAAAAATCGAAATCAATCGGTTGATTGTTATCACATTTTTGGGTGTCTTGAAAAACAGCTATGATAACTATGAGGAGTTCGTCTTAGGTATTAAATTTGTGTTGAAAGTTTCGGCCAAGAAAGATTCTGGAGGCGAGCCAACGTTTGATTCCGTGCATAGCGAGGAATTCATGGTATGCGTGATTGGTTTGAGATCGATCCTTGGCAAACCTTCTGTGTCGGAATTCATATCACGTCATGAGAACGTGTCGGGACCTATCATATAGTTATGAGAGCATCTGGTAAGTCGATTGATGAAAACGGTCGTGGTACTTTCGTGACAAGATATCTCCATTGGGACTCTACCGCGAGTGAGGTCCATAACCAAGCCGTCCAGCCGGAAGGAAACAGTAATTTGAAAACATATTGTTAAGTAATGCATGCATTCCAGGGACTACCCATTGGGTAAGGATTAGTTCAATTTAAACCAGCTGGTGAGCGATTAAACGCGGATTTTAATTTACCTTCCTCCTGCACAAAACTGTACCTAATTTGGTTAGTGTTGGAAAATTTTGAAAAATTGGATATTTTGTGAATATTATCCCCCACCCGCCCCTTCCCCATGCTAATTTTGATACTCCGATGAAATGGTGTGGAACTCAGGATATTTCTGAGTCGAACAAAAAAATAAACACGAAAATCGATTGAAAACTAAGGCCTGGGAAGAGTATATGTACAAGATTTTGTCACAGACATACACCTATGGTTTTTTTTCGCGGTTGTGGATTCAGAATGGTCTTGAACGGATTAGTATATGTGGTAATTTTTTTTCTGTAGAGATTTGTCCAACTTTACCCCAGATTAATCGCATAAGGATGCCCAAGTCTTACTTTGGGACGTCCTAAAAAGTTGAGAGCTGAAGAGAGATAAAATTAATTTGAGGTGAATATTTTACTAAGAATCCCCATAGTACCCTAAAACCATATCGGGAATTCTAATTTTCTAGATTCCTTACAAATTTCAAGAGAAGGAGGGAAATGGGGGGGGGGAGCACTAAGTGAGGAATATGTAGCTCAAATTATGGCGCATGTTTAGGCTCATCTTTCTTCGTCTGCAACTCCAGCAGACCGCCCTTAAGGTACTCATTAGACCAGACGCTTGAGTCTCCATCTGAAGTGCTGAATCAGACCTAACACAACATTGTTCTCCATTGTATTATCAGCTAATTATTAAGTGGTATTCCCTTAATGTAGATACGTCATTGTGATAATCGAGCGGACAACGTTGTATCCAGAAGAAATATAAATTTACCGTGTCACGTCATGCTAAACTACGTAGGAAATTCAAGGGCGTCGATGAACCGTAAATAATGCAGCTGGAGCCAGTGAAACAGATCGTTTCCAATCAAATCTATCCGCACCAACAGGGGGGAGAAAACGTGAATCACGAAGGTCCACTAAATTTTAATGGGACGCTGGAACTGGATAGAGCTTCAAATGGCGTATCGACCGGCCGAGAATCACTGGCAGAGCGCTATCAGATAAACGTGGATTGGATTGGTAGATATGAGGGAAGTCATGAAATTTTGTAGAGACGATTTTTCTAAAACGATTTATCACGTATAAATGATGTCGTCTTCACTAATGATGTGAATTATGTTACAGTTTCCTATATGAAGAGTTTTCTTTCAAACGGGATTATATCCATTTTTTACACGGATTCTGAATCTTTGGGATAAGGCCTATCACCTCACGAGAGGAATTTTCCCGAAACGGTTCGTATCCCGCTTTAAAAGCTTGCTAAAAATCGGTTTTGCCGACAAAACGGCTTGTATCCATCCCGTTGTTTCCCAAAAACACTTTTTTTTTTTAAATTCGGTTTTCGGATTCTACAGTATCTTGAAACGTAAGGAATCAAATTTTGAGGGGAGTTAGAAAATTTTTTCTTGCTCAATCCCGAAGGTTCATTATTGAAAATAACGGGTAAACAAATAAAATAAAAATGAGACTTTTCTTCACACAACCAAAAACTCGATTTTTTTCAAAGTGGCTCATAACCATAATTTTTCATCAAATGGGTTTATTCCAAACAAGAAATGGCCTTGTCTCCCTGGAAGCATGCAGACATTTCGAAATTTGGTCTTACAATCAAAGTTCTATGAACAAACTGTTTGGAAAATTTGGGAACTTTAGACAGCTTCCTTCGCCATGAAATTAGTTTTTCTCAATTTCCCACAAAGCATCCGAAGTGGATATAAGCCCGTTTGAAAGAAAACTCCTCTTATCATCTGTGAACACTAAATTCAAAAGGTTCGTCATAGTGACGTTTCGATATTTCCGTTTACCCTATAAATGGTATCAAAACAATATTGAAAGCTCATTTGATATCACCTAAAATATACCCTCATATCACGTCTAGTCAATTTTGGCCAAATATGATAGCTCCTACACTATTTTTCAACGCCAGACTGAATGGTGCTGAATGGAGAATCGAATAAGGGAGTAATAGCCAATCTTCAAATTAACAGCCCATCAAGTTTTGTTTGTTTACTTCGTCTAACACTCGTATCAAACCTGTGTCAAGAGATCCAATACCTCCAGAGGGTTCTCCAATATCACGAACGAGCATTTTCGTTTAAGAAATTTTTGTGAGTTCAAAATGCTACATTTCAACTGAATTTAAACTGATAACTTAGCACTATTTTGTGTTGTCGTAAGTACATTTAATTTTCCACACATTTTTATGTTTAAAGTATTTCAGTGTGCATAAACATTAACATCCTTCCAATTTGCCCTTTACAATATTATAAAGTGTGTTACGTACTCTCAACGACATTCAAGCTTTTCTCAGAACTATAAATTCACATACACCTCCCTTCAACGTTCCGAATTCGAGGCATATGTCTCACCACCATTTTTCCAAATAATTGCGAATAAATATAAACGGGCTCAGGAATACAGAAGATCTTCGAACATCATTGTTACTCCTTTTGGAAGAGCAGATGATATAATAAATGAATAAATTATACTTCCCATACCATAAGAGTATACCTATCTAGCAAAATAATATTACACTGGGGAAAAAGTTGAAGATTCCAACATTCATGATGAGCTACTATGGCTGTATAAATGCCGAACATGACGCCAGAGAAATCGCATTCAAAAACCTTGGGCGAATAACCCGATGTGGAATCGACCTTCGAGACCGAGAATTCAGTTTCGCTAATTTTGGTCAACTCAAGATGTAGCGACCGCTGCATTACAAAAAATAATTATGTGGGGGCAAAGCCTATTCTCGGACTTCTGGGAAAAAAATCTTTCGCTCTTCTTGATGACAATAATTACGAGGTTCCAACAAGGCGTCCGCGAGTCCCCTAATATCCAACATGTCCGAATTCGTCACGGCTGACGGGTCATCTCCCATGCCAGGCTTGGGGAGAGCGTGTACCAGGATGTCTGATTAAACATTTCCCGTTCCCAGCTTCACCGACTGTGGAGGGGAGCCTTTTGATTACATTCTGAAGCGGTTAATATTAGAGAAGTCTTCGCCCACGGCTGCATCGTGAAGAGAAATAACTCTTACCCTTCTTTACTCATACGAAATCATACCGAAATACCTATTTCAATTTCATCTACAAATCAACTGAAAGGTTGTATGTATGTATTTGAAAAATCCAAACTAATTTTCGACGCTTGATCTATGAAACTCATTGAATAGTGGGTAGATTTTTGGAGCATAAAAAAGAGTTAGCATTATCAGTTACACTGCTAATCTTGCTTACACCTTGTCACGCCCAATGGTACCCTCGAGAACATAATAGTGTATATCCCAATTCGGCGCTCAGTTTTTTCCTTCGTTCAGAATACCACCAGGAACAAGAATAGTGGCCAATTTTAATGATCGAAACAGATCATTTTCCTTCACAAATATACCAGATGTTGCGATTGAGAACACAACAGAATTTCTGTTGACGAATGGTTCGCTGTAGAGGGAGGAACTATTATTTTTAGAACCAGGTCAAACGACAATTGCAAACGGCGAGTTAACTACACGCTAGGAATGAGAAATATCGAGATTCGACAGCTCGTTAACAAAAGGATATTTCCAGAGAGTTGGCTCCCACAATCGAGATTAAAAGACAAACACACATTAAAACAAGAACATTACAATACTTGATGTGAGACATCACTTCCAAAATATAATATCTTCTCCGATAGGATTATCACTATGGGTGTCCGGTGACCATTGATACAAAGGCAGACAGAGCCTAAAATGAACCCCATACATAGTACAAGGGACAAAATTTACTACTTGAAAAACAGATTGAATCAAGTCTGGTATCTCACAATATACAAATTAGAAAGAGTTTTAGGTAACAATAAATAATTGACATATAATACAAACAACAAAGTTGTAGGTATTCATCTGCGAAGAATCGAAGATAGCAGAAAACAAAATTCCGAAGGACCTAATAGGGATGAGGAATTTCTATTATCAAAGTGATGGCTTATTAGGTAGGTAGCTAGTTTTCCATCTCATTAGCAAGGACTCAACAAGAGTTAATGGCTATGAAATTTCTTACAGCATCTTCCCTGAGGAAGCGGAAAACTGCTCTACATCGCCTCCTTAATCGATTTGGAGGTCTTTAGAGTGAAGCGGCTCGGGTTTTTGTGTTAATCTAAGGAATAGAGAGCTAAAAGTAATTGAATTTCCTCCAGATTAGGACTTGCGCCACAGGGCAGAGAATGGAGAGATTTTCAAAGTTATTTATTCTGGATTGATCAGAAAACCAACAGAGAACAATTTTTTCAACAATAGGTACTAAGTTGTGGAGCTGGAATAATGATGCCCATATAAGGCAAAAAGAGAGGACCTCACACGTCCCAAAATGGTTAACAGTCTTGTCCGCGACGAGTATGGGCGAGGGCATCTTGAAAAAATAATGTTGAACTGAGTGATTCCTACGCTAAAGATCTTCGTCTTCGAATATGCACAAAAAAACTCAATTAAAAAACTCAAAAAAAAAATTAATTGAAGGGGATCAGAATAGTGCACATTCTAGTATGAATTAGAGATCACGCAATGTCTCTGACTTGATCTTGGTTGCACTTCTTAACAGGTAGAGAAATTCAGGAAGAAGCCTTCAGTAAAGTAAGTACTGCACAGGAAACGAAAGATGGAAAGTAGTTGGAACACTTGAAAACTCTAAGCAAAAACAAAATTGATCTCAGAGAAATATTATGGTTCCTTTGAATAACAAATTCAGCTCAAATACCGCCAGCAATATCTCTTAGAACGATCTGGGTTAGGTAGACCCCTCCCAATCCACAGAATAGGCCTCAATGAATACAAATGGAAAGATTTGCTAGTCACCGACCCGCCCGTTGAATGAGCCCCACTTCCGCTATCCGCAAGATCATCTCGGAAAAAGGCGAAAGACGAAAATATGGTGGCGAAGGGTCCATCGGAATCGATAACACTTACCTCGAACGCTTCTTCTTGGCTTTTATGTATCTACAAGTAAGAACACTTTATAGAGTTTCCACTTCTACTGGTGAATAGGAAATTCATTTCGTCAAAGGGAATTCTACAAATAGGCACTTTTTCAAAACAGTTTTTTGAGCTTACGATCGAAAGTCGATCAAAAATGACCCTCTAAAG
Organism: Apolygus lucorum; assembly: GCA_009739505.2. Lineage (NCBI taxonomy): Eukaryota > Metazoa > Arthropoda > Insecta > Hemiptera > Miridae > Apolygus > Apolygus lucorum. Next base: position 37,801,257 of record CM019177.2, on the reverse strand, counting down.
CATTAACTATCAGTATAATAAGCAAATCTTCACAGGTACAATAATTTTTAAAAAATTAAAAAAAAACATGCCAATTTTTTAAGGTAATACAGTTTGCTCGCTGAATATAACTTGGAGATAATATGTATATTCTGTGTTGATATAATATAGAATCTGGTGGTGCGAAATTTATAGAATTGATCAGTGGACAAATAAATTTCCTGATATAAAATTTCAATTTCACGAGTTTGCTCCTGCTTTCTTAAGATACCACTGATCAGGAAGCAATGAAACTCAACGGTGACTGTCAAGGAAAACCACGCATATTTCCTGATACTTTCATATAGTAACATGTTTTCGTATAGTTTTTTCAGAAAAGGCGTAAATTGCGAGTTTGATTTCGCAGGACCCAAAAAAATGTCTTGCCTGCTCCACCAGTACAGAGCTTCAATACAGTCAGTGAGAAAGCAAAAATTGCTCTTTATCTGATGAAGAAAATCATCTTTTCACAGTGATGCAATAGATCTCTTCCACCGTTCCACAACATAACTCACAACGCTGAGGTACGAGGGAACAGCAAAAGGTTGTGATATAGGTAAACCTACATAAATATACTGATCCGATGGGGTGGAATGGATATTGAAGGTCTGGAGCAGGGTTATGAAGAATCGTAGCTCGTGAAAAAGTGGTAAATGCTGAGTTATATCATCACGTCGACAAATCGCTCCAGAGCGTAAAGGCACTTCTTTCAGGGGGTCGGGAGGCACAGGTCGATTCACACTGGTCCTGGCATTGCCCCATGCAAGGGTAATACGCCGAAGTGGAGCATGGGGTCACGCTAGTTATGTAAAGTGTTTTTAGGAGGCAGGAAAGGAGTAAAAACACCATTGAATTGCGTGCGGAACGAAAAGAACCTGTACGAGTATAAGCAGAACCTACCTCAGGCTCAGGTATACTTAACCTTAAGGTACACTCTTCCAACGGTTTGTCATACATCAGTGATGAATCATATTTTTTGTGTGATATCAACGAGTTATTAATTCAATAAACAGACGCTTTTCACCCAAGTTTGTAACTACTGTAATATTTATAACAGCGTTTGAAGTAACAGTTCTTAAAACCTATCCAATATACTTGGCGAAGAAAACTACGAACTTCTCACCCACACCTTGACTTAAGGTGATCGAAGAACTAGAATCATGTACCTCGTCCTAGACAGACACAATTTTTTACTTTAGCGCACTTGAAAACGTTCCTGCATTAGTTTTCAGTTCGAAATTCCATTTTTTAGTTTAACCGTCCTCATTTGGGTTGATGGGAGAGCTCGGCAACAACGCTGACGTCACTGGCAAAAGGAATCTCTCGATAGAGAGGCTTGAGATCCCTGCGATTGAGGACAGATTCAAGTCAGAAAATTGAAATAAAGACGCAAAATAGTAGTGATGATTAAAAACCATAAAAATAATTTTCAGCCTCTGCATAATATATTTTTTTAAATAAATTTCAAAGTAATGTAGCACATTTTTGTTGTATCCATGTTGTTCTCTCTAGTGTTTTTGCGTTGACCATCACCAACATGACGTAGCCGTGTGTAGGTTTTCCCCATTGAATCCAAAAATATCGTTTTTTGAAAGGCTCTAATTTCTTAGAAAGCGTTTCTGGGAGTTTTTCTTACACTTCACATAAAAACTTGGAAAGTTCACACTTCACAGAAAAAAAAAAAAAAAAATATCTTGCAACTACCCCATTTTACATTTTTTAGGGGATATACAGTAGAATGAGGGCTTTGTATTTTACAAATAAATTGAAATACGAACAATGTTCGCAAGGTCTTATGAACTTTGCGATTGAGGGGCATATTGCTCACGTAAGACATCCTTAATACAGAGCAACTGGTTATTTTTTGTGGAGGAGAAACGATGATACTGAAGGAGGGGGAAGGGGTCGGTGGCCCGAGTATCAGCTTTCAGTTTACTTGACGCGCTGATCTTTCAAAGTTCCCAGACCCCTAGTAACAAGACACTTGAGGCAGGTGGTTTTGTTGAGAAATTCGACGAAGAGCTGGTAACTTCCGAGACCGACTTGGGTCTCGATCTTGGAAGTTGCCAACTTCGAGGATAATTATGTTTCAAACCAACGCGGTTTAGCAAATAATAAATTATTTACTTCATGCTTCAATCCGTCGAAGTGTTGCAACACCATATTATAAGGAACTTTACAAGTAACATAGAATTCATTAGAATAAGTTCTAGTTCCAGAAAACAACGGAACCAAAATAATCAGCCAATTCCCAAATCTGATACCTTGGTAAGAACAAAAGGGGTAGAAGTTGATTTTTTTACCTCTATTCTAATTATAATCACTAATCCCAACTCATCACTAATTCACTAATTCGAACCGATTATGTTAGATGGTGCACATATGGTGCACAACTGTGGGGCTGCACCTCTCAAAGCAATCGTGACATTATACAGCGTTTTCAGAACAAAGTACTGCGCTCATGCGTTGATGCGTATTGGTACTCAACCAATGACGACATCCATAAGGACCTTAAAATTCCCACAATAAATGAAGTCATCAAAACTCAAGCAATAGCCCATCACCAGAGGCTACAAGGTCATATCAACGAGGAGGCTGTGAAGTTGCTGGATGTTGATGATCTACTCAGGCGGCTGAAAAGACGAAAACCTCACGATCTGTGGCAGTAGGGAGTGGTGTTTTCATGAAGTTGTTCAGTGAGTGTTGTGCTGTGCGCTCCTGTGAATCTTGTGCGTCAAAAGACACATAAAATAGCCGACATGAAGTATGGAGGTGTGCTATGTACCACACTCTCCTTTCAGTTATTTATATACATTGTCCGAGAAATGTTGCTAATAAGTTGAATTACTTGGTGCAATAAATATAATTTGAAAAAAAAAAAAAAAAAAAAAAAAAAATGTTAGATCATCAACACTGAGTATAGAAGTAACTTATACTCATCACCACTGAGTTCTTCTATTCTCACTGATCATCACCAGAGGTTGACCTGGTGACCATACGTGACATGTTTGCCATGCACCCGTTTTTCGAAACACCTTGCAGGATTCCAAATACGAATTGCGACGCCTCGTATTTAGGTTCTCCAAACTGATATCAAATAATTTTCACAACCTGATCAGAAGATTGATAGAAATCAAGATACTTCTGAGTTGAAGGGAGAAGACCTGAACGAAGAGATGAAAGACCTCTCTTGTTTTAAGCTAATGAATAAGGAAGCCTGGAAGAAAACTCCACTTCTTTTAAGGTCATCAAATTGTTTGATCAAAAGCACTCAGGGACTTCCGAGGAGGCTGTTACGAGAAATTGCGCCCCACGGCTACTCCATCACAAGGGGGACGCATTGATCTTGACATTGCGTCCGAAGGAGGTTGTTTTTTCGAAAGACAAAGGGCGCGTTTCAGTAGTAATTAGAGAACGTGACCCGGGTACCCCGAGGAGATGGGTGACCTGGGCGAGGAGACCTCGCTCAGATCTTAACGAGAGAGACGACAGGAGTCGGGCCAAATGACTTCATTAACATCGGGAGCACGAAAATGAAAAAGGAGAGAATGTGAAGTTCCATTTGTCTATGTGGGCAAGGGTACATTAATAATGGAGTTACAAAGCAAAACACGAATTCGGGACGATAGCGTGGCCAAACAGAAAAAGAGCGGTTTTTGAGTGGGTACCGAACTAGAAATATATTTTTTTTTCCCAATGAATTCATGACCTAGACATGGGATTTGTGATGCATTCAAACATTGGAAAAAACCTATGAGCTATGTGTTCAATGCAGACGACGGTTGGGAGAAACCATCCCATTGTACGAGTAAATTCCAGAGTAAATAAGAAATCATACATGCCCTACTAAAAAGAAAAAGATTATAGGAGATAATTACTGATTATTTTCTGATAGCAGTTTACCTAGGCTTTACAATCGAGACAAAATCTTATGTTATCATTAAGCATAACAATAGTTACCACTGTAATGTAAACAATTATGATGAGTTCTTCTACCAAATGGATTTAGAAAATTTTAGGAACTGTTTACCACAAAACTGAGATTACTACAGACGGCACAAATCGAAAAATTAAGGTAGGGGACACAGAGGTCTACCTGGAAACACCAGAGCTGATAGTGAAGCAAAGATGGGAACAGAGCTGCCCCAACGATTCATCCAACCTCCCATATATGCAAATAAAGACCTTTACAAGGATTTAACAGAAGAAGCCACGGAACAATGGAGAGAATACCAAAAGCAGTATCCAGCTGGGCTTCCACCTCCCTCGAAACGTAAATGGTTTCAAAAAGTGACAGAACCACACTTTAAAAACTTCTATAAAACCATTACTAAACTCAGATTGGGCCATGGTTTATGTCGTCTATCTTCATAAAATTTCCATATCTGAATCCGAGATTTGTGAGCATTGCTCCGAAGCCGAAACCTTACAGCACCTCATCTTGGTTTGCCAAGCATTCAGAGACTCGAAAGCAACTGTGGGGGAAAGAAAGGGGTTGTGTTAAGAACCAATTAATCTTTCCGACATATCAGCATTTATTCAAACGAAAACGAATTTTGGTATTTTCTTCCAATAAGTAGAAAAAAGTATGATATGATTATATTAAGTATGTAGTTATAAGAACGAAAATGAGGAGCTCCTCCTAATATTGTTTGCAAAATAATAATTCGAAACCATCTACCTACTCGAATTTGAGAATAATAAACCTTCTAGGTTTATACAAGAAAAATAGAAAATAAATATAATATGGACAGTTCTGACCAGTTTTGTAAGATGAGACCCAACTCCCGACACCCTTGACGCTGTCGACGGCGTGGCGAATGCGGCCTTGATCCCAAACGGCTGAACAGCACCAGTCAGTCAGGATACGGCGAGTTCGTGCAACTCCGGTCGAAGCAGGTGATGGTAGTGACACGGAATGGTGTCCTGGAAAAGATTGGTACCCAGAAATTAGATGGGAGTTCGACTTGGAGTGCACGTGGCACCTATGGGGCTTTTGGAGATCAGTAGGTAGGTACTCACTCTCTATCCACTGATGAACTGCACAAGAAATGGCACCCACAAGCTCCTGCGGTCCTTGAGGAAGATTGGACTAGGCAGACAGTCAATGAAGAAGTTTCCCCCGGATGCTGATGACCGGGTAGAAGACAAAAGATTGCTGGATATTGAATCGTTTTTCCAACATGCGAAAGAGGCAGGTCGCTGAACACTGGTGAAGAGATGGCAGGTCGATTCCCACCCCGGAACATCCCCACTAACGCGATTCACTTGATACACAAGGGTTCACCGGGTCACCTTCACATCAATCTTACTTGCTATAAAAATAAACATAGATAAACTTCTAGATGTTGCGGCAACATAACCGCCCGCCAAATTTGTGATACAAATTTCAAAATTATGCCTCAAAGGGATTGGAATTTAGGGGTAGAAGAGGAACCAGTTTCACTAAGGGTCGCTTATAGGATGAGGAAGAAGTGGAGACTGTGACGATTCTGACTACACCATCTCTACCAGGATGTAAGTCGGATATCCTAGCCAAAGGCCAATGTTGGACTGGAGAGGAGTTTTCTTTCAGCAGCACTAAATCTCCTATCTTCGGATTTGGAGTACTGGAAGTCCACTTAGATCTTGCGAGAAGAGTTGAGAGATATTCTTGCTTCCAGCGCGTCCAAAAGTATTCCGACATCCGTTTTATAAGTTGCCAGCGGTCCAGGTGGTTGAGTTTCTCTTCAACCAACGATGGTTCTGGAACTGTAGTTAACAGGTCCCCGATCAAGAAGTGTGCGGGTGACAAGTATTCACATTCGCTTGGATGGCTTGATAAAGGACAAAGGGGTCGCGAATTTAGAATTGCCTCTATTTTAGCAAATAGAGTGGCCATTTCCTCGAATGTTAACGGGGTGTCTCCGGCTATCTTCTGGAGAAGCTGCTTTGAAGATTTGACGCCGGCTTCCCATAGCCCTCCCATGTGAGGTGCTAAGGGAGGATTGAACATCCACTTTACGCCCTTGAAGCTGACATGGTCGGATATCTGCTTTCGGGTATGTTCATCATTATACCATTTCCATAAGTCCTTCAGTCGGTTTGAAGCGGCTATGAAGTTCTTACCGCAATCCGAATGGACTTCGCTAGGGAGTCCTCTCCTCGAGATGAAGCGGTCGAACGCAGCGAGAAAGGCGTCTCCAGAAAGGCTTGTTACTGGTTCCAGGTGAAGTGCCTTAGTGGTCAAACATACTATGAGACACATGTAGGCCTTTGAAATAGCAGCTTTACGTCGGTTGGATTCTTTAACAAGAAACGGTCCAGCAAAATCAATCCCTATGCGAGAAAACGCACGACTTCGTTGGACTCGGAAAGAGGGTAAGTCACTCATCATTGGATTTGGAGATTTGGCCTTCAATTTGTAACATTTTATACAATAAAATGTCCGTTGTTGCACAACACGTCGAATAGAAGGTATCCAGTACTTTGTCTGGATTAAAGCTTGGAGTAACGAAGGCCCAGGATGAAGATATACTTTATGGAAATAATCAACAATGAGTATCGTGAGATGACATTTGGGCGGTAATAAAACAGGGTGTTTATGGTTGTATGGTATGTTGGCATGAAACAACCTACCGCCCGCCCTGAGGATTCTGGAGCTATCTAAAAACGGATTCAGTTTTATGAATCGCTGGATGGCGCATTCCGTGTTTTTTATGTCATTATTGAAGAAATAGAAAAGTTGTACGGACTTGATACACATGTTCAGTGCATTCTCGATTTCCGAAGTCTGCAATGGACCAACTTGTTTGTTTGAAGTGGAGTTCGTTCTTGAATTTGCAAAACATGGTAGAATTCGTGCCAAAACTCGAAGAAGTTTGGAAAGCGAAGAAAATCTTTTCATGATTCTGATCAAAAATGGTTCTTTTGGATCATCTCCAATGGTCACTAGAGTTGGAGAATTTTTCAATTCAGGTAATTCATTTGGTACTGAAAATATCGAGTCAGGCCATTCATTACATGGAAATGACAACCACTCTGGGCCATACCACCAGATGACATGATTTACAAGGTCATTGGGGTATAAACCTCGTGACCCACAATCAGCCGGATTGTCACTCGATTGCACGTGTCTCCATGAACTTGCAGGAATGACATTGGTAATCTCGACCACTCGATTAGCGACGAATGTTTTCAAACTATAGGTTGGTGTGTGTAGCCAACTCAAGACAATAGTTGAATCTGTGTAAAATATTGGACGTTGACTCGAATCACCGAGAAGTTCGATAAATCCTGAAAGTGAATTGAAGAGACGAGATAACAGTAGTGCACCGGATAATTCTAATCTGGGCACAGATAACACTTTAAGAGGTGCTAACTTGGTCTTCGCAGTCAAAAGGTGAACTCTAATATCAAGCCCTTTGATCGAACGTAAGTAAACAGCGGCACAATACGATTTGATAGAGGCATCGCAGAATCCGATGATTTGATATTCAAATGGTTTGTTCATACCAATGAATCGTGGAATTTGGATTTCAGACAACGATTCAATTTGTGCAATAGTTTTAGACCATTGAAGTTCAAGTTCGGCAGGAATTGGTTCGTCCCAATCGACACCAATTTTCCAAAGTTCCTGTATGAACATTTTCATTAAAATGATGAACGGAGAAAGGAATCCAAGTGGATCATATAATTTGGCAACAGATGAAAGTATACCCCTTTTTGTAAGTTTGTTACATGGGCTTTTGATTGAATACGTGAAATAATCATGAGTAGGTACCCATTGTAAGCCAAGTATTTTCAAAGATGTGTCATCATCATTAGAAAATGAAATGGGATTTGAATCAGGCAAAATCGAAACATGGTGCAATAATTCGGGGCAATTGGTTGCCCATTTGCTCAATGAAAAATTCCCTTTTTTCAAAAGAGCTACAACTTGGAGTAAGAGTTCCGTTGCACTTGGAAGTGAATCGCTACCAGTGCATATATCATCGATGAATATATCCCTTTCTAAAACACGTGATGCTTCAGGATACATTTGTCCTTCATCTTGAACAAGCTGACGAATCACCCTCAAAGCTAGGAAAGGTGATGACGAAAGTCCATACGTGATTGTATTCAGTTCAAAAATCTTCAACTCGTCCAACGGAGAATTACGCCAGAATATGCACTGGAAGCTACGATCAGTAGGGTCAAGCCAAATGTGTCTGTACATTTTCACAATATCTGTGACAAATACGATGGGGTGCGAACGAAAATTCAAGAGGATATCACGAATATCGTTCTGCAATTTGGGTCCAATCATTAAATGTTCATTTAGGGAACCCTCAACAGATTTGGCTGATCCATCGAAGACAACTCGAATTTTAACTTTATTTCGATCATTTTTCATGATAGCATGATGAGGAATTACAAATTTGGGGTTGGATGATGAACAACTCATATGATGGAGATTTTCATACTCGAGCATGAATTGGTTGTATTCAAAACGCAATTCAGGATTTTTTTCCAATTTAGTTTCCAAATTTTGGAAACGTTTTAGCGCCATGAACGATGAGCCACTGAAATTTGGGAGAGATCCCTTGAATGGAAGTCTAACGACGTAACTTCCGTCGTCACGACGATAGTGAGTAGAAGAAAAATGTGCTTCACATTCATCATCTTCAGGACTCGGAATAACTTTTGGAATAACAGGTTCCTCCAATTCCCAAAATTGTTTTAAATCGAAATTTATGTCATCAGACATAGGTAGAGTTAGAAGTGATGAACCGTTTTGAGGAGCTGGTTCGTTGAATTTGCCAGTAACAATGTGGCCAAAAATTGTGGGAAACAATTTAGGAATATCATCTCTGATGATGATACCAGAACCAGACCATATGTCACAAAACATATCCGCTCCCAATAGGAAATCGATAGGGGCAGGTTCATAAAAATTTGGATCTGCCAAAGGAAATTTTAAATATTGTTTCCAAATTTCATAGGGTATCTGTGCCGTCGGAAGTAGAGATGTGATTTCCTTGACAACAATGGCATTAGTTGTTAAATTGGGAGATGCCTTATTTCTAGGTTTGATACAGCACTGAACTTGACCTTGGGTTCCTTCGAATAACGTTTGACCGATTCCGGAAATCCGTTTTGTGCATGTGTTGACGTTCAAACCTAATCTTTTAATACATCTCTGCGTTAGAAACGAATAATGACTTGCAGAATCGATTACTAGGCGAATAGTTTGAAAATATCCCCTTGAGTCTCTAATTTCAGCAACTGCAGTGCCCAATAGTACTTGTGTATCGGCAGAATGCATTGTGGTATTCAATGCAGTACCGTTAGAAGAGGTACTGGGATTATTAACGAAGGAATTCACAGGTTTAGGAAGGGGTCTATTGCTATCAATGGGAGAATGACATGCATTTTTACACAAGAACGAGTGATGTTTTTGTTTACACCACCTACAAACCCATTTCGATCCGCAATCTTTGATAAAATGACGTGTAGACAAACAATTACGACACCCTTTCCAACCCTTCATAAGTTCTAATCGCTCAGGAACTGAAGCATTGGTAAATTTCTTACAATTTACCAAGGTGTGCCGATTTTCACCACAAATCGAACACAAGATCGAATTTGAATTTTCATTCGACTTTACTCCGCCCGATTCATTAGTCAGCAATGAAGGTTTCGAATGTTGTTTAGAGAAATATCGTGGAGACATTTTAGAAATCTGGTTGTTAGATTTGGAACTGCTATCCAAAGTCGAGTAATCGAAATTTATGTCACAACCAGCAGCGAAACGAAGAGAAAGCGATCGATTTCTCACAAATTTTGTAAGTAAATCAAAAGTGGGAAATTCATTATTTTTGTTTTCGATTTCGAAGTGTTCTCGAGTGACAGAATCGAGACAACGAATCGTTAGATGAAATAGAATGAATCCAGCTTCATCCTGAATTTGCAGTAATTTGAAAGCTTCGACGTGTTCAGAAATTTTGATCAAAAATTCGTTCATGGAATCTACAGTAGGTTTTCCATGTTGAGGTTTGAAGCTTAGAATTTGGTTCAAATACGCTGATGCTAATAAACGTTTACTGGCGTAAGTGTCACACAAGGCCTTCCAAGCTAACTGATAATTTCTATCTTCAATTTGAAAACGATTTATTACTCCAGCAGCTTCACCACTTACAGATGAAAGCAAATAATGAAACTTTTTCGTGTCACTCATTTGTTCATTATGAACCATAGATACGAATGAATCGTGAAATTTACGCCATTCTAAAATTTTACCAGAAAATTTAGGTAAATTCAGTTTGGGTAAACTCTGATTAGATGACACCTGAAAAGTAGTTTCACCGGTAGTGGTATTAGCCATAGCAGCAGTACGAGCAGCGTGCGCCCTAGTTGTTTCAGCAGCAGTCAATTTTTCAAGGATACCAAGACTTTCGTAATAATAACCCTTAATCCCCAATTTTAATGATTTTTCTTCTTCGGTGGGAAATAGTAATTGAACCGGAGATGCTTCAGCTCCGTCGGTTAGAAGCTCGAAATCAAGAAGTTCTTCGTAAACGCTCTCGAAAAGAGTATAATATTTTTCCAAACTTTTCATAGCACCTTTAAAATTGCAAATTTGTTCAGGATCAGTCAGCGCAGAACGTCCCTTCTTCGTGATGAAGTTAATTTCGGATGCATAGGTATTGAGTTTACGTTTTAGAGACTCAAACTCCTTTCTCGTACCCTTTTTCGACATTTTGGCAGAAACGAACCAAATAAGGAATTCTGGATTTGGGAAATGAAAACGGGAAGAGGCGTTTGAGACAAAACAATACCTAAAAAAGTACCAATAAATAAGTACCTGTGACAACCTTGGCACAATTCGTGTCCTATTTAAGAACTAAAATTGAGAAGAAAACTAGGCGGTAATTTTTGTCCTATTTTTTGAGGATTCAAAAATTAGAAGAAAACACCAAAATTCATCAGCAACCACGCTCTGCTACCAAAAAAGATTTATGTGGGGGAAAGAAAGGGGTTGTGTTAAGAACCAATTAATCTTTCCGACATATCAGCATTTATTCAAACGAAAACGAATTTTGGTATTTTCTTCCAATAAGTAGAAAAAAGTATGATATGATTATATTAAGTATGTAGTTATAAGAACGAAAATGAGGAGCTCCTCCTAATATTGTTTGCAAAATAATAATTCGAAACCATCTACCTACTCGAATTTGAGAATAATAAACCTTCTAGGTTTATACAAGAAAAATAGAAAATAAATATAATATGGACAGTTCTGACCAGTTTTGTAAGATGAGACCCAACTCCCGACACCCTTGACGCTGTCGACGGCGTGGCGAATGCGGCCTTGATCCCAAACGGCTGAACAGCACCAGTCAGTCAGGATACGGCGAGTTCGTGCAACTCCGGTCGAAGCAGGTGATGGTAGTGACACGGAATGGTGTCCTGGAAAAGATTGGTACCCAGAAATTAGATGGGAGTTCGACTTGGAGTGCACGTGGCACCTATGGGGCTTTTGGAGATCAGTAGGTAGGTACTCACTCTCTATCCACTGATGAACTGCACAAGAAATGGCACCCACAAGCTCCTGCGGTCCTTGAGGAAGATTGGACTAGGCAGACAGTCAATGAAGAAGTTTCCCCCGGATGCTGATGACCGGGTAGAAGACAAAAGATTGCTGGATATTGAATCGTTTTTCCAACATGCGAAAGAGGCAGGTCGCTGAACACTGGTGAAGAGATGGCAGGTCGATTCCCACCCCGGAACATCCCCACTAACGCGATTCACTTGATACACAAGGGTTCACCGGGTCACCTTCACATCAATCTTACTTGCTATAAAAATAAACATAGATAAACTTCTAGATGTTGCGGCAACAGCAACTGATCACAAGAATCGTCGCACTTGATATCATAGAATATCCGTTCAACTTGATTTCACTCCTGGCGACCACGGACAGTTAGTTTATAAAAACATCTTTTACAAGCTAATATTAATTTGTAAAGTTATATGAAGGATTGATTATTGCCTGTATTTATATTTTTGTACAATGCCAATAAAGAAAAAAAAAACGCTGCAAATCATTACACAATGGTTTATTATTTTTTATTTTTCTATATAGATCACTTGTCTGCAAAGCCACCAACCATCCAACAGACCTACAGGTCTGTCCTACAGACCTTTTGGTGGTCTCAAAAAATTTTAAAAATTCTATAGAATCTTAAATTGAAGGAAAAACAATACATCTATATCAAAATTTGTTGAGTTAAGGCGTTTTCAAAATTTCAAAATTCATTTTGGAACCCTTAGAAGTGACCTACAGCAACCAAAATCTTCGGGGCACAACTAGACCTTAAATGGAGCCTACATACCAAATTTCATCAAAATCGGTCAATGCTAAGCGGCAAAAGTGCCGCGTACGGCGGATGGACGGCCAAATTTTTATTCGATTTTTGGATTCTACGTACCTTGAAACGCAAACCATCAAATTTTGAGGGGGTGTTGAAAATTTTTTTTTCTTGGTCGATTCCAAAGGTTCATTATTAAAAATAATAAACCAAAAGGTAGGGAATAACAACCAGACTCGAGACACACAATAATTTAGCAAAAGACCGATAAGTATTTTAGGCACATATTATAGGTACTTACAAGAACATATTTTATGTTTGATTTACAGAATACCAAACCGTTTTTGAGAGAAAAATTGTAATCAACAAATTTTTAAAATACCTAACAATTATTTTGTCCGAATTTGAATCGTTTTGAAAAATTGATCCTTTTATAATGACACCCATTAATTTAGAATGAATACCTACATACTAATTAGTCACTGTTGAGTTCGATCAGAACCTGATAAATTTTCACCAAGGTTCAGACAGTTGACTGTTAGTTTATATGTTGAAGTTATTTAGCCACAATTGCTGACTCGATTAACATGTCCAACTTTGAGGCTTTGTATCAATGAAAAAGTATAAAGAATAATTTTTCGGTTTTCAGGGGTGAGGAAAGACTTTTGAAGATATTCAGCAGAATGTTTTATTAATACCAATAAATCGAGAGCTGGTGGATATCAGGAAGATTTGAGGATGTTGCCAGTCAATTTCCAGGATAAATCCCCAACAATAATTAACAAGAAAAAAGGTGGTACGATTTTAATTAGCTTTCGGGAATTGATAAGAGGCCTGTTGCAAATTATAATTAGTGCAAATAGCCAAGAATGAAATGATAGGCATGTTAAGTTTACCTAAGATATACTACACAATCGAAAACTAGTAATTTGTGTTATAAAATGTACAGTGAAGGCAACGAAAGATGTCGGTGCCAAGTAGGTTCCAAACTTGAAGCCCTCTTGAAGCACCTAACAGCTGTAGGAATGTGGGGTTTGTTGCACGCTGACTGGGGTTGTTGCCCCCAAAAAAGGGTTATGAAACCGGAGATGCGAAAAAAGGAGAAAAAAAAGTTTTTGCCGGGTCAGACGAGGGGGCCGGGTTGGAGTAAATAGGGCAACCCGGACACCGCTATGAGCAAAAATCAATAGAAGCTGCATTACAACTGTTTATATCATTTTAGGAGTTAACTCTCTCGCTGGTGTGATTCCGCTGGGTGTGGTCGTTTCACTCTTGTTCACGGCAGACGGCTTAATATAACCACTTTGAAATACCGTGAACGGGGAAAAGTGCACGATCACCAAACTATCCGCATACAAAGATGCTCGATATGAATGTAACCTAATCTGTGAACAGAATAACAATTATTTTTGATAGATGCAATTAACCCTAATTGGACCATGGTGTCACTAGTGTCACTGGAAACATCTTGGGAATTTCACAGCAGTCCCAAAGTCTCATCAGATTAACAAGATTTATAATGCAATTTAAAAATTATTGGGCAGAGCAGAATTTTTTGAAATCATGTTATGACAAAAATTTCAACATTTTTCCTTCGATTTCCTTGGAAATTTTTGTAATAACTCTATTTAGAGACTTCCAGCTTCCCACAAAAAATTCTGCTGTCCTTTAAATTTAAAATTGCAATTCAATATTGGTTACCCCGGAGACACTTTGGGATATATTTCACTTTTGGAATGGGAGTTCCTAAGATGTTTTCTGTGACACTAGTGATATCATGGTCTAATTGGGGTTAAATACCTTGTTGTATGTAGCATAGGCTAGGTCGGTTGATTAGCAGGCATCCATTGAAAATTATCTCTCCTCTTCTTTACCTCCCCTAATTGAGGTCGAAATCTGATTAATAAACATTGCGTGACCGAGTTTTTAATGAAGAAAGATGCTCTCGAGGCCGTTAGGCGAAAGTAATCGATTAGGTAGGGAGTCATGTACTCACAGATACATATCTTTAGACTTTTTAAGATTAGAGGTCGGTAAAGGTGCCTCATTTTTTGCAGAACGTACGTAAGTAAACTTCGAACAACGAAAAACAACACTTTCATTTTCGTTTGATTTTTATAGCAACGTTTCAGTTGACAGAGCAGGTCATCTTCAGGTGCACAGAACTCAGGATGGTGATTCCAGGAGAGGTAAATCCTTCATTATCAATTAACCGTGCCAAAGAAAATTGGAAAAAATTTACTCCAAAATGTCTACTCCGAGTCTGTGTACCAAAAGATGGTATGAGCTACAGACAAGAAAAGTGGAAATGAGAAATCCTACAGATTAAATTAGTTCAATAGATGTCCCAGGCCGCTTTCCGCAAACTGAATCATAGTGTCTAATGCCTCAAATTATAACACCATAATACCGTGAATTTTTCGGAGACCGGGAATTCAGCTCACTCGCAAACCAGAATCATTCAGAGAGCTGTGATATGCAAATGCCTACCTGCTTGACGAAGTCCTGGTTTCAAATGACTTTTTTTTTCCATTTCATACACTAATACGAAGGATCTCTAATATCGGAAGAAAACCTTCATAATGACTTGATGTTAGATGATCCATTTAAAATGCTGAATCAACTTCTATCTTCTACATAACAGATGGATTTATGGAAAATGATCTGTCTTAGGCCAGAGGTATAAGCTTACTTATAAAACTTGAAATATCGCGTTTCTACCACAAATGTCAGAATCATAAATGGTGGAACGTTTTTGCATTACTTCCCCCATACCTTGACCAACCAAGTTTTCCATTTCTCGTAATTTTTACATTCATGAGACAAAATTTATATTCCTATATCATTACCGAGTAGGTACTTTGTGATAGCAACTGAACCCCCTCCACCATTGACAACTTTAACTTTATTTTCATAGACTCCTATAATTAATTTGCCGATTAATTCTTCATAAACAGAATCATTTATATATTGATGTCAGTATTATATTTTGAAGCTCAAAATAAATGGAGATAATTACTGTTAACTAGTCTGCTTGCAGCATCCATTAGCGCATTAGGACCGGATTTGCACTTATACCGGAGCAATTGATCTTCCCTTAGTATTTTTTAAAAAATTTTACGCAGGTACAAATGACGACATTTATTGTTGTCAGACGGTAATGTTATCTTGTTTGCTATCGGCGTTACCACGTACAGCCGGTGTTTGTTGAGTGTGTTGACATTTGCTTGAAGGTGACATTGCTAGTCTAGATTGTAGAGCAATCAGCAGTAAACGTAATATTTTCTTTATGGAATCCATATTCCTGATCATGTGTGCGTATTTTGTTTCAAATGCCCATAATCATTTTAAAAGGTAACACCCAAAAATCCACGAAATACGTGGTTTCTGGTGTCCTAGCACCATGGTCCCAACACTGATATGACACGTAGTGGCACTAAAAATAGTTATTAAGCCCTAATAGGAACCGAAATATTGAAAAATAATATATTTTGTGAATATTATTTCACCACTCCCCCCCCCCCATCACTATACGAATTTCGATACTCTGGTGACGTAATGTACAACTGAGAAGTTATCCGAGTCGAACAAAAGAGAACCACGCAAATTGGTTAGAAACTAGAGCGTTGACATGATTTTGTCACAAACACACACACATAAACCTATGGTTTTTTCCGTGTTATAGGATTCAGAATGGTCTAAAACTGATTTGTATGTGGTTATTTTTTTCTGTTGAGTGGCGTCCTCCTTCACCCCAGATTGATCACTTAAGGACGCCCAAATCATACAACGGGACTGGCGGCTTTGTGAGAGTGAAAGTGAAACATTAATTCAAACCTACAAGTAACATATAAATAAATAATGAAAATAAAATTGACTTAATCGTTCCATGAACGCAAATATTCCAGAAATCCCGGCATAACAACCAAATCAACAAATAAATTTATCTGGGTTTTATTCAACTTCTTTAGAAGTTAAGGTTTTTGCCATTTACATTGTAGCTAATTTATTTTTAAATTCGATTACGCGTAATTAGCTGATTAAAGATGCTTATGGCGCAATTTTGTCTTCCTTGCTTCCTAGAACTTCTCCAATTCCCGCTGACAATGTTGGTACTAACCGACTCACTAGCAAAAAGTTTTGACAGAAACGTAGAGAGTACTTTGCTGATTCAGGATATATAAGTCATTGTCAGCCTTTCAAAATGCGGCTCAAGGAAGTCGTCCAATTCTGAGTCTATTGTTTCAATAACTGCGTTACAATCCTTCAATGCTGTTACCACGAGCACGAGACGGAGTTTGCGTTTTGGGTTTTGTCTTCTAATGGGATTTGCCAGAACAAGGCTTCTCGAAACTTTCGTTGCTCCTGTTCCAACGTTGGAAGACGACCTTAGAAGCCCTTTATTATTCTAATGATACACTTCGGAAACCTAGACACGTGAAAAAGACTGTGGTAAGAGACGCCTTCCGCTGTTGAAACCCGCGATTCAGTGGTTTTCTCTCCTTTTAACTTCTCCCGGTTTTAATATCAGATAATTCGAACCAGATTAGAAACAGGGTTCTCCACTTCTTACACGTTCCAGGAAAACTTGATACCATCTCGGGAGCTATCAGAAAACTTCTGCGAGCGGCAAGTTTATGACGTCATTTCCCCCAAGTTGAAAGCTCGAGTTTTAAAAAATAAGATGGTTGTCGACCGAAGTTTGGCGAAGATTTCAAAAAGTTTTGTGAATGCTGTGAACTTTTGTTTCCAAGCTGCTGAGCGGGCTTAGTCTAAATTCTCAAAGTGACACTGAGACAAGCAGTAAAGATACCAAGGTTGCCGTTCTTTTCTCATCAAACGTCAGGGAAATTACACGGTGGGATAAATCTGAACAACCGAATTTCAAGTTTTGTTCGTCACCTTTATTTCAACCCTGTTGACAAGATAATTTGACCCACTTTCGTCAGGATTTGGCTTATAGAAACAATGTAAGTGACCGATTTGAAGAATAACAAGTACGTTGGGAGGATATACACTTATTTCTCATCAAAATGTCCGAAAACCCCGTCGACGTTAGTTTAGAAGGAAGTCATTCATTCACACAAAATATTTAGCGTTGGATGGTCGGGTGTCAGAGGACTTCAAACCACAGCATTGCCCGCGCAAGGCATTTAGGCAACGTCCTGGTTCAGGTTTCTATAACAACCCAAGCCAAGCAGTCTGGAGATTCCTTATGAGAAGGAACAATCCTTACTATTTATAGACCAGAAGTTCGAGGGCGGAAGGAATCACTTGCGATTGTGAGAAGATTCAAAGCGGGATTAATGGTGAAATTAAGTAACCGCTTCCTTGAGAGCCAACCGCGGCGTGACCTCTCGTAGACATCTTGGTCCATTAGTTTTACCCTCTTTGACAGGAACCACTCTCTGGTTGTCAACCTCCTTGTGATGGATTAGAAACTCTTCTATCTCAGAGCTGGTTTCAATTAATACAGAACAATAACTCTTCCTTTACTCCGAGAATTTTGCGGCATCGGTGGTACAGAAGAGAGTTGCGGGAAATATTCCACTTTCATGATAAGTTCCAGATAGGCAAAAACCCACTCTAGAATTTCGCAGCATCAATGAAACACGAGAAATAAGTTGTAGAAAACATTAGGTTGTATTTCCAGGAGACAACTGCACATTGGTCCTTTAATTTGAGTTTCTTGCATTTAACTAAACTTGTCCAGCACAAACGCGTGTTTCAAGTTACAAAAGTTGTTGATGGATGGATTTGGATCGAACAGGTGATGTCTACGTGGAAATACTTGAACTAAAGATTTTACCATTCTGAAGATCAGGAAATCATGACTTCTGTGTTTTGAAGAATATCAAGAAGACTGGCGTCATAAACAAGACATCTTGTTATGATTATGAATGGGTACATCACGTAGAACGAGGACTTGAACCGTTATAACAAAAAACCATAAGTATCAAGCTCAGCAATTTTGATTGAGAATTAATTAGGATTATCCAGGAAGTGTATTATTTTTTAGAAAGAGTTCGAAAGGATATTGAGATATCATAACATAATTGAAAATGTACGAGTACATGATCAATTTTCTACGATTTTTTCACAAAAGGGTAGACCCCGGTTGTGATTTTCCCTTTGGAAGACAGCTGATGACGTCCGTGACGCCAGGAATGGCAGTCGGACGAAAACCCAATCGGAAATGGTTGTTTACTTTACTACTACTTATTGGATTGACCCCGGGCTCTTCCAAATTCCACCAATCTTTGGGGTCTTCACTTAATAATCATTAAAAACTTGTGACGACCACAAAGATTGAATGAATTATAATTCACTGTTTACTATATCAACTCCAATCATAGAGGTTCTGTTGGGTAACTCACATTAAACTTTCATTCCAGATTCTCACTCAATTATTCAATTACGGAGAATAAAGAAGTTGAAAATGTACCGTAGTGGCTTAAACTGGAACGGTTTATTGACCTTAAAATCTTTAGTATGAATTAGAAAGAGGAACAACTCTATCTGTCTCAATCTGAAACCTACAGAATCACGAGTCTGGGGCAGCTAGCAGACTGCGGGTCCATTGTGCTTCCCAGCATTGAGACGAACCATCGCACATTATTATCGTACATCATAAATGATAACTCACCCGCATATGATACCAGAGTCGTCCGAGCCTGGATGGACTTCCACTTCCGGGCTCGGGGTCACGTCCACTTCCGGAATCTGCTGCAGGGCCGAGTCGAGGCTCCTGTTCCTCTGGTGGTAGTTTATATGGTTGACATTTACGCTTGGCAAGATTATGCCCATGGACCTGAAAAGAAAACATATTTCTAGTTGAAAACGTAGGTAATATTGTTAAATTGCACAAATAAAAATATAATAAACTAATCAAACTAAACTATTATACCGTGTGTCACGGAATTTCGAGCTCTTGCTGAGCTATGTTAACTCGCATCGAATAGCACGTTCCGATTCTTGTAAAACGTTCAGAGGAAGTGGTACCTAGGGCAAAGTCTGATACATGAATTGCACCGTCGTTGGACTTATATTAGTAGTGAATTGCGAATCTAGGGCATTGGGCCTTTCAAGCCCAATCAGCAGCCGGTTTTCAATCCCGCGGGAACCATATATATATTATATCATCAGAAATCGAACCACCACATTCATCCTTCGGAAAGATTTGATATTTGCCTCAAAATAATGCAACAATATTAATAAAATATAAATATTTCGGTTTTGATCAAAAACATAAATATGTATACTTTTGAATCTCATAGTTTTATTATCACCTAGGCATAACTTGTCAACCCACAATACATATATCCCAGACCGCATGTTAAAGAATTAGAAACAAAATGAGAAAACAATATTGAATGTCGTAGTACCATACAGGAAAAAACCCTTCAATGGTTGTGTCATGTTATAAATATGTTCACATAATTTTACTGAAATGATTATCAATAATAATTTCTTACGAATAAAGAATGGGATCAAATTAATGCAATATTACACGTTGTTATCGTAGATAATGATATAAATAATAATTCAGTGATTGACAACGGTAGCTAGAACTAGAATGGAAATCGTTGCAAATTATTATAGAACGGTCTGCTGAAGAACACGGATTCTTCTGACCCCTTCAAAGAAATGGAGGGGGGTTCGGTCCGATAGTTGGTTTCGTTGGTTTCATCGTCTAGATGGTTTCATTCGTTTCCAAAATTGAACAATATATTAAATTGATGAAAAAACGCTGTAAATTATTTCACAATGGTTTATTATTTTTCTGTAAAGATCACTCATCTGCAAAGAACACATTTGCCATTGGCACTACCTACCAAAGGTACTTACTTCTAACCTACTACTCATAACCACTTCACATAAGTTAATTTGGAAGAAATAAACGCTTCACACTAAATTCGAATAAATTGGGCCTTGGGCAATACTATTTTAAATTGATGAAAAACCAATACCTTTATTTCGAGAGTTTTCGAGTTAGAGCACTTCTGAAAATGTCTACCCTTATTTTTCACCCCTTAGAAGTTACTGACATCAAACAAAAGCTTCGCGGCACAACTAGACCCCAAATGGACCCCGTATACCAAATTTGAACCAAATCGGTCCATGGTAACTTAGAAAAGTGCTGCGTAAGCGGATGGATGGAAAAAATTTTAATCGATTTTCGGATTCCAAGTACCTTGAAACGTAAACCAAAAAATTTTGAGGGGGTGTTAACTTTTTTCTTGATAATCTCCAAAGGTTTATTATTGAAACAACAAAGTTCTGGAACATTTAATTAGGTAATTAATTAATTATCCTCATAATCAAACAGTTGGACCTACAAGCTCTGGGTGTCATTCAACTCTAAGAATTCGTGAAGAAGAAGAAGAAATTTTAAACTAATTAAAAAACAGCACCTATAAATCAAACGTTTTCGAGCTAGACCGTTTTGAAAATGTTTCCCTCCACTTTTATCCCTTGGAAGTGACTGATAATAACCAAAACCTCCGGGGCATAGCTAATTAAATTGGGCTGTTATATCAGGTTGACAGGAACTGAAGAGAGTTCCACGGACGGACGAATATGCTCACTCCTTCATATTAATCACCAAATGCGAAAAACAGTGATTCATAGATATCCACGAAGGAGCTCCCTTAAAAAATATACTTATCCCGTAAGTTCGAATACCAATGAAAGGTCAAAAACCCTGAGAATGCGACCTATAATAATGCGTTTATTAATTAGCTTTTAATGGTTGAGCACAATATCTCAAAGGAAATAAAGTTTTTTGTTTTTATATTGCCAGGGGCTTTGGAATAATACAAGAACTCGAGATGGTCCAAGAGAATACCTAACTGTTCGGGCAAAAACCGGAACCTACGCCCACATCTGGGGTGTAACGAATTCAAATAAACATGAATATTCATATTATTAAATCTCAAAGATTTTCAGGTGTGTTTACGGTTTGGAAGCTTTTCACCGCAGCCGCAAGCTGCTATCACAAGCACCATACGAGAGAGGGTTGTACCAAGCGATGCATTAAAAATTTTAAATTAATTTCCACCCTTTGCAGGCGTTTCCCCAAGCTGTAGTGACTCTTTACAGGTCTTTGATAGAGTCGAAAGAGAGATGAATGTTTGTAAGAAAGGAATTCATTTAATAGGTTTCCTTCTCTACTAACGACGCTCCACTTGGTTTTAATAGGTTTAAATGCATAAAATGCTTGCGTTAAGTTTCACTTCTGAAAAACGTCTGCCAAGTGGGTGTGGCACATAGCTTCCTCGTATCCATAACCCGATTATATAGATGATCCGATGCATAGTAGTTAATCTGAAAACACCAATCTCTAAGTACCTTTCACTACCCTCATAGGGGACCATCTACACGCTAATCTAGACAATCCTAGAAAAATTCATCAAATTTGGATGAAAAATGTAAATGTTATGGCTATTACAAGGATTTTACGTTTCCGGGGGTCCGGGGGTATCTTCATTAGGGACCATCTACAACCTAATCCGCACAATCCCTGAAAATTTCATCGAAATCGGGTAGAAAGTGTGGAAGTTATGGCCGTTACAATGAAATTCTTGTTTGCGCATGCGCAGTGGCCACTATATATCCGAAGGTAATGATTTTCATAGGGGACCATCTAAATACTAATCTGTAAGATCCCTGAAAATTTCATTGAAATTGGATGGAAAATGTAGAAGTTATGGCCGTTACAAGGAATTCACGTTTGCGCATGCGCAGTAGCTTATATCAGTCCGAGGATGATGATTTTCATAGGGGACCGTCTACAACCTAATCTGCATAATACCTGAAGATTTCATCGAAATCGGGTAGAAAATGTGGAAGTTATGGCTGTTACAAGGATATTACCGTTTGCGCATGCGCAGTGACTACTATCAGTCGGAAGGTGGTGATTTTCATAGGGGACCATCAAAATACTAATCTGTAACATCCCTGAAAATTTCATTGAAATCGGATGAAAAATGTTGAAGTTATGGCTGTTACAAGGAATTCACGTTTGCGCATGCGCAGTAGCTTATATCAGTCCGAGGATGATGATTTTCATAGGGGACCGTCTACAACCTAATCTGCATAATACCTGAAGATTTCATCGAAATCGGGTAGAAAATGTGGAAGTTATGGCTGTTACAAGGAAATTACCGTTTGCGCATGCGCAGTGACTACTATCAGTCGGAAGGTGGTGATTTTCATAGGGGACCATCAAAATACTAATCTGTAACATCCCTGAAAATTTCATTGAAATCGGATGAAACACACCAACCCGCACAATCCCTGAAAATTTCATAGAAATCGGACAATAACTTCGTATAGTTATGCGCGTTACAAGGAATTCATGACAGACAGACAGACAGACAGACAGACACACAGACACGGAACCAAAATTGTTCAGAAAGGTCTAAAACGCAAAACGCGAGTGAAAATTTTGATTTTGGAGAACTTTTTTTTTCGTCCTTGAAAAGTGAAAACAAAGCTTCCGCTACCTTGGTAGACTCGGAAGCAAAAAAGAAAACTCGCGTTTAATTGGAGAAAACTTGAGGGCTTTTCAAAAAGGCGTCGTACGAGGCCATACCTATTGAGACTAACTGAAAATTAATCCAACAATTTCACCTTACGACACGTGTATGTCACCTGTAGAATCTGTGTTGACCCTCTTTTGGTTCAACCACGTCGAATTTGCCTTTGAACCAGATTTTGAGGTTAAAATGAAAAATGCCAATCCATGCCATACAATACAAGTTTTTCTCTGATGTTAGTTACTCTAATGTAGAGTATGATAGTCAATCTTCTTGCCAGAAATGGTCATATTACAAACAGTTGATTTAGCAAGATTAACGCAACTGTTGCATGCAATTTAGTGGATTACTATTTTTTATTAACGATTTATGGAGATTTGAAAAATAGAAAACGTGAATAATCGCTTCAGTTGTTCAAGTTTGATGATACACTTGTGGTTTCATAAAATACTATTCATGGTCTTGATATTAACCAGTAGAATTGAACTTATACAAGAAATTATGAACTGACATTTTGATAAGATTATAAAATAGTCAAACGTGGAGAAACAACATTAACTATTTCCAAGAATAGACAATACGATTGTATTGTCCACCACACAAAGAATAATCCTCAATGGCATTCAACAATGGCATGCTTGCTCAATTTGATTAAGCCAAGTGAAGATAAAGTGGAAAAACGAGATAGAATTTTTCTCACAGCAGTTCGGAGACCAACGATCCAATCGATGTACTCAAAGGTGAGGTGATTCTAGTGAACAAAGGGAAGAGTCAATACGTATACGCATAAAACCAGTTTGAGCAACGGAACAATGCGGAAGGGTCTGTCCATCACAAGAAGACCAAATTCAATGTTAGTTTGGGTATTTTACCATCAACGTATTACGATGCCTTTTTGTAATTTAAAGTGCACATTGATGTTGTTAGGGAGAAATCACTTCTTCTTTTGGTTTATTATTTTCAATAATGAACCTATGGAATCGACCAAGACAATTTTTTTAACCCCCCCTTCAAAACTTCTTGGTTTACATTTCAATATACGTAGAATCCGAAAATCGAATGAAAATTGTTCCGTCCGTCCGCCGTAACTTTCCTTAGTTACCATTTAGATGAAATTTTAAAAATGGGCTACATTTGGGGTCTAGTTGTGCCCCGGAGCTATTGGTTGATGTCAGTCACTTCTAAGGGATGAAAATTAAGGGTTAAAATTTTCAACGGTCGATTCAGCTAGAAAACTCTCGAAATAAAGGTATCGTTTTTTCACCAATTTTAAATAGTATTGAATTTTTAGAGACCACCCGGAGCTCTGTATGAAAAACCTTTCGCTCCTGACGAGACTTAAGGTAAATCAGAAACACGAGTGTGAATAGAAAAAGCGGCCTAATCTCCGTTCACATTTTAGCTGACCAAAATGCGATTGTTGTTCCTTTTCTTCGAGTTGTACTCAGTTTTGCGTCCTTAGTAACCAGTAATCAAATTTTCTAATAATTAGGAAACCTCAACTCCCTGTTTCTTCGAACTGAGTGTGAAGCATTTATTTCTTCCAAATAAACTTGATTGTAAAGTAGGTATGTGGTAGGTAGGTAGTATTTATGGTTGGTAGATGGAGACAATGGCAAAACCGAGTTCTTTGCAGACGAGTGATCTATATAGAAAAATAATAAACCTTTTTGTAATAATATGCAGCGTTTTTACAATCTGTATCATCTTATTAGGAAATGGTCTTATCGAGCTGAGCATTGGTCCCCTTCCATCTTCGGATAGTTTGAAAATGAAATGTTAAAGCTAAAATGCTTTAAATTCTCTTGCATACTAGTCAGCAGGACATTGAGACTATTCATGTCTGAACTTTACTTCATCATTCTTTAGCTCTTTTCGATTCGATGTGCCAATGTAAAGATATAAAATGTCAAAATACGAGTAAATTCCGGAAAAATCGAACCTGACTAGACGGGAAAATATTCTATTCTAGCGCCTCATTCATAATGTTTTTGATTCTTAATGAGGTTCGATACAAAAGGTTTGTAGATTGTAGGCATATTCGGTTGAACGTATTAAAAAAAGACATCATCAAATTGAAGTTGTCAACCCATAAAGGGAACAATTCCTTAGTGGGTAAGTAGAACAGGAATGACTGTCGTGACATCAGTTTCAGCAGAGATTAAAAACCCCCTGACCCCCCCCCCCCTGACCTGGATTATGCCCACAACGGAAGCTCACTGTGCCAGTGGTTGCTATCTGTTTCAACGTTTTACCTACCTTAAGATTATAATATAATCTGATATTATCAGCCCAATGAAGTTGAAAGGACAAAACTTCGTTGTCCCATCTATTTTTTATGGTCAACACAGACCTCGGACCCAGTTTACCAGTACTGTAGTTTCTAGAAATGGCTGTTTGTAAAACACCTCACATCCGCAGAATTCCCATTTAAAGTGCCCCACCCCCGAAATAAGGCCAACCTTGCCCGGGAGTTGGGGTCTTCCCCGCAGAGATAACTTCATTCCCAGCCGAAGGGGTCGTACGACCGTGTTTATCTTGTAAATGACGGGCTACATCCTCTCAGTTTGCAAGATTTATCTTGACCGTTCTCTCCCAACTTTGGTGTCCCCTTGGGAACGTAGAAATACCTGTGGCCCTGGTCAGTGGTCACACCCGGTTCGAATCAATTTTTGCCCCATTTCCCACTGTCCTAAACTTTCAGCCATCCATAATTCGAGGGAGGGATGTTATGCTCTATTGAAAATTTATTTACCTATTATCATTCTTTATTAATCCTATTCCGCCTCATTAAGCGTTAAAATTTATTTCAAATGGACTCTCTTTGTAACTCATCTGTGATGAAAATAAACTTTGATGAAATGGATGTACCCATAAATACCTTCTAAGTTTGAAAAACCCGAGCTACCAGATAGTGAGAAATTGAAGTTTCAGTTGAATCAAGTTTCAATTTGCGCATACACCACAGTTTGTCCGATGTTGATTAAAATTCACAGGAGAGCGTCTCAAAGCTAAATTCATAAGAGTAGGACCAAGATTTAGACTAGTTAAGTTTAGACTAGTTAAGTTTGATCCCTTATATAGTAATGAAGTAATAGTAAGGAAGCCAGCCCTCAAATACCCAACAAATTTGAGCAAAAACTCAAATCAGAAAGGTTTGGTTTTTTTAAAATTAATACCGGAACATTTTCAAAACGCCCTAGCTTGAAAAGTTTTGATGTACATGATTTTTAACTAAGTATAAATAGCGACGATTTTTCTGAATTTTTCGAAACCACTCGGAGTTTTATGGAAGCAACTGTTCGTTGATGAGTATAATTATTTACTTAATTGGTAAATAAATAATTACTCACGTTTTTTCATAAATTTAGATTAGATTAGATTTAGATTAGATTTCATAAATTTAGATGGTTTTAGAAACAACTGAGACTTGATTCTGAAATTAATCATTATTACACGTGAGCCACATGAGAGCTCCCGTCGGACGTGCCTCCTCACCTCGCCTAGGTACCTATAGGTACCTACCCCCCAGCCCTTTTACTGGGCCATAAATTCGAATAGAATTGTACGAGTATGTCGCTGTCTTGTCCATCCTCAGCAATTAAAAACAAAATTTCGTAATGAAGGCACCCAAAACTTTGGGATTAAGACGTTTTGCTGGTAGGTACTTTCTATCAAAAGGCAGGTACAATTAATGGCAAAGCCAAGTCCTTTGCAGACGGGTGTTCGAAAAATCATAATAATTTGCAGCGTTTCAACAGGATTTAAGGTTCGAATTGAAATGAAACAAGTGAACCAACAGCGGAGACTGGGAAAATTAAAATAAATGAATAATTTACTGCGAATTAGAAACAAATGGGGGAGAAATGGAAAGTCCTAAGCAAGAACATTTTGGCTGGGACAACCATAACACAAGGATTGAAATAATTAATGAACCAGGACTATGTACCTTACACACTTACCAACCTATTTAAACAAAGTTATTTATACAACGGGTTGTATACGTACGGTTTAGACAATGATGAGAAGGTATAAGTACAACGTTAAAGTATTTGGTAGAATGAATACCGAGCTTCAAGCTTGAGTAAATAAGGGGGCCCACGACTTGGGAGGGGGGAGCCACTGGCAAGTATTTGAGAAGTACCTAAATATTTTTTGACGCCTTGAAACAGAACGAAATTTATCTAGATGTTTAGAAATCGCCTATCAGAAGGAAATCCCCCCATAACAGTTATATTACAGCGGCAAGCAGAAATATTCTTCCACTGAAATCATTGGTTCCTTGAACTGTTGATTCACTTACTAGTCTCAAACTTTCAAGTCGAATGGGGCAAAATCGATCATATTAGGTAGTTTTTTGTTGACAGAGTTACACGATCACATTCATAGAGAAGCGGAACTGTGTTTGCAGTTCACCAGACAAGAGCTAGAAGGCCCTTTCACAGAGATTGCGTTCCTTGATTCCTGCGCTTGTTGATTCGCAATCTACTTTTAAACTTTCATGTAAGTCGGAGCGAAATAGAATAAATCTATAAATAATAAATAAATAAATAATAAATAAATCTATAAATAATAAATAAATAAATTATAAATAAATAAATCTATAAATAATAAATAAATAAATGAAAATATTGTTACTCGAATTTAAAAACTTGACTCACACGCAAATACCTGGATTCAATTTAAAAAAAAAATTTCAGTAAAGCTCACCAGTCTGTGAAGAACATGGCTTTTCCATTAATAGTATCTACCAACTATATTATCGCGCAAGGCTAACAATCAAGTTTATTATCAAAAGAAAGATCCTACCAGCTGAACATCGGTATCAAAAAGCTGTGTGAAATTACCGTAAACCATCAAATTTGGGGGGGGGGGGTTACTTTTTTTCTTGCTCGATTCCAAAGATTTATTATTGAAAATAATAAATCACTTCTATGGGATAAAAATTGGGGGAAATATTTTCAAAACGTTCTAGCTTGAAAACGTTTGTATATTGTTTCGGTTCATTATTTTCAAAAATGAACCGTTGGAATCGACCAAGAAAAAAATTCTAACCCCCCATCAAAATTTGTTGGTCTTAAGTTTCAAGGTGTGTAGAATCCGATATCGAACTAAAAATGTCGAAAATCGAATTGAAAAATAAGGGCTGAAATTATCAAAACGCTCTAGCTAAAAAACTCTTTTTATAAAGGTAATGTTTTTAAACCAATTTAAAATAGAATTGAATTTTTAGAATCGAATGAGACCAACCGTTCGCTCTCCATGAGAACTTGTAATGAGACTTGTGATGGTGAATAGATTGATAATAAAATCAACACATATAAATTAGTTTGACTTTGTATTAAATACAAAACTTGAGAATTTTAAAATGACATTAACTCATCGTCTTGATAAAAACATTAGAATGAAGTAGAGTTGTGTCGGTCAGGAGTGAACGTATTGAAAAGACCTTATCTTCAAAACGACCTTGTCTGAACTGAACGGGTTGCCAAAATTAACACGGTCATTCGTTCATCAACCCATCAATCGAGATTTCAGAAAAAATTCCGAAAACAACGGCAGAAGGCCAACAAAACAAATTAATTGCCCGCAACATGGATGTATAATGTATTTGTATATATCCATGTTTGTACATGGATCAAGAATGTGTGAAAATTACATCATGGATGCTAGGTCCATGGAGTACATCAACAGAAAGGAGTGGTTTTCTATGGAAGTATCAACAACATTTTTACATGGAAGTATCAACGGAAAGGAGTGGTTTTCTTCCTTCATCCAACTTCCATCATCCAAGTGCAGTATTACGTCCGAATGAACTATGGACTAAAAAGAGAGTTGAATGAATCAAATGAGCTAAAAGACAAAAACGAACGAATGATTCATTCGAATCGATGACCTGAAAGACAAAAGAGACTCAAAGACTGACTCATACGATTCGAATCAATCTTTCGTTCGTTTTTGTCTTTTAGCTCATTTGATTCATTCAAATCGCCTCCTCACTTACTCGGACTCGTTCGGTTTTTCGACTCAGCATTTTTTCGAGTCACGACCTGAATCTTAATATGGATCCTTATGGATGTTGTTTGTTTGATTCCAACTGGTTCGGTTTACCGACTCACTCGTTTCAATTTCACTGACATCGAATATGTTTTGTTTTAGCATCTTTGATCGACGTCTTGTTCCTCCTCCTATATCGATTACACAAGATAACAAAATTTAGGGGTGGTCTGGCTGCCTCGTTCTTTCGCCGCTTTTCTTATGGTATTTGGTGCGCTGAATCCAAATCTGACGTCAGTTTTTTTTTTTATGTCGGATTTTCAAGATATAGCTAGTTTTACTATTTTTCTAGTTCTCACTTTTCTTCATTTTTCAGTGAGCAGCAAACTCGCTCGTTTTTTGTGTGACTTCTGACCGGCTGGTTGTTAGTCTTGTGTTTGTGTTCTGATCGCTTCCTTTTAAATTCCAAATCCGAATTATTTGTTGGTTTCTGGACTCTTCGGTTAACCACTTTGGTAAGTGATCGTAATGTAAGAACTCTTTATTATTTTGCAATAAAAAACCTTATTTATGAATTACTGTATTTTGGTAATTAGCGCATTTTCTTATTTTTCTATGAGGAAAAAAAGCGCTAGGGTTTGGTATTGTTACAAAAGTATCGATACTGTATCGTATTCGAGTTGATATCCCATGCACCGTTTGGCTTGAGTGTCGATACTTTAGTGTCTCAAAATAACAACTTAACTGATTTATCAGGCAAAATATTTTTTTCATTCATTTCTTGCCATCAAGAGCCCAAGCCAAGTATATTATTGAACATTATTTCTCCATAATATTAATTAGTTTTAACAAAGACCCAACTGCCTCTCCACAAATCTACAAAGGTTCATTTCACTGATTGAGTTGGTATGTGAACGTAATGAACGGGTGAACGGATTCAAAAGACCTGGTCTCTGTAATGAGTGACCGTTTGGGATTCGAATCCGCCAAATGACCGTGTCTTACACACCCCTAGAATGAAGTAATCCTTCTTCGCTGGTCCTCGTCAGCCCCTCCCGGAGACGTGGAGCATGATGATTGGCGTTGCCATGGATACCCAATGCGCGTCGCGAGGCAGTCAGATTGGAGTAGCCCATTATAGATGATTAGGTAGGTAAACTGAAGCCGTTGCATTTCCTTCCGGTCCAATTTGAAAGAAAAATTAATCAACTGATTATTTTTTTTTTTTTTTTTTTAGATGAAAACAAAATTCATGCAATCAATGGATGTTTTGGGATGACATATTTTGAGAGTGCATCTAGATGAAATTTTCCTCGAAGCTTGTTCATATCTTCGCGATGGCACAACTCGAACGTGTAGTCTCCCACCTTGGCTTTTACGATGTATGGACCCTCTCGTAATGGTAGAAACTTCGAAGATACCTTTTGAGGCTTGCTGCTTACTCTAACTGACTCGATCAAAACCAAATCTCCAGAGATAAATTGGCTGGAAACCTTCTTGGCTTGGTTAACATTTTGGTTCCGTTTCTCAGTAACCTGGTCTGTCCGTTGTTTGATGTTTCGAATCAACTCTTCCGTGAGAGGTTCAGTAATTTGCTTCATTTCTGTTCCTGATTCCCAAATTCTTCGTGGGAGATGTTCAAAATGTAGAGAGTGAGGAATGCGTCCAGTTGTCGAATGGTACGTGGAATTAATGATATGTTCAACATGTTCGATATATGAAGCCCATTGATTATGCTTATTCTTGTCTAATATGCATCTGAGTCGATCTCCAATGTCTCTGTTAACTCTTTCCGATAAATTTGATTGGGGACGTCTGATGGGAATTAAAATTAGCTGCATCTTTACTTCGTCACAATATTCTCGCCATTTAACGGATGTGAATTGAGATCCGTTGTCACATAAGATTTTGGTCGGTTTATTGAATTTGACATAACTTTTCATACATTTGATGGCAGACGCGGTGTTGTTCCGTACAATTGGATAAAGTTTCACAAATTTCGTGAAATTGTCTATTACGACGAATACATGCTGGAAGTTTTTTATCCCTGATGGAAGTGGTCCATAAAAATCGACCGAGACGAGATCTCCGGGTTTATTGGTTCGTACAGGTTTGATCGGGGAAGAATGAGACTGGTTTGAAATTTTGCATGTTTGACAAATGTGGCATGATTTTATAAGGTTTTTTATCCTTTTTTTCATATGTTCGAAATAAAATTGTTCGTTCAACATATAATGAGTTTTGAATACGCCGATGTGTCCATAATAAACATGAACAAGACATATCAATTGATCAATCAATATTTCAGGAGTAAATAATTTCAATCCTTGTTGTGTTTCCTTGTATAGTGTTTCATTTATCATTTTATAACTCTTGTTCTGTTTATTTTCTTCTCCATCAACTGATTTAATAATGTGTGATAGATTGGGATTGAACTAATGATAAATCAAAAACACGAGTGTGAATCCCAAAAGAGCCTTATCTCCGTTCAAACTTCAGCTAACCAAAATGCGATTGTTGTTTGATTCTTCAAGTTATACTCAGTTTTGCGTCTTCAGCAACCAGTATTCAAATTTCCTTATGAAGGCACTCACAACTCTATATTTCTTCAAACTGAGTGTGAAGTGTTTATTTCTTCAAAAAAAGCTAGATTGTGAAGCCAAATATGGTTGGTAGGTAGTGGCAAAGGCATGTTCTTTTATACATTTTTTGAAACTACTAGAGTTTTATAGGACCAACCGTTCGCTAATGAAGACAACTAATTAATTAGTGAATAAATAATTACTATGATAAACGAAAAGGGATGATTGGTATAAAAAAGTATAAAAAAGGCGGCTTATTGGATATGAATGAGTACCTCTTTGGAGGGGCTTCAACCCATGCACGTTCTAAAAACATGTGGTAAAATACCACTAAGGATTCAAAACAAATTGGTCTTTATTTCTAATGTTAGTGCCGTACCTTAGTCTAAAACTGAGTTATGTTTTCATGCTGCCCCTTAAACCCAACCAAGAGAATACGTAAAATCCAAAGGTCATCCGTGGTTCGGACACTCCTCATAATTCGCATTATTGAAAATAATAAACCAAATTGATCCTGGAAGGTCTGCACCCAAACTTCGACAATGCATACCTCCAGACGTATTCAACCAGAACGATTATAATTTTAACAGGTAATGTGTTTAGCCTTGCTTTTAATTCCTATGGAAGATAACTATTCATTTCATCAATGATTTACATGAACGGTTCACATTTTCATGATTTTGAATAGTGCTGAAGGCAATTCTTAGAAGTAAGTGCTTGGAATGAGTAAGTGAATTTTGAGGAATCGAGTTGTTTTCGGTCTGTCAGGTCATTCACACTTCCACGGAAAGTTTCCTGGAATGAGATGAGCCACGCTACAAAAAATCAAATTGGTTCATTGAACGTTTACAGAAAATTGTTTTCTTATTATTTTTTTTAAATAATTTTTTAAAAAATAACAACGACTTGAATTCCTTTTCTACAACCAGCATTCTATACAGCTAAATTAGATTAATCACACACCTTTCGGAGAAGATATTGAAGCATGAGAATCGCTGTTATATTAATAGACAATAGTAGAACTATACAAGAAATTAAAAGACAAATTTACAGACTCACTCGTTTTTCAAACTTTGGAATAGCTATGCAGGGAGGTGAAGGAATCGATTATTACCAACCTACTTATTAGAACAACAACTCGTTAGAATAACTAGATAGGTACTCAAGTACACTATGAAGACACTAAAGATGAAAGAAATTACATAATAAATACTGCGATAATAGACCGTATATCAAAGCTTTTCCTCATTTTCCTCCAGGCACTGATGTTCATTCAATTTCCTGCCAATGGAAATCCATAGCCCATTAATTATTCCGGGAACTTCCCAAGATACTGATGGATGAACTGGATTTGTTTGAGGGGATGAAAACACAAGCGTCAAGGAAGTGCGTGTTGGGCTCTCAAACACCGTTAGCACGACAGCCCATCAGGATATTGGCCTGTCAGCTTAGGAATGGGTCCCGTACACGAATGATAGTCAGTGGTAAAGGTTCATTAACCAATGCAATCGATAGTCGCGGCTTGTTTGTTGGAGGGAGTGTGAGCCAGTAGAGGGAGACATGTTGGGGTTGAGGGACCTCGGGCCGGTCCCAGTTGGCACAAGCTGACATCACTTTAGTTCCCGACTAACTGGAAATTTATAGCAACATCAAAATCGAAAAACGGAGGCATCTGCTAAGGCATCCAAACACCACTGCGTCTAACACACAATCATTTTCTCATTACAGTTTGTTCTTCGCAATGGATCTGAATGATTTATTTATTTTTTATTTATTTATTTGTACCCAACATCGTTTCTTCCACCATGCCCGGATCTTCCAACCGCCCTCCAAAAAACTGTTAAACAAGCCCATTACACTCTCCGCCTATTACCAGAACATACGAGGCCTGAACACCAAATTACCTATTCTTCATTACCAAGCACCACTTTTAACCTATGATATTATATTTTTCACAGAAACCTGGCTCAATCCCAATGTTGCAACTGATGAACTTAGACTAACCAACTACAATGTTTTTCGATGTGATCGTTCTCCTGTCAACAACACGCGCAAATCCGTGGGCGGAGGAGTTTTGGTGGCGGTGTCTAGAAGGTATCGCTCTCACAGATGGAGCTGCCCAGATCTCGCTGAACAAGTTTTTGTTATCTTACCGGATCATAAATTAATCCTTGGCTGCTTGTATCTCCCTGATTATCAGTCTCCTGATGTGCTTGAGGCTCACTTTTCTGAACTGGATTCAATATCCGATGCCCATCCGGATTTTAAAATTGTCCTTGCTGGCGACTATAACCTGCCAGGTATTGATTGGGAAGTTATGGGGCGGGATGGTCTTGGCGAGGGCTATGGTATGAGGAGCAGGCTCGTTCACGAGTCAATGATGCTTCACGATCTTCACCAAATGAACACCCTCCGGAATGCTTATGGAAATATCTTGGATCTGCTTCTCACCAGCTCTCCGGGTGTGGTCCCAAGAGCCTCCGACCCAATCTTTGCCGCCGACGTCGCTCACCCTTCATTTGAATCCATAATTCCATCATCCGCAACGGACTCCTTCTTCTTTCCTAATACGAAATTCTCATACAACTTTAAAAAGGGCGATTATAAATCCATGAGCGAATTTCTTTCATCTCAAAGCTGGGACAGTGTTCTGGTGGGTCGAGACGTCGAGGAGGCGGTCAATGCATATTATTCCATTGTCAGGGATGCCATCGAACTGTATGTTCCAAAAATCACTGATGTTTCTTCCACCTATCCCAAATGGTTCGATCGGAACTTGATTTCTCTTATACAGCAGAAACGAATCGCCCATGCTCGATATAAAATCTCAGGAGTGGATGAGGATTACACTTTGTTCTCTTCATTGAGGAGCCAGTGCAAAGCCAGATCCAGGACCCTGTATGATGCCTATCTCGTCGAAGTCCAAAATTCAATTTCCAGTAACATTAAACATTTCTGGAACTACATAAATTATAGGGATGGTGGAAATAGTCTGCCAAGTAGTATGTTCCTCGGCGACAGACGGGGTTCGGATCCGCTGGAGATTGCAGAGCTCTTCGCTCATCATTTTTCCTCGGTCTTCGAGTCTCCTGCCTCCTCTGCTCCAGTTTTCCCCACCCAGGATGTCGTGTCCATTGGTTCTCTGAGAGTGACTGAGGACAATGTGCTCCGTGAGCTCCAGGGCTTGGATGTTTGTAAGGGTGTAGGCCCAGATGGTGTCCCACCAATGCTTTTGAAGGAATGCTCTGCTGCTCTCTCCTATCCATTGACATGCTTGTTCAACCTATCGCTCAGCTCCGGTCGTTTCCCATCTGAATGGAAGTCCTCCTTTGTGACGCCTATCCACAAGGGTGGGGATCGTGAGTCAATTTTGCACTATCGCCCCGTCTGTTCGCTATCGACGACACCTAAAATATTGGAGAAGCTGGTGGTCACGCAGCTTTCGGCCGAGTTCTCCTCGTACATTGCACCTGAGCAGCATGGTTTTTTGAGAGGAAGATCTACCGTCACTAATCTTCTGGAGTTCCAGGAGTTCGTCATGATGGGGTTCCAGATGGGATGTCAGACGGATGTTGTGTCAACGGATTATGCTAAGGCCTTTGATAAGCTCTCGCACGCTCACCTTCTGTCTTTGCTCGAGTCTTTGGGGGTTTTCGGATCATTCTTGGATTGGATATCGAGTTACCTCGATGGTCGCAAACTCATGGTTCGTGTGAGGGGCTCGTTGTCATCTCCATTTACTGCTACCTCAGGAATCCCTCAGGGAAGCCATATTGGCCCAATTTGCTTTTTGATTATGATTAATAGTGTAGCAAGATGTTTCCACCCTGGTATTCGTTGCCTGCTCTTCGCCGACGACTTGAAGCTCTTTTGTCACGTGAACACCATGTTGGACTGTAAGACGCTGCAGCTGGCCATCTTTGATCTCGAGGAATGGTGCACCTCGAATTTTCTCTTTCTAAACCCGTCCAAGTGCTCCATTGTCACCTTTCACCGAACGGTCCAGCCAGTCATCCATGACTACACATTGTGCGGCTCTTACCTTCAGAGGCTGGAAGAGATTACAGATTTGGGAGTCCTCTGTGATGTGAAGCTCACCTTCTCTGGACACATCGAAAATGTTGCGGGACGGGCAATGAGAGCCTTAGGATTCCTCAAAAGGAATACTCGGGACTTCACGGACACTCGAGCTTTGGTATTATTGTACAAAGCACTTGTGCTCCCATTGCTGGAGTATGCTTCACTGGTTTGGTCTCCCTGCTATTCAGTTCACAAGTACTGCCTGGAGAGGGTCCAAAACAAATTCCTCCGTTACATCGCCTACAAGCTGGGGATTCCCACGTGTGATGTGGATTATGCGTACTTGTTGGATGTGTGCCATTTGTTGCCCCTCGAGAAACGTCGGAACCTTGCGGACCTCACCTTTTTCTTCAAACTATTGAACGGTAAGCTTTCCTGCCCAGCTTTGTTGTCTGGGGTTGGTCTTCTGACTCCTCGCCAGGCAGCACGTTCGTCCTTCCTCTTCGCCGTTCCATTCTCCGCAACCAACTACCTCCAGAATCGACCTCTTCATCGCCTGCCACGATCCGCCAATCTTCTCCTCGCTCAACATCCCGAATTTGATTTTTTTTCTCACACACTCACAAAACTAAAATCTTTAATTTCCAGTAATTCATAGTTTTTATTTAGCCATTTTATATAATATCCATGGTACAAATAGGTATATTTTTTCTCTTTTTGTTACCTTTTTCTCTGGTTTTTGGTTATTTTCTATTTCTTATGTTTGTTTAATTTCACTGTTCTGCTGAATATATGCTGTAATTGGGCTTGCCCGTAATTTAAATAAATAAATAAATAAATAAAATAAATCAAAATCTAGAGAGCGTAGGGAAGTTCTCTATTCAAGGAACCAAACTTCCCGCTAGTTTGTCTAGGGATGTTTCACTCGAACCCAAACAATCTAAATATAGATCCAAAATTATCAGTGAAGAACGAGCGAAGATAACTAAATCGAAACGATCATCTATAAGTGATCGTCTAACTTCATCAGTCGAATGGACGAAGGCAACTAATTTGACTAAGCAAATGAAATTAACTAAGATGAAAGAAATTAACCCTACTGGTTGAAAGGTAAGGTGAGGTGCAACCATTCATTATATTGAGAACAATACAGTCAAAAGTCAACTAATTACGTCGGTTTCTTGTTAACGAGACAAACGTGAAAGTATACGGGAATAATTGCACACGACTTCCTTTAAGACAAGTAACTTAAGATTAACAGTTAATATTAATTAATTAATCATTATAGTTACTATTATGAGCTAGCCATACTCCCACAGAGTACCGGAGACAATTTAACATACACCTGAGTTATCCAAACTTCATAGAATTTGGGGTAAATAAAATTGGGGGGGGGGTGAGAGGACCAGTCTAACCAAATTTATGTCAGAGCTTGTCAGAGTACTATCAGTCCAGAAGCGACGATTTTCATAGGGGACCATCTACACCCCAATCCGTACAATCCCTGAAAATGTCATCGAAATCGGACAATAACTTCGAATAGTTTTGCACGTTACAAGGATTTCATGACAGACACACTTACACGAAACCAAAATTGTTCAGGAAGGCCTGAAACGTAAAACGCGAGTGGAAATTCAGATTTTTAGGACATTTTTGTCCAACTTTGAAAAGTGAATACAATGCTTCTGCTACCTTGGTAGACTCGGAAGCAATAAAGCAAGATCTATTAAAAAACTTGATTACAAAGAGACGCTGAAACGGGAAAATGTTGTCACGCCCTTTGAGTCATTAAACTTGGCTGATGTCGAGAAAATACATCAATTTTAATCGCTCCACTTGTATAAAATATTTATCCACATTATTATGCGCAAAGATTTCAAGCAAAAAACCAGTAGGAAGACATGCAGATTTATTGGAGGGCCTCTTTCTCTGGTGTTGTAAACTTGCATAAAAATTCAATCAATAATGTGCCTGAAAAGTTTTTAAGGTCATTGATACGCAAAGACTCGCCCCATTTACATCGAAACAACAATCGTCACAAAATGTGAAGGCTGTTTTGGTTTTTCGGATATTTATGCAAATAACTTAACTACTACAGTTTGAAAAAAAAAACTCATCGTTTGTGAACCGGCAATCTCGAAGGAAAATATTTTACAGCCCACCTGCCTCATTCGACCTGAGTCACACTGTTCGTGGTTTCAAATGACGTAACTATTATTGAATGTGGTGGGTACGTTCAATATAGAAAGGTATGTGACGCAAAAAAAAAAATTACAGATAATGTAATAATCACTTATTCATTAACGGACATAACTTCGGCCCAAACACCCACTCACGAAATAAAACAGAAATTTAATTACGGATAATGAGTAAGTCCTGTAAAAACGATTATGTAAGATCGGATTACTCTGACCCATTAGTGAACAGAATATGACAGAACTCAGTGTACCTAAGGTTTTCACATAGTGCCGATGTAGGTACTAAGTGAAGTCTGGAATTCTAGGTCAAGTATAAGACCACGTTGTCCTTAGTCCCGGTGTAGCGGTTTTATTTTAGAGCTGTTGAGACTAATGAAGGTGACAACTTGCAAAACTACGCGAGGAAACGGGGATTTTCCAATTCTAAGAAAAATGAAATACACTTAATTAGTTGGAAAGCACTTATCATAAATCGTAGAACAACATTTATTCGTGCATTCATCGGCGTCGTTCGGATCCGAATGGGAATGTTCTCATCACGTAAATAAACTGCACAACCTTAAAACAACAATGAAAACCCGAGATACGTACGACAGGGTTACCCATTAACGGTGTACACACGAAATTATGACGATCTCCCTGCTGGTGAGCCATACCAACGCGTACTAAACGGTGTGAGGGTTTGTTACTCAATTAACAACACAATCCATTTGCAATCGCGGTGATTGGGGTGGGAGGAGAGTGTTGTCGATTACGGACTTCGAACAAACATGAATCTGCTAATTCAAACGAAACTCCCAATTATCATATTGGTAATGGTGTTCACTGTAATTACTACTGTAATGGTGTTCACAAAAATTACTACTCTTAATCGATAAAACATTCATAATTCCTTCGTATTGAGCAACAAAATACCGTGATTTTCTCACCACCCGTACACACACAGGTTTACATAACCCCACTGTAAGAAACGGACGGAAGTGTTAGTGAGATCCAATTTCAAAAAGGAATTATAACGTGATTGATCAGAAACGTGAATAGAAAGCCAAACGCAAGCTATTAAATAGCTTAATCAAAATTAAGTTAATCAAATTTTGATTAACGAAATCAGTCCCAACGCAAGTTAACCAGGCAATTTTATATTTCAAATATTACCGTATTATCCAATTATTTTTCAGGTAAAACCATAATATAAATACCTAAGTAATAATAGAGCAAAATGAAATTGCTCATAATTATGCTTTTACACCAACTATCTTTTATAGGAATGATGGTGAAAGTCCATTCATCAACCACACCGAAGGAATCAAATATACCTAAGCCAATGCTCCGCTAAAATTTGAGAAACACGTGATTCCTCTACATTCAAACAATCGACGTGGGAATAACGTCACGAGTTCACGTTTCCAGGAGACGCAAAATCACGTGGGGTCGGGAATCAATAGTGATTCGAACCACGCTGCGAGCCCGGACCCACCCAACAAACTCATCCTTCGTTATATAAATAGTGCCCTAGGTCGCTAGTTTGGGTGTATGACAACATTTATTCCCGCTGATTGCCTCTTCAAATATAGATCTCACGTCTGGGTAAAGAAATGACTAACCACGCCGTGTTGGCATGATAATGACAATAGATGGACAAAGTTGGGTTGGAGAAACCTTCCTCACATAATCATCATAACAGACATGGATGTATGCAGAACCTGGAAGTAGTTTGAATTAATTTGAATAATGGGGTATTTCAGTTATTTTCTCCTGGCAATGTTTGCTTACACTACTTAAAAAGAATTTCAGTCGGGGCTGTCCGTCAAACAATATTGTTAAAATTTGAAAAACCGACGAAATAATACTAGTTTTCAAGGGTGCTGAATCCAAATTTGAGGTAAAAATGCAACCCAACAAGTGAAATAATCTCGGGACAATCAATACCAGACATGCTCTCGTTTTCGAACATTGTCACTGGAAAAACCATCCCGGTACAGAACGACGAGGCAACAGTTTATTTATGTTCTACGAAATCACGTTCCGAGTTTACTCTTTAACAGGACTGATCTCGTCTTCACCTAAAAATAATCGTAAATGAGCACGATTCTCTACCCGAGAGGAAAAACAACATTCAAACCGATTCTACTCGGCTATTTCTGGTAGGAAGTTGTAAGTTAGTTGAAATTTGGACATGAAGTGTCTTAGAAGTCACCAACTTAGCCTCAACTATGGGGTACTCACAAACTTAATAATACTCACGAACCAAGCTGATTTCCTTCTAATAAGAGCAACCGTGCAATGAAATGTCATACCTGGAAAGAGAAAATTAAATAATTAGTTATGTACAACTAAATAATAAATTAGTTCCATAGTTAAATTGGCTTCATATAAATAATGCAATGTAGACAAACGCACACAGCTAGGGTCAAAATAGTTCAAGGGGCTTCCAACATGAACTATTTTTGATGTAAACCACTTAGGGTTGTTCGAAAAAACCACAATACGTGAAACCATTATTTTGAGGGCAGAAAATTTTGGAGACATTTGGTACAAACTGAATCATGTTGGAGAATTCTGCAATGGTTTCAGTTAAAAAATAATGGCGGGAATGACTAGGCTGAATACTCTCTTATACAGCTAATTTTCCGATTTTCTTAAGCTCTAACTTAATCTAACCTCTAAAGATTTCATTGAAAATTAGCTCGTTTACTCGTGCTGCAGGAACGGACTTCTTTTGATCTTACGTGACAACGGAATCAAAAAACTATGTGTAGTTAGAACTACGAGGCTCATGAAATCTGATTCGGAAAATTTATCCGTCTACACTTTTTTAATTAAGTAGAGTATTCGTACACGAATTATGGGATTTGATTCATTACGACATTACTTTGGGATTCAGTTGGTTCTCATAGTTGTAACAAAAAAGCTGAAGAAAGTACATAGTAGATTTATATATACTGGAGTCAAAAGGTGCTTAGATAATTCAGGCCTGATTCATTCCTAACAATATCAGTGATTTTTGTTGCTATGCAAAACTGACACGCGAATCGCTTTTGGCATTTGATGACATATTTTCTATGTTGTAGTTTCAACCCTCTCGCCGATATAATCCAAACAGATCGGTCGCAATTGAGAACTTCACCTTGAGCCTCGTCAGGGCGCGGACATCTATTCATCGTCCTCTGCCAGCTTCGCCGTGCAAACGAGGAGACAGACTCGTTATAGAATTTCAAGCAGCTACTAAAACATCCAAGGCATCGTCTTCACTCGGCCAACAGCCTTAACTCATACTACCTTTATCTTTCAATCCATAAACTTTCCCTGAGTTCGAATTGTTTATCAATATAGCGGAATTTAAATTTAAATCAGGTATAGTTAATCTTGTTAGGCACATTAGTTTTTGAGACCTTCAGGGTTACATATTTGGATTATTATGCAATTAAACTTGAGTTTTTAGGACGTCTCACAGTAAGACTTGGGCGTCCTTATGCGATCGATCTGGGGTGAAGTTGGACAACACTCAACAGAAAAAAAATAACCACACATTAATCCGTTTTAGACCATTCTGAATCCAAATCCGCGAAAAAAAACCATAGGTGTATGTTTGTGTGTGTGTGTGTGTGTGTGTGTGTGTGTGTGTGTGTGTGTGTGTGACAAAATCTTGTGTCGTCTGCACAGCCCTTAGTTCTCAACCGATTTTCGTGGTTCTTTTTTTGTTCGTCGCGGAAAACTATCTAGTTGTGCACTACGTCGCCGGAATTTCGAATTTTGCCTTTTAAGGGGGGGGGGGAAGGGGGGGTTAATACTCAAAAAACGTGCGTTTTTGGGCATAATCTTGTGTCGTCTGCCCAGGCCTTAGTTCTCAACCGATTTTCGTGGTTCGTTTTTTCTTCGACGCAGAAAACTATCTACTTGTGCACTATGGCGCCGGAATTTCGAATTTTGCTTTTTATGGGGGGGAAAGGGGGGGGTTAATGCTTAAAAAACGTGCGTTTGCGGGCATAATCTTGTAAACTCTGCTCAGGCCTCAATTTCCAACCGATTTGTGTGTTTCTTTTTTTGTTTGACACAAATAACTTCCGAGTTGTACATGATTCCACCAGAGTACCGAAATTTGCAAGGGGAGGGGGCGAGTGGGGGGATTATATTCACGAAATATCCGGTTTTTCAATATTTTGGTTCTGTTACTGCTTACTAATTTTACCCAACCTTTGAAATTGAGGAAAAATTCTCATTATACCTCCGGATTTTCATGAATTATTCTCTGTGCCACCATGGCGCCAGGACACCATAAAACACATATTTCGTGGGTTTTTATCGTGTTTCACCTTGAATACAGATGTGAACTTCGACGGACTGCCTACTAAAACTAATAGATGAAAGTTCAATGTTACGACGTATTTCTGCTTTGGTGCCAGACTGGCACCATTGGTGGCGGTGATGGGGAGGGGGGGGGTGAACTTGAAATCGCATGTTGGGTATCGTAGATCACGGATTTTAAAATGCTCTTCAGATTCGAGGTTCCCACGCTGCTAGAAATGTTATGGTGGATAATGGTGGGGGGGGGGATCACTATTTCTTGCCTAAAGTAATAAATAAATTACATCGAGTGAGACAGTTTTATAGCTTACCAATCTAATGCTTATCCAATGGGACGTCCCCTGGAATGCATGCATTATTAAACAATATGTTTGTTTGTACAACTGGTTGGCTGCATCATTTTCAATTTGTTTATTATTCAATCATTTCAGAAAGGTAAGCATGTCATTATAGCGATACAGGACTTTCCATAGTCAAACCACTGTCTTGAGAGTAGTAACTATCTTCCGTCTAGGTGGGTGAGAAACCACCTGTGAAGATTCGACTGTGTCAACTTTCGCTTTCTTGAGGATGAGCCCGACAATTTTCACTCGCTTTCTGTAACGCTCTACGGCCAGGATTACATCAAAATGTCAGTGCGGCTTTATCACTCCTATCGTCAAACATAACTAAGGATAGAAGGACGTATTTATTCACTGGTCACCGCTTGAGTATTATAGAGAACGGAAGGTATGATGGGAGGGATTAAAAACATACTGATGCATGCAAAAAGTGACTTGACCTTTTTGACTTTCGATTTGATTTTTCTTTTCAAAGAATTCGTGAAAAAACAATGATGGTATCTTTTTGCAAGAAGATGACAAAAAAAAAATTCTATTCAGAATGTAGGATTTAGAGAATGATCTCTTATCATCTCCTTGAGATTTTACAACTTTTTATACCGGTAGGACAAGGTACAGTACGAGTTTAGCTAAGCAGATATCACAGTGTGAGAACGTTCCAGCTCAAAAGATTTTTCAAAATATTCCACAATCGGCGAATTCATCTCAAATAAGTTCCTGTGTCT
The DNA here is from genome assembly GCA_009739505.2 of Apolygus lucorum. Lineage (NCBI taxonomy): Eukaryota > Metazoa > Arthropoda > Insecta > Hemiptera > Miridae > Apolygus > Apolygus lucorum. The sequence continues at coordinate 37,758,198 of CM019177.2, read as the reverse complement.
TGCCCAAACCAGTGTTCACGTGAATCATCCACTCAACACTGTTATCTTTGTTGCCGAGTTTTCAGATGGAAATGTGGGGCGATACAAATTACAGGGCGCGAGAATGAATAGAAGTAAACAAAATAGTGGACAGGTGGAGGTAAAAGAACAGGGGATGACGATGTAAGGACGAACGGAAGCTGGTTCATAATTAGGGTATCCGACCGACGAATGAAATAATCCACCGTTCCACCCCACGTTCGAAGGTTTGAAGGCAGGAGTTGAACTCATTCATCGGAAGAGTGACTGATGATTTCCCACGCCTTATCACAGATGGAGAACGAAGCTGGAATGGCGGGGAACCAAGGATGCCCACATCCTGATGTGGGCATTTTATACATCGGGCTGGAACGAGTTGAGGACGAATCAAGTCAGCGACGGCCAGTAAATGAAACGAATGGGACAGCTGAGGGAAAACTTCACGAGAACACGCTGAAGAAAGACTACCTTGCAAGATTGTAGATTCCAGAGATGCCAGCGCCCTGCATACTTTTATAATAATACGATGGTCGTCATTGTATTATCCTTGTCAGTTGTAAATCTGTACCAAGAATGACAGGTATTTCAGGACTTACATAACTCAAGTCTAGATTAATGATAAATATACCTATTTATTACCTAGCGAATTCTGCCTAGAGCACATCATAGATATTTTAACGTTTTAACCTAATAGATGACCATTAGGTTAATGTGTTCGGCATTGGACTCCAATAAAATAACCTATATGTTGTACTCCAATCTCGGTCACACATAGATCAATCATCAAACCCTTTCAGCATAATGTAATATAGGTGCCTAAGAATTAATAGGGTGAATTTTTTTTGTGGGAACTTGGGTGTCTAATGGAACAAAATGAGGGGGTTAGACTTTCAGTTTTCGAAGATTTAAAAAAATACCATATAAGGGACACCTTAATATGCTCTACGAACCACCAAATATTCCAAAAAAGCATAGCCAACGATGATAGAGGGTACGGTAGCATAGAGGACGATAGCATAGGTAGACAATACACATCAATACGGATCAGAACAGTACCCAGAAAGTTCTTTTCAGGAAGTAGACAGTAGAATGCATTCACCAGATTCACGTTCGCATGTGCTGGTTCGGTAAGTGCAGCCTAACTATAGAGAAAGTACGATTTCATCGACATTAGACGTACCAAGCCCTGGGGAGGAAAAGGGAGGCGAAATGTCAGGGACGAAGTGGTCACTTGTTGATCAGAGAAGTGGAACGTGAACTCTGAGGACGGCTGGTGCACTTGATATGCCCGCCGGGTTTATTTTACAACACGCAAAAACGCCCTCGTTTGAACTGTTCCAAATTACTTTTGAAACAACTCTTCCCGAGGGAAGCTTTCAGTCTCGTGCTCCCTTTTTCCTACCAAAGGCACGAAAATCCAACACAGAATGTGGGTCATTTGAGATTCACTAGGTAAAATCATTTCTCCCCCTCTGTAGTTCAAATTTATGCAGAGATATTTATGCCGTGCAGTTCCTCTAATTCCGAGACCAAAGAAAGGCTCAGAGAAATTAGATCAGTTGGTAATTAATTAGTACAATTGGTAATTTGGGTGCTGAAGGCAATAGAAAACCCCATTTGCTGCGAATTACTCATTAGTTGACCTATTATTATTACATTGTACTTTATAGCTCTCATTTTGAGAGTTTCATTCACATTGCTTTCATGTTCTTTCTTTCTATAGGTATTTGATAATATAATTTATTGTGCGAACTGGAGATAGAATCACAGGACTATTCAATTTTAATCCGTGATAGGCGCAGTAGGTAACTAGCAAAAATACTGTTTATTATTAGAAACGTCAAATAATTTTTAGATTAGGCTAGTGTCTATGTAGTTGGCCACCTTGATTACAAGACCACAAAAATTAAGTAAGTAGCAAAAATACTTTTATTATTAGAAACATCTAATAATTTTTAGATTATACTAGTGTCTATGTAGTTGGCCACCTTGATTACAAGACCACAAAAATTAAATTGACCATTAAATTTACAACAAAAATAGCCACATTTGGTAGGATAAATTATAAACTTTAGTATTTACGGTGATCTTCATTACCAATATTCCAATTTATTGTTTAGGAAGTCAGGTAGTCTCATTCCACGCACAACTGCGTCAAGTTGTTTCCAACTAAAATGGAACTAAAATGCGGGGTTTTGGTAGTTTTTCTTCTAGGTATAGACTAACTAAACCTATCACACAGTAACACGCTGTAGCTATGGGATGAAAAGCAAGTGAGGGGTAGTGGCACAAATGTTGTGATTAACTCAATTGAAATATAAGATTCATAGAGGATATTCAGAATGAAAACTAAAAGGGTCCTAAAAGCTGTAATGGGTGTGCGTACAACAAACGTCCAGGGAAGGAAAAAACGCTGCAAATTAGTTCCAACCGTAGTTACTACCTACCTACTACTTACCTACTTCACAATCAAGTTTATTTGGAAGAATTAAAAGCTTCACACTCTATTCGAAGAAATAGGGAGTTTGATATGGGAAATTTAAATACTGATTGCTAACGCACAACTGAATAAAACTCGAAGAAACGAACAACGAATGCATTTTGGTCATATAAAATTTGAACGGAGATTAGGCCTCTTAACTTAAGTCTAACCCTTGAGTTCTCATAGGAACCGAAAGGTTAGTCCTACAGAGCTCTCGGTGGTCTCAATCGTTTCTAAAAATTGAATAAGTACTATTTTGAATTGATGAAAAAACAATAACTTAATAAGGTAGGGCCTTTTGGAAATTTCCAACCCTCATTTTTCACCCCTTAGAAGTGATTGACATCAACCAACAGCTCCGGGGTACAACTAGACCCCAAATGGAGCCCATATACCAAATATCATCAAAAATCAAGATTTTTGGATTCTACGTAGGTACCACCTTGAATCGTAAACCAACAAATTTTGAGTGGGGGGAGGGGAATTTTGTTGTTATTATATTCCAAAGGTTCATTATTGAAAATAATAACCAAAAGCAGTAGTTGCTGTTCGCTGCGATGCGATCCCTAGTACAGACAAGAGTATCGTTTGAATCAATTTCCAATTCAAATATTTCAAGGCGGAAAAACATAAACACACAATTTGAGTAATAAATTGAAATTAACACGTCCACTCATAAGGAAGTTAATTTCGAATCAAATATAATATTTCGTAGATTTTATAATATGGCCACCCATTATATATGTGAACTTTTACTACCAAAATTAAGGTTTCATAATTCCATAATGAGAGCTTTTCGAAAGCCTCTAGGTGTTTCATTTCAGCAAACCAGCAAACTCAGTTTTTCTTTAATGAGACGAAATACATACATTTAAAGCAGCATCTCGCTATAACGAAAGTTGGTCTTCCTTAGGGAAACATTTAATTAAGCCAGAGTTAGATTAGACATTCGTAATGCTCTGTGATTTCTTAGAATTACTGGCAAAGAGTCTGAAACAATTTATTTACTGCCATCTCATACCGAGGCTTGTAACAGTTCTTTTGACTAAATCCAATCATACAAGGGATGCAAAAATAATGCGTGTTGTCACATTTTGGTGTGCAGATCGGGTACTTCCTTTCCAACATGCTTACATAAAAGAAAGGCGAATTTATGAATCCTAGATAAAATCCCACTTGCTGTCCTAATAGAAACGGTAGGCCTCAAGTTTATGAGGGCAACACTTTTCTCATTGATTCCCAGCCTATTGTTTTTTTAATCATTGAATTACTCTATTTACTGAATTACTGACTTTACGGTATTTTTGCCTCTTTACAATAATACCTAATATCTTTGAATTAGTTATTCAATACTTCTTTTCCATAAACCCATACATGGAATGTAATTTCAAAGGGCTTATAGATTAGTTGAGTAGAATTCATAGGAAGGAGGCCTGCGGCCCATACGCAGGCCCATTTCCCATGACCACGAGCGACCGGGAGAAGCTGTGGGTTTCTCTTTAACCGTTTGCCATGTGAAAATCCAATCTAGAAATTGGTACCGAAAGGAAAAAACCTGTTATGGCCCCGCCGTTAGACGATTCCTCCAGTCCTAATGAAATAAACTACAACGACCCATATGCATTTTTTTAGATAATAAGGATAAGACAAAAAGATATTTACTGAAAGATCAGAACGTATCACTAAAGGCTCTGTCACACAAAAAGCAAATTGTTTTATAATCTCTGATAGGGTGTTACATATAATGAAATTTACGTTGTTCAACAAGAGGAATTTCCTGCAATAATGAACCATCCAGATCAAGCCATAAAAGTATCCAAATCTCATCTGAGTTACCCACAATTTAGGCCGCCGCCTCTACTCAATCTTTCTTCAGTTGCGTGACGGCAGATTGTTTTCCGACAGCATCTACGACGCTTGGAATTAAACCAAAATATTACTATCTTCATTGCAAACTGGAAAACTTGAAAGGTACTTAGTTTTGCTTCCTCGCTACCGAAGGTAGGGAAGCTTTGTATTCGTGAAAGTGAAAAAAAAAGTCCTCCAAAATCAAAATTTCCACTTGCTTTTTGCGTTTTAGAGCTTCCCGAACAATTTTGGTTCCGTGTCTGTCTGTCTGTGGTCAATCCTTGTCCCGGGCAAAACTATACTAACCTGTGGTCCGATTTTGATGAAATTTTCAGGGATTGTGCGGGTTAGGTCCTAGACGGTCCCCTATCAATTTCAGCACCTTCGGACCAATAGGAGCGAGTGCGCATGCGCAAACGTGAATTTCCTGGAACCTCGCTTTCTCGGTTTCTAATGAACCGATTTTGCTCAAATTTGGAGGTTAGTTAGAGACTAACTTCTAAGAGACACCCTATAAGTTTCAATCAAATTGGTCCAGCAATAGCCGCTGCGCATGCGCGAACTCTTTGAATCATAATTTTTTCGCCAACTGATTCTATACGTCCATGTTACAATGAGTGAGGAAGCTATACTGCCCACCCAACTTGCCAGACGTTTTTGTATGTTATCAAAGGGAAACGGTACTTCTCACGACGGATTATAGTTAGTTGACGATTAATGTTCTGGACGCAGATACAACGATGTATAAAAATATGATAGGTACCTACCCGAGTACCTTCTGGTATTCTCAGTAGTTTAAGTGGGAGAGGAGTGAAGGGGAGGGGGAGTTTGATTCCAGGATATTTTTGACGACAAGGGACGATCTGGTGGGTAGAGCCTCCAGGGAGTACATAGATTTCATATGTTCAAAGATGATCAGGAGTTTTCTGATGTAATGAAAATTTTTGGAAGTAGTGAATAGATGAATGGTTGCATGGTAAGAATTGAATTCAGTAGGCAGTTTTATCTGCTGAAGATACGACATAAGTATTGATCAAGATATGAAAAACTCCTATTTCATCATCTTTAAAGTACTTCTTAAATACCTGATAAATAGAAAATGAGAACGACAAACCTTTCCCTACAATAAGAGATTGTACTTATTATTAACATCTACAGAATACAATGAAGTGAATGTGAAGATCTCGCCAAAATACATTAACATTACCAAGCACAGCAGAGAGAGTGGAAACCATATTTCCTTATTAAAAGCATGGGTACACCTACCTGTTCGATTAAACTGTTGAAGTTTAAGAGATATACGATCCTCGGCCGTTATGGGTGTGTGGCTAAGCCCCGAGTTACCCGATTAGGGCTGGGACTTGTTGGAGGAGGGAGCCAAATAAGTGACTCTCCCGCTCGGATTTGTTACGGTTTCTACACGATCACATAAATTAAATTATGGGCCTTTGAATCATACCAGTATAACTTTGCCAGTTCTACGGAGAGTGTTATCTTCTAACGAGAAACTACAGGAGGGAGGCCAGAAATTTGAATAGGTCGAAAAGAAATGAGAGTCTTTAGTGCTATCGTCTCACTCGTTGGCCCGTTTCCAGCAACTGAGTTCAACAGTCACTCGACCATCTCCGGAATTTACGATAAAGTTAGTGACTTTTCCTCCCTACTCGCATTTTGAAGAAGGATGTTGAGGTTTGCAACAATACATCTCATTTGACGACACAAAGTCCCTATACATCAGAACAGACTCTATTCCACGTTTCGAGCAAACATATTCGAAATCAAGGACTTATTTTAATGAAATTTGCAGAGCTAGAGCGCCATTCCCAGTAAATTTTACGGATACCTGAAATTGTTGAGTTTTAATTCTAACCCCACGGTTTACTGTTTTCTGATTAAACGCCCGGCTCCAATTTTTGTCGAACAAAGTTTGTCCATTTCCCCTCAACAATCATCGTCATTTCGTGAGTAGGCTTCCGTATCTCTACAGAAATTATACACCGCAAGAAAATTTAAAAAATACCTAAACATCCTCATGAGCTTTGTTTACATTCATTAGTAGGACTGACATCTGAGCCATTTAGAGTGGATACTCCGCAGAGTCGATAATGAACGTAGATGACATATGAAAACATGTATTATGTACCGGAGCAAGACGCGACATACATAATACATGAAAACAACATGAATACATGAAAATATAAATTCTAAACGCGACATACAATATATTATATGAAAACATATTAAGTACATATTATATGAAACATGAAAACATAAATATGTAAATATAATTTTAATTCGCGAAAAATACTTTTTGCCGAATGGGGACAATCGTGAAAAAATTACAACTTACTTAACGTATTCTCCACCATGATTTTTCTATAGGTACTATTTGGTGGGAACACGCATAAAACGTGATGAATTGTAAGGTAAGTACATAGTATCCTCAGTTGAGTCACTTTTTGGGAGTTGCGAACATTGTGTGAAATGAATTGGATGGAAAAATTGTACGATTATCATACTCCATCAGTTTATCAGTATCTGCTCTTGACTACGAACGATGTTTTGAGCACACCTTTGAGTAATTGAATGTAAGTGAATTGTAAGGTAAGTACATAGTATCCTCAGTTGAGTCACTTTTTGGGAGTTGCGAACATTGTGTGAAATGAATTGGATGGAAAAATTGTACGATTATCATACTCCATCAGTTTATCAGTATCTGCTCTTGACTACGAACGATGTTTTGAGCACACCTTTGAGTAAGCATCATAATAACATGAAATTATCAGCGCTATTCAATACAATCAATGTTTACGTGGTCTTTCTGAAAAGGGTATCATCTTCTATAGGTAGGTTTGTAAGACAATTTTTTGGCAGATGAAAGGGCAAGCAAGGTTTTTATTTTAGAAAGGCAACAGAATTATTAAAAACTGCCTTATTCTCGACTCGAGGGGAAAAAGGGATATCGAAGAGGGAGGAACCACATTCCAGACATTCCCAACGACCGGCACAAGAGCGAATGATACAAAGGAGAGACTGAAAAGACCATCAGAATACACAATGAGGGCACCCGTTTGACCGTGATATCGACAGAGGCTGCGATGATTTGTTCAAAGGCGTATATTCCCAATAGACGATTGATGGCAGGGTTTCATTTTATTTTTTAATTGGTTGAGTGGCGACGAAGGATGGAGTTGATAAGAGGGTTACTAATTAACGGTCGACCTTAGATCCCGGTCTTCTGGAAGATTACGCAATCTGACTGTTATCGGGAAACAATTCAGACGGCACAAAGCAAAGAAATGAATAATCTGTAAAATTGTTGATGGGACCAAAAGATAATGATAAACTGAACAACGAAGCATGGGATTGTTTGGAATCGCCCACTTTTCGAAAGCCATAAGAAAACAAATTGGGCAGGCATTATCGATTCCCAACAAGGAGCCGAATAGTAACGAAAACACTACTATTGGTTCGTTTGCAATAATTATCACATGTGATCATTTGAGGGCTTTCTTCGTTCCAACCTTCTCACAAAATCGTTTTTGGAAATCGAAGAAAATAATCAGGAATCTGAGGCCTAACCCAAGCAAACCCTTTCAAACCACGAAATGAAATTTTCATGAACAAATAAAGATAGTGATTTCACATAGTTATGCCCGGAATAAGGATTTGACCACAACCAGTCAGAACAAACATATTGATTAGTAAGCATGCATTCCGGGGGAGTCTCATTGGATAAGGGGTATCAACCGGTAAACGACAAAACATTTTGCTTCCGTCTACTAAGGAAGCAGAAGCATTGATTTTGTTGGAAGCATTGCTTTCACTTTTCAAGGTTAAAAAAAAGTTCACCAAACTCAAAATTTCCACTCGTTTTACCTTTTGAAACCTTTCTGAACAATTTTGGTTTTGTGACCGTCTCTCATGAAATTCTTGTAAGGAGCAAAACTACTGTATTTATTGAGTTATTGTCCAATTTTGATGAAATTTTCAGGGATTGTGCTGGTTGGCTCCAAACGAAAATTATTGCTCCTGGATCGACATGCGCAAACGTAAAAATCTTGTAACATAACTTCTACAAACAAATCGGTTGACAATTGAGGACTTAGCAGGTCGCTAAAGGTCTCAGAATGCATCTTATTTTCAGTAAATGATCCCCCGTTCCTCCATCTTAAACATACATTTCGAAATTCTGGCGACATTAAAAAAAAATTGAGCGGGGGAGGGGTTAAAATTGTTTTTTTCTTCTCTATTCAAAGGTTTATTGAGGAAAATAATAAACCAAAATAATGTGATGCCCAGTGATAAGTGTGCCCAGTCAATTATACAACAAACATTGCTATGACGGGGATATCTACGATTTTTTCATTATCATGTTGTTAGGACCTCCAAAGGTAGGTAGTTCATCTCCAAATTTGCAACCCCGAAAACCTTGTGCCACTGACGAAAATCCCTAAAAACCATGAAATTTTTGCACATTTTTTTAGTTTTTAAAATTATACCAGCTTAACTATAATTAAGCTAAGCTACAACTTCGATCATTCATGTTCGTGAATTTTCCACAGTTTGAGCATTTTATTCAACTTGAGCTCAGTAGGTTGAATGATAACGAAGATACAGCAAATAAAAAATAGGTCAATATTTTCCAAAAAATACATTTTTGTATTAAGGCTGTGCTTTGAGTCTATCATTCGCAAAACTACTTACTCATTTTAAAAAGAAATAAAGAGAGAGTGGAATTTGAAGGAAATTTAACAAGCATAGTAACTCTTAGTTTTCTCAAAAACTAATAAAAACCAAAAAACAAAATCTCGTGTTTTGGGAAAAAGTAAAAAATCATGTTTTGGGGGAAAATTATGAAAAATAACAAAACAATGAACTTATTCTAATTAGATTTCTTTCGAATTCTTCTCTCTTCACTTCTTTCTAAAATGAGTAGTTTTGCGAGTGAAAGATGAAAGCGCAAAACAAAAAGCTCAAACCAACCTTATCTAATTCCCTCCATTCAATCTACAGAGCTCAAGTTGGTTGCAAACTAAACCAAATTTACCCTACTTTAAAAAGGTACTAGGGATGAATTACCGAAATTATTATAGTTTAAAAGTTATAGTTACAAACTGAGAAGAGGCAAAGATTTTAAGGTTTTTGGCGCACTGATTCAGTAGTAAAGGATTTTCGGGGTTGCAAATTTGGGAATAAAATACCCTTAGGTGTCCTATCAACATTTAAAAAGTCCTAACCCGCCACTACAGTGTTTGGCCTTTTTTTTTGTTTAAATTGGAAGGGCCACAAAGTCCATCTTCGAGCTCAAATTGTCTATTGAAATGATAGTAGTTCAAATAAGACTACACAACATCTGCATTGAAAACAAACAATTGATGAGAAAGCATAGAAGAACTTGACCTAGGTATCTGCCAAGATTGAAACCTAAGAACAACACTTATTTGTGTAAGGTCCTTGAAATATGGCGCCAGACAGTTCGTGACGGAGGGTTATTACCAACTCGGAGCAATCAAGGTATAAAGCTCAAAAAACGCAACTATTATTTTCCACAGCCCGCCATTCGAGTCTTAAAATTCTGAATGTTAACAACAACTTACTGCATTGGATGGCATCAATGTCACGAGCCAGAAACCACTGGTCGTTGGTATTCCAAAGGGTTCTAATACTAGTCGCTTTCCCCGCGCCCTCGAGAATAACGTGTCAAGTTTTCGAGACGCAACATATTCGAACGCTGATAGCTAATTTGGAGAGTTACAACGGGCCAGATTTTTGAATTTGTAAAAAACCGTAGATCACCAGAAATTATTTTTTCATTTACAACAGTAGAGATTGGGAAGAATAAATCCCAAAATGCTGTTCTGGGAACTGTAGACATTTCTGAGCAATGCAATTCCCACGCCATCATAAAAGCAATCATTATGAAATTGTTCTTGTTATTGAACTCTGGTATTCTCATGAGTCATGACAAGATGATGGGTCCTCAGTGAGTGTAGTTTTGGTCATCCCGGACTACTGCAGTCGCAGAGGAGCTGTACTCACTTCGAAATTACAGGGCAACCAACCTTCGGTTGCTCTTTCATTAGGGGTTACCCCAAATTCAAGTTCCCCCTACTGTACAGCTCTGCCAAGCCCGTGATAGATTGTGTTTTAACTCCATTTTGACTCAATTGTCTTGAAAGTAAAATAGTGAAAATTGGAAAAAAGTAATTCTGAATTTGAACAAGAACTTTGGAATTTACTCTTGCAGATATGTGGAGGAGGCAATGAGTGTTTAGTGTCTGTTAGTCGACCGGCCCAAAACCGTTTAATGATTTAGGTGAAAGAATGGTAGATCTGTCATGGTGGGTTTGGCATTGGCGGTTGGGAAGGATCAATCAGCCCATAACCGTTACATGAACGTTTAGGAAGGTAGAGGGAGATAAGCGAACAAGTCGAAATTTTACTTTGGAATGGATGGCTGATTTCTCTAGATACCCTTCTACTATACTCCTGAGAGTTTAGAGAGCGCAATGACTAGATGAGAGAGGGACCAAGAGAGGCTGGCTCCTGAATTCTTCGACCTCTACAGGTGGATACTTGGCTGGATATCTGTCTTCTTGAAATACAACGCACACCTGTTGTTTATTTTGGAAAATATGGGTTCTAGGAGGAGGCCATGACAGACTTGGATAAGAACTTGGATGAGAACTCGTCGTCAGGAGTAAAGAAGAACTAAAGAAGGTAAATCACATGCATCTTGAGTATCTTAACTGAGTGAGTGAATACCGAGAGTCTGCCCAGATGACATATGCTGTTTCAGGATTCAGATGGGCCTTGACTTCCTGGCAAAGTAAATTTCAGAATTTAGCTCTTTGGATCCTCACTCTGCACACTTTGCCAGCTAGGTGAAAAGGCGGCATCGCATATTAGGTTCACTTGACAAAAATGCAGAACTATCTCCTAAAGCTAATAAAGGCTTTACCCACGTCTCTTGATCGGACTAATTCTCTACCAGGACATCCGCGATCTATAAGCAGATGACTTCACCATCGGGCGGAGAAAAACACAATGACAAGTGACTCATGTATCGACGTAATTAAAAAAAAAAAAAAAAACGAAAAATATAAAGTACACATAGAATAGTAGAAGAGAAAACTCTCAACATTTTTTCTATATCGACCATTTTGATAATGAATTTTTATCAAAAGTAAACAAGAATAATAGTATTATATGGCTATCGTTGTGCGCCTTCTCCGTCTAACAATCTGTAAACCACTGGAAAGGAGTTCATTTCCCGCAAAAACTAGGAAATCCACGTTTCTCACATCCCTTACGAGAATCTCGGCATTCCACGTACCCTTTTTTTCTGCGGAGACCATCTATCACCCTCGATCCGTGTCCGTAAGAAAATAAGAAGCCAGCCCACTCAGACCTTCCGCACTCGTAAGTCATCCTGTTTTCTTTCACGTCTTGCAGACCGAGATCCTGCCTTTTGTGAGGCCAGAAAAGAGTGAGGAATAAATACATTTTTCGTCCTATATGTTAGGGACAACCTTAATCCTCCTTTCCACGTTCTTCCGTCAAGTAATGGAGCGTTCTTTGTAACCCACAGAGACTTCACTTGGTGGTCATATCCTGATGGTTGGTTAATCCTCATGTGTTTGTTTCGACATAATTCGGGTAGGTCCTAACAATTTTCATGCTCAGAACAATCCTGAAGCACTAGACCTTATTACACATTCTGCAGAGGACCACCAGAAGTGAGTCGAGAGAAGTTGAATGTAAGGTAGTGAGGGGGACGAAATTAATTACCCTTTTATACGTCTTAGAAGGAAGTTAGATCAGCTGGTCAATAGAGTACAAACTTATTTTCTAGTAAATCCATACTATCCTCTATTTCCATGCATGATCGAACTAGCAAGATCATGCTTGTTCCATCATTGACCAGTAAGTCAATCGTGGTTCTTTAAATATTTCAAAAATCGCTTAATTGTTGATGAGGAAGAGTTCCTTGTAATTCCCCATGTACGAGTACGTTTTTGCTATTCCATTCATCGTTTCATAGCTTAAAAAAGAAGATATACGTGACACATTACTATCGAGTGCTGATCTTTACACTATTTTACTGCGAAAAGAAACAACCTATAAAACTATGGAGATCAGAAAGGATAAAAGTAATTCGTATGCTTTTACCTACCTTTACTATTAGGATAGATTATTTAATGGGTCTGAGTATGCCAAACGTATGCCATGAGCTTCGGACCACGTTTCTTCCTATTTTTAACTCTAACAACTTCCTTTGTTTACCTTTCAATTTTATTGAGTTGATAGATGCTGCAAAACGATATTCACAAAACCGAAACAGAAAGAGTGGCAAAATTTGAAAATTTTCACCAAAATATCAGTATAAGTTATTAAACTATGGATATCATAAGTTTTGAAAACATTGAAAAAATGTGCTTTACGCCCAGATCTCATGAGATCCTATCGCTGCAGCGATAAGATCGATCTGTTGTTCTATGGGATCAAATACGTCACATTCGTAACAATATTCTGTCTTCCTCTTCACTCACTACAACTAGGTACTGCAACAAAAATTCTGCACAACGGTTTATTAATTATTCTGTGATGAATAAAGCTCTTCTATTATTACTACCTACCATTATCACCAAGCGAGGTTCACTCCCAACAGCAAAATACCGTTACCCGAGAGACGTGGGTACCCTTCAATTCATAACAAAATTTGGTTAGTGGCACAACTGAACGACACACATGAAACCGTAATCGAAGAAATAGAATAGATCGCATTTTATCAGCTGAATTCTGAAAGAGGGTTGGACATTAATTTGCGATTCACACACTCTTTTGTGAAATTTCAAAATGTAATCATAATAAGTCCTGTAATTATATGTACAAGTTCAACGCCCATAACCATATCGGTTGAAAACGTCCTAATAAAAATATTTAAAAAAGCGATTCACACTCATGATGTGTGAACAAAATTTCACAAGATTCTCATTTGAGTGATGTCCTGGAAAAACTAAAAGCTCTATCATTGTATTATAAGTCGAAGAGTTTACTATTGTGAGACGTTGTGGGCGTCCTTGGCCACTTGATGGTTGTATGAGCCTAAATAAATAAAGCGATTCTGACTCGTGTTTCTGCTGTACCATTCGTCCAACTTCAAGTTCTTGTAGGGAGTGAACGGTTGGTCCTACAGAGCTCTGGGTGGTCTCATTTGATTCAAAAATTCAATACTACTGTTTTAAATTGATAAAAGGTGAAAACAATGTTTTTGTATGAAAAACTTTTGAATTAGGGCGTTTTGAAAATGTTCACAACTTAGAAGTGATTGACAATTACCAAAAGCTTCTAGACCCCGAATGGAGCCTATAAATCAAATTTCATCAAAATCGGCTCATGGCTACTAAGGAAAGTGCCGCGTACGGCAGACGGACAGAAATTTTTTTATTCAATTTTCGGATTTTGAGTACCTTGAAACGTAAGCCATCTTATTTTGAGGGAGGAGTTGAAAAATTGTTGAAAAAATTTTCTTGTTCGATTCCAACAATCTTCGTGGATGGAAGGAAGACTTCTGATGCGTCTGTAATGCATCATAGCTTTATTAAGACTAATTGACTGACTAAATCGTGACGTAACACCGAATAATATTCAGTGAACTTGCAAAACCATGTAAGTCCGATTTTTTTCAAAAATAAGGTTATTAGCTATTTGGATAGAATGAGACCCCCTTGCTCCATCAAACGGAGCCAAACTGGCCAAAACTCGACTATCTCTTCTCTATGCGTCAAAAGCAACAAATATGAACCAACAGTCCACTTTGAAGCAAGTTTTTCTCGTTTCCTGTAAAATTTCTGGAAAACGACTTTAGGTATTTGGATAGAATGAGACCCCCTTGATCCATCAAACGGAGCCAAACTGGCAAAAACTCGACTATCTCTTCTCTATGCGTCAAAAGCAACAAATATGAACCAACGTGTTAAGTCCACTTTGAAGCAAGTTTTTCTCGTTTCCTGTAAAATTTCTGGAAAACGACTTACATGGTTTTGCAAGTTCACTGTCGATATATTGAATATTGTGATTTTCTTATGCGTGTTGCACCTATTAAGACCTCGAAGAGGGTCGCAAGTTATCAATTTTCTCCTTTGTTGGAAGGAAAATTACTATTTACATCGAAATTCCACATTATTTGTGGTACTACCTATGTAATTGAGCGCCTCATAAACAGGAAGGGAGTAATTCTGGGTTTATGATCTTAACCTCCCGAGTTGCGCCAGCTTTACCCCCGCTCTATTCGAACCTGGTTATTGCCCAATAGGGCCGTGAGGGATCGGAAGGACCTGGAGAATTTCCTCATCGGCGAAGGAGAGGTCCCCCTCTGAGCGGAGGGAGGTTCGCACCGGTTTCCGAGAGTCGGGTCGGGACGTGACGGCATCTCCGGCCTTCCGAAGGCTGAGCCGCTCCCGCGTCGACCTCTGGTTAGCGGGTACTCATTTGTTTACACGGCCGTTTTTCAAAGCGGAAGACCGCAACGGACGTGGAAGTGCGCTTGAAGGTGATAAGGACGGTCGATTGAGTTGAAAGGAACCCCTTCCACCTTGTGCGAGGTCTCACACTACTTTCCCCTCCCACAAAAGCTGAGAAATTTGATCACTGTCCACCCTAGTATCCATCGTCCTTCATTCCTAGCATTTTGGTACGCTTCAACCAAACGATTTTTTGAATGATTTATCGTTACAGGGAAAAGAGGAAATTAAAGGAGTTGCATCCTAGGTGTAACAAGTAATTGTGGTGGATTCTCTGGATGATATAATCATTTGGCGATTACCCAAGGATTCGGGCTATTCGGAGAAGATATTCGATATGAAGATAATTAGAATCATGAGCGATCGATGAGAACATGATTTTGATAAAACTCAAAACACACACATGAACACTATCCAACACATTGGCCCAAGTTACCGATCAAAAGGACATTCAGTAGAATGCGTAAAACTGCTCCTTTTAGTAATCTTGGAGTTGAACTCGTTCTTCTTCTTCTAACTTGGCTGGTGCTGATGGATCACACTAAACACATTTTACACTTCAAGAGTTCACCCTGGCTCCTCGGAAGAAATATATGGATGGTCTACTTCTGAGGACTTAGAATGTGAGTCAGAATCGAAAGTTTTTCGATAGGGTACTTGCGCCCTCCTTTTGTTAGAAAATGGAACTATTTCCTCATACAGGTACTTACTAAGCAACATTCACTAAAAAAGGCATTTTGAATTTCACAATTCCCTACGACACACCATGAAAAAGTTATGTAATTACCAAAAAAAACGACACATGAATATTGGTGATTAGTTTGGATTTATGTATATTTCCCTGGAGCAACTGCGAGTGCCTCATTTCAGTTTCGTATTATGTATTTGCGTAGGTATCTCTTTCGTTGAAACAGCTAAATTAATGAATTCGCAGTGTATGGGCAAGGTAGACTCATTTTTCTTTTCCTTAGGTACTGATTACTGATCTCGAAGAAGAAGAGCAATGAAAGGTTTACTGCCCTTAGTCTTTGGCTATATTCATTTATCATAGCCTGTCAAATTTGATACCTCACACATTTCTTTTTAATATTCTCCAGTATTCATATTTTATTATAAAATCTATTATAATAATATGATATTATAAATTAAAATATGATTATATTTATTCTATTTTTTTTATTTAAAATGGGATATAATTATAAGATATTCGCAAGTGTTTATACTTTTCACTCTTTATTATCTAATAAGAAAATCAAAAAGGACTACTTAAGCTGAATATTCCATCCCCATTGTCATAGTGTGTGTTGTGAGTTTCTATTTCTAAGCAAATATAATTACATGGAATGAGTTAATAATAATACAGACATGGGGTAGGTAGATGTCCAGTTTAGTGTTTGAGTAGGTCTGCTACAACCTTTTACAACAACAACTATGATTAACTTAGCACCAACGTTCATGAAGGAAAATAGTTGACCCTCGCATACTTGACCCACCTTTCGTAATAATGGGTGATCGATAGCAATCTTCAAAAATTCATCTCCTGGCCTTGACATAGGTCATCCTGAGAACGACACGTCAGGCCGACTCCTACGCCAATTCCAAGACGTACTGGGAAAGGAGATGTTTCACTGCTAGGTAAGGAGATATAGCCCGTGGATAGTGAAGTCTAAATAAATCTCAGAACAAGAATCGTCTTACAATCGAGTGAATGTTATTGTTCTTCGTGTGAGGTAACCACGCTTATGTTCGTATTAGCCTCTTGAAGACCACTAGGATTTATCCAAACCAAAGAGGATTAGCTGATCCTCATTTCTCAGCGGAAGACACGATAAAACTAAATTTTGGTACACAAACGCTAGGGGTCCTCTAGAAGTATCACCAGTGTATTGTGTGAATGATGAAGCTGAATCCTCTCATCATCCTAGAGCACTCAAAGTTGGAACACAATACTCTGAGGACCAGTGGTATAGAAAGCCACGAAGTCTGATCAATGGAGTGAACGAAGTGAAGTCAGATCAGAAGTGAACGATTGTGTACAACATATCCTCAGTTCATATTTGAGCGCTGCTATTCGGTACACAGCGTAGCGGACTTCTGAATGAAACTGGAAGGGAACCAAACCACCTGGGTAATCAATGTAGCATAAATTCAAATCTGGTGGATTTCATGATTATTTCAACAGTATAAATTTCTACCAATAACACACATACACCTTCATTAATTACACTAATATCGCTTAAAATAATGCGAATAATACAGTAAAATAGGTCGCAAGGCACCAGCCATGAAAAACATCGACACAAAAAGAGAATTGGAAGGGGGAAGGCGACGAAAAATAATTCCAGCTCCTACTAAGTAACATCTTCAGTTAAAGTTCAAGGGTGGGAAAATCAAGAAAAAGAAGTCTAAACGGTACCGGTAGGCGCGACACATAAATCAGGAAGAAGTAGTAGTCAGACAACCGTTTTATTTGTATTCTTAGTCGAGGATGAACTGAGAGCCTCCTGAGCTATAAACGCTTTCACAGTCTTGTCGCCCAGCGACTGTCCAATGAAATATTTCATCTCTGAGTCAACGAGACAGCCTGTTCTTTTGAAAGAACTACTTAGCTGCGTTACAGAATTTCTTCTGGCACCTCTTTTTTTCTTAGGTAGAATGAAGTGCCATTGCTTCAAGTTCATTTTAAAAAACGCTGCAAATTATTACGCAAAGGTTTATTATTTTTCTATATAGATCAATCGTCTGCAAAGAACATGGCTGTGCCATTGTTACCACCAACATCAAAACATCGAAAAACATCGATCGCATTTCGGTCAGCTAACATTTGAACGGAGATTAGGCCTCTTTTGCGATTCACACTCGTGTCTTTGATTTATCGTAAGTCCAACCTTCAAATTCTCGTAGGGAACGAACGGTTTGTCCTACAGGGCTCCGCGTGGACTCAGAAAATTCTATACTATCTTAAATTGGGGGAAAAACAATACCTTTATATCGAAATTTTTAGAGTTAGGGCGTTTTCAAAATTTCAAACCTTATTTTTCAATCCTTAGAAGTGTCCTACATCAACCAAAATGTTCGGGACACAACTAGACCCCAAATAGAGCCTACATACCAAATTTCATCAAAATCGGTCAATGCTGAGCGGGGAAAGTGTCGCGTACGGCGTATGGCGTACGGACGGCCTAATTTTTATTCGATTTTTGGATTCTACTTACCTTGAAACGTAAACCAACAAATCTTGAGGAGGTGTTAAGAGAATTTTTTTTCTTGGTCGATTCCAAAGGTTCATTATTGAAAATAATAAACCAATACAGCCGGTATGTACCTACTTACCTAGCAACGGAAATCTCCATTAGGGGGACCAACTTGATTATGACACTTGGTGTAGATAATACAAATTGTTTGATAACTGGATTTCTTAATATCTTCACATAGTTAATTCGTGTTCTTGGATGAGTTGGGGAGTTTTTTTTTCAACGACGGAACATTCATGAGTATATTCTTAGGTGAGGTAATAAATATTGGAAGGAAACCTGCTTCAGCAAGGGCGTATGACCACATTGGACCTTTTACGTTAAAAATGGATAGGATGGGGCTAATTGTCCAAACAGGTAGGGAAAAACAAGTAGGGAAACTGAAATATCTTGAAAATACGACTTATTTTGCCTTGATGAGACCTACTCGGGTTGTTTACGTCTCATATGACAGATCGGAAACCAAAACTTGTGTTTCGGTCTCAATTATTATTCAACAGACGTGTGAGGTTGTATTTAAGAATCTAGATTGTAATCAGAATCTAGAACGGAAATCAAGCGCAGTAACTTTTGAAAAGATACCCCAAAAGATGACTAAGATGTTCAACATGTTCAAATGACAGTGACTGCAATGCAACACTGACCACATTAGTCGGTAGTGAATTATAATAATTTTATGCGGGCTACGTATTGGATAATTGTATTAATTGAACAATTGGTGTTGATATTAGGCTGGTGCATTTATAAAATGCACCTAATTTGGATGTGACTGTCAGACCTTTGTATTACCTGATGAAGCGATATATACATGTACCAGTTCAGTGACGCATCACTTGAGGGAACTCGATGATGAGAACAAAAACTAAAAGAAGAAAGGCTCAATGAATGACTCTCGTGTCTAAATAAACAACCCCTCCGATTGCTAGGTACCACAGAAATGCTTACCTTCAGAAATGACTCACCCTACATAGGAAGTGATAACCCGTCGGTTGCTATTGTCAACAAATTTTTGAGGAAAACCTGTGAGTTTTGGCAGAACGTAGGCCTACAGAGTATTTTAGTGAATTTGAATGTTTGATCATCGACATGAAGTTTGAATTCTTGGCGCCCTTTAATACCTGTTTTCACTTCCGAAAATTAGATGACATGAAACGGGCGAAACTGTTAAATGACAAAAGCGTAGGTACCTATCTCATTCTACTGCCCAATTTGCAGCAAGAGTGAATCAACAATTCTGATAGATTTGTGTTATAAAATACAAATACAGTATATCATTGATATGAAACTCATTCAAACCCTTACTCTGCTCTATCAGTGATAATGGCTCCACCAAATTTTGGTGCTTGTAATGACTCGTCAGTAGGTACTTTAACTGAGAAATAGATGAACTCAACTCAGCGTACATTACACTTTATATCAGATCGCTTCCACATTCGAATGGGAAATGATTAATGAATTCGTATCGGTTAAGAACGTTCCGTATCGATTTTAGATTACATTCCCTTTTATTCAATAAACTCCTATCGAAGTTACGTGGAAGGGGTTCAACTTTTTGCCGAGAGCCCCGCGACCTGAAGGAAAAAATTTAACGATTTTTCAAGAGGATCTAGAAGATGGAACCATGTGGTGGAATGGGAATTCGTGGGACGTTCAATCTTTTCAACTAATTTCCTCGATATGGCTTATTATACAGGACCCCTCCCTATTTTTGATTTGATCTTATATACCGGTAAGTATATCAGGTGACGTTAGATGGTGGCCTACAGTGAGGAGGCCGCGACAGGAGGAATGAAGGAAAAAACTCCAGTCATGCGAATCGGGAACTGGAAAGGAAGGGTGCAGGGAGTAGCTGAGTAGTTGGGGATAAATCCAGGTTGGCTTCTGCGGCAAGGACGTTTACCGCAAGGTCGCAATGTATGTCTAAGAGAAAACTGTCGTCTTATCCCGATCCCAGATCACTCGAAAATGTTTTGTCATTGGGGTTGAGAGGTTCGTGAATCCTCTGATGTTGCTCTGTCTCTCTCCAACCTCTGATGCAAATCTCAATGATTGTCTAATAAATAGCAAATCAATATTACAGCCAGTCTTCGATTCCCGACTTTAAAAACGGGCGCCCACATGAAATGAAACTGCAACCCGAAAATTTCATTGCCACACACACACTCAGAATTATTGCATTTTCGTAGAAACCGACAGGCTATCAAAAACAGATATTTTTCACGGATATATCTCAGATGATGCATCAACCGGGCTAATTGAACTCATCAAACTTCATGTTCAAAGGGTTGATATGGAAAGCATCGAGCTAAAGGTCAAATGGACGAATTTAGTGCACAACATGCTTTATTGGGCGATACACGCTTACCCAGTGGGTAAAGAAAAAGCTCCAGAGAGGAAAGCCCATATTGGACAAATTATTTGCTAATGAATCGCAAGGTTGCGCTTAACAACCAAGGTGTTATGTACTAAGGCGTAGCTTAGCTCATGAAGCATAGCTGCTCTTCTCCTCTAGCTCCTTACAAAACGTGTTATTCTGAGAGATCAGAACAAGAATTTCAAATTACAATCTGCAAGCTTAGTTCTTACTGAGGAGGAGGACTATCACACTTTCGAACCATATTTTTCATTAAACTATTAGGTACCTACGCGTTGAATATGCGGCATCCCTCAATACCAAACATTTGAATATTTATATTAATTTTCTTGATCGATATTTATACGAAACTTATAATAACTTTTTGTGACCCTCTCCAGTGAATGAAGAATTGATTAGCCCAGTGATTAGTCGATTTAACCATCCCTTCATCCACTTGGTTACATAACGCTAAAAGATAACTCCTGTTCCATCGTCGATTTATTTTCCTAACCATTCTCAATCGTTGGGGTGGAAACGTTCTGTGTTTACTTATAGCCTTTGATGTTACATTCGACCGATGAACCGTGAAAGAACGGTGATTCATACTTCCGTTCCAGCAGGGAATCGCACTATTGGGGAATCATCCCCTCTGTACCTTCTTCAAATGAACCTGCACATGACCCGAGAACTCCTCGTGGGAAGGAACCCCGCTTAATATTTTGGGTCAATAAAGGTCGCCATCGTATTTCGGTCGGGAACTTTAACATTTGTTCAGCTTCGATGGGTTGTTACGAAGAGGAGAAGGGAGAGAGTTTGAGCGTTGAATAATGAAAATGCTCTTGATCCAAATTCGATGCGTCGAAAAGCTATTTTGGAATCTCGAAGAAACTGTAGGTTATTTGATTCAGGATCCTTAACAGGGCCTATCTGAATGGATCAAAACTGATTTTCTTTTGTTTTCAATCAGACAGGCTCGAGACTTGATAATTATTGTTAATGACTCCTCCACCTCAAAACATCTTGGTGTTGGAGAGATACGAATTCAACGTTTGACTTGCATCATTTTAGTTCTTGTGCTACCCCAAAGCCCCTAAAACCAATTCCGTTTGAAACTATCCATGTGTGAAAACCAAATTCATTTTGGGACATTATTTGTGGATAAGGAAGTTTGTTTGTTACAATGAAATTAGTTTGCAGGAATAAAACAGAGCCTGAACAATCAGCTCATAAAGAAAATACCTACATAATTTGTTCAATACTTTAACGTTCAATAGTTCAATAGTGACGCTGAAGAAATTTTCCCCTTCAACTGCAGTAACTTCCATCGTCGAAGCAAGGAAGTGGAAACACAGGTCAGATCTCAATACCTACCTACGTAGCTATTAGGATTAGGTAGACCCGATAAATACCTACGAATAGCTTTGTATCTTTTTTATTTTGTAGAATTTAATTTTTTTCAAGTATTCTCCTTCCCGTATTTCGAAATCCATATTGTTGAGTACTTTATTATTATTAAAGTACTGAACACTCAAACAGTCCGTTATTACTCAGTTGAAAATTCATAAATAAAAAAAGGAAAATCAATTCATTTTCAAGAAAAGCTGTGATCAAACCAAGTGTTTTAGTTCTGTTCTCGTAATTACGAGCAGTCGTCTCTGAAGTTTCTCCTGCCACCTGGATAATTCCTCGAAGTAGTAAACACAAGGGGAACAACGAGAGCTGGCATTTGTCAGTACAAGAAGTCAAGCCGTAGCTTCTGGGCCTGTAATGTGGAGAACGCGAAAATAAACTAAGTTCTAGGAAGAGATGGGAAACAGAAGCCAAAGAATCTTACTCAAGTTTCTTCTGTCCATGCTCCAGCGTCTTCCCAGAAATCAAAAGGACCATGTGTACGCCTAACAGCCACTACCCTTCAACTGAAACTCCCGCTGATTCACCCATTCAGTTTTTGCCGGGTGAGTCATCACCTTGAGTCTGTGAATGAGCGGCCAGAAGGTCGTAGGGGGTCTTGCGTTCATGGAATGTCTAGAGAACGCAGCTCATTAGTAAAAACTGCCCAACTGTCCTGTGTCCATCCATTAGGCATGATTTCGCACTAACAATTTCGTTTTTTTCAAAATCCAAGATTCTTTGTAAGACCCCGAACCATTGCCCTGGTCGTTAATGCAAGCGACCCCGGAGTCGAGGCCACAAAATAGCACAATCAACTGATCCCACTCTAATTATTTGTATCGATTTATTTCAAGATAAAAGACTGTTGTGGTTCGTAAAAACAACGCGTTCAACTGGCAGTTTCTGATTTATCTCACTTCTACTTCTCGTACCTATGATCAAACAAGCCAACAAAATATTGACATTTGAAGAATTGGAAAATGCAGCAATCGATCTTTCTTAATTTTTTATCGTGAGACATTGGCATCTGAAATTATTTATACATGTAAGAATAGGAAGAATTTTATCAAATTTGTTAGATTTATTCGGGAAAAAAGTTCTAGAAGTGCTAAAACTACTTTTTACATCTGTTGTCTTCCTTTCCCGTAGAATCCTTTTAGAACCTCCATTTCGGACAAAAATATGTTTAATCGCATGTTTCAAACAAAAAAATGTAAAATTTGTCATGTGCTATACAAAAGAACCAAAGCCTCAAAATCGGATATTTGAAAACGTTGGTTCTTGTCCGATTGCAATACTTTTCTTTTCAACTTTGGTAATCTGATGGAAGTAAACAAGGTAACATGATTTACGAAGACTCTCGCGCTCGATTGATTCATGGGGTGAATTGGAGAAAGATTAATGACTCTGGGAGCTAGAACGTGGTACCATAAATGAGATAACTCCCGACGGCCGATTCGGATTACATACGAAGAGGATGCAGTAGATTGTAAAGCCCATTTGGCAGAGGAATTCATCAGGGAAACACCAAAAGAGACCAATCGGAGTGAGGAAGGTTGGTGCGGAGGCGCAATCATTTGTCACCTGGTGTCAACTGAAGGATCGATTTTCTCTCATTTCGGTTTTCCCACAGCCGATTTCCCTCTTCGTGTCCCGCACACGAATGCCAATTTATCATATTGAGGGATGACGGGATTGCGTGATTTTAACACCGACGAGACAAACTGGCGAATACGATGGTGACCTGAATTGAGTGCACCAATAAATAATATGAGACTTTCTTCGAATCTTGTCGAACTTTGCTGAAGCGAAATCCTGGGGACCATGGAACAAAGTAATTAAGCATTATAAAGACCATGGTAAAACTGACGCCACCCAATTTCAGACACATTAGATTTAGTAGTTCTTCAAGAACAAGAACTTGGTGAAGACTTGAAAGGTTTCCTTGAGCTCACTTGAGCTCCTGATGAGACGTGGACTCAATCAGCAGTTGGTTTTTGCGAGGAATGACGAGGAAATTGTGGCTGGCAACCGAAATGAATGAGGGAATCTTCTGAGGAAGCTCAATATCCACACAGAATTATAGGTCGTATTTTTTCAGGTCTAAAATTGGCAGTGAATAATGGTCAATTACGAAAACTGTTCAACAATTATAACGAAAATAATTAATAGAGTGCGGTCATTTATTCAACTTTCAAGGAAACAGTTTCTTCGTTGTTATTACTAGGTGAGATATAAGGATTTGTAATTATATTCTTAGCAAGGTAGGCTTTACTGAGTCCAAATGTCACCCCAAATGTGTAATATATTATGAAACTTAATGATTATAACCATGAAGATGAAAGTTAAATCTATCTATAGTTAAGGTATTTCATTGGTTGAGTTTTTCGTATGGCATCTAGCGGAATGTACAAATTTAACAAGGCGAAATAAGTAGATATTTTCGGACTCTCGTAAAATCTGGGAATAGAATCTGAGTCTATAATACCAAACCACCCACTTCGTTCTGGACTCTGATCCTAGAAAATAACCTATATAAAAGAAGGATAAGTAGTTTTCAATGATGAAAGGACAACTGGAAAATCCCATGTTGATGATGTAATTAATTATAAATTAGAATAAATTAATAACTAAACTGTTCACAGGAAATCATAATTATAATAATAATTTATAGTACGATCAATATTATAATTGTATACGTAAAGTCATGACTTTTTCGCAATAATTGTGTCTGTAACTTTTCTAGATCGTAGAAGTTAACTTACTAAACTGAACTTACTAAATGGAACAAGCTTTTTAGTATCACATCCTGAATTCCATGTCTAGGTGAGTCCTGAATTCTATGATAGGTATTTTTCAAGTATGAATTGAGTAGATATCCAATTTGAAGGTATCAATTCATCCATCAGTCACCATTCCTCAATACCCTATAAATTTCATTGTATTTAAGTACACAGAAATATCAATATTTCCTTTGCCGCAACACTATAATACATGATACATATCCTCACTGTTACTTTGGATCTTGTAGACTGCTGATAACTCCTCGAGTTCATACCACCTAGACTAGAATAACTGCAGATACGTCAGTAGAGAATACGGGCCACCTAATTACCTGCCAAGGTAATTGAACTATTCCTTCACTTTAGTATTTTCGCTAAATACCAAATTAGATTAACATTAACCCTTTTCACTCCCCAAAGGGCCACAACTTCTCTTTCGACTTCACTTCTTCCAGGAAATACATTTGAACTAATTGGGTGAGTGAACTGGCGATCGATCACAGCGAGGAATGAGTTATAATTAGTAGTCTTGAAGTCATTAAGGTTTTCTCGTCTTAGATGCAAGCCAATGGAAGTTATAACTTGCACTTTCCTCCACAAACTCGAAAGGTGAAAAGGTAAGTACTCGTAAGTATTCAATAGGCAGAAAAGGTATTTTTCTGGAACACCTCGTAAAAATGGATCTGGTCACCTAACATCAAGTCAACAAAAAATCAAGTCCATAGTTAAGTATCAATAAACGTAGATAAGTTTTTTCGTAGTTTCAACCTTTGGTCCTACTTTTTATAAAGTTGCTAGAGTATAGCAAATATGGAGTGAACGTTGAGCAATGTAGTGGGATTTATATTTAACTGCAATACGATCAGAACAAGTAAACTCGATCATTACGAAACATTTCACGGGGAATAGGTTTGATAATGTACCACTCGGGTAGATCCTTCGTATGAAATTAAAACTCTGCAAATTATTACACAATGGTTTATTATTTTTTATTTTTCTATATAGATCACTCTTCTGCAAAGCCACCAACCATCCAACATGACGAAAAACATCGATCGCATTTCGGTCAGCTTTAATTTGAACGGAGATTAGGCCTCTTTTGCGATTCACACTCGTGTTTCTGATTTATCGTACGTCCAAACTTTAAATTCTCTTAGTGAGCGAACGATTTGTCCTACAGAGCTCCGGGTGGTCTCAAAAAATTCTAAAAATTCTATAGAATCTTAAATTGAAGGAAAAACAATACCTTTATATCGAAATTTTTCGAGTTAGGGCGTTTTGAAAATTTCAAAATTGATTTTGGAACCCTTAGAAGTGACCTACATCAACCAAAATCTTCGGGGCACAACTAGACCCCAAATGGAGCCTACATACCAAATTTCATCAAAATCGGTCAATGCTAAGTGGCAAAAGTACGGCGGACGGACGGCTAAATTTTTATTCGATTTTTGGATTCTACTTACCTTGAAACGTAAACCATCAAATTTTGAGGGGGTGTTAATTTTTTTTTTCTTGGTCGATTCCAAAGGTTCATTATTGAAAATAATAAACCAAAAAACCCTTCCAATGCAGTGAATGTCACCGCGCGATCCTGTTGTAGTCGGCGAGCATCCCAGCTCTTGTCGTTCCGTTTCTCTCCCCTTCCTGATTTATTTATACAGGCACCCAGTCGCGCAATAAAACCCCGCCCGAAAACGCTGTTCTAACGATTCCTTTCCCCCAAGAATGTTTTACCGAGTTTGGGGGAATCTAGGGTGAAACGCACTTCCAGGAACTACCGCTGTTTACAAGCATACACTGTTAATCCTTCGTTGTCAGACACATCCTCCCGTTGGGAACAGAGGTGGGCAACTCTCAGAAATTTTAGAGGGACGAAGACTCCTACAATCGGAGAGAGGATACTCCTACAAACGGAGGAGACCAAAACTCCTACAAACCTCAGTTTCTTAAAAAAAACCATTTTGGAGTTCGCTCGTTGTAGCTACAAGGTCTTCAATTGTAACTTCATAAATTCTGGTATCAATTACAATACCACTAGTGGATATTCATGATTCTCAAAGTGGCTGAAGAATTTCTAAAAATATACTGTTCCTCACTTGGAAATGGAGCTTTTACTAATTTATCCTGAAGTACTCGTAAGAAGGTACCTAAACATTGTAGGCATTGAAATCCCAAGACCATTAAGGGTTCGGAAAAGGTAATGATTTCATGGAGGAAAAGTCACCCTGAGGTACTTTAACAAGAGACAAGAAGGAATGTATTTGATTTCTTGACTAACTACCTACTTTAGGCCTAATCTATTGATATTCAGTAATCGTAAGGTATCCTTAAACATAATGAAAAGACAGGTCATTAAACTCAATTTGCTCCGTGTTCTCAGAGATAACAACTAGTTACGTCGTGCACCTATTTCTCACGTATGTTGCATTCTAAGGCGTTCTTCAATTGTGAACGCTTGGAGATAAGAATGATGACACACTGCGAATAAGCAGACGAGAAAAGTATTGTCGGAGAATATCGCGATGGTGAGGCGAGCCTATCAACCTCCGAAACAGTGGAACAACCAGTGGCGACACAATAGGAACTGCTTCTAATTGAGTGGTCCTGGTGCCCGGGCAGTTGGAATGGAACGCATCGCACTGAATTCCTCTGGCGGGAGAGTAGGATGTGCTCGGCCACAATTATTGCTCAACAGTTGAACGTGCATGCCAAGCCGCAACTTCCCGGTAATGTGTTGTTCCGAGAGGGAAATGTTTTGCAACACGAATAATCAAACGCATCCTTCGATAGTGTAGGAAACACACTTAGTTAATGTCTTTGTTACCAACAAATGAAAATTTTCCTTCCTCACCACCAAGTAATAGGGCAGTAGCGGTAAAATAAGAAAAATAAAAAATAAGAAGAAAAAATATATTAAAAAACTTATGAACGACGGTAAGCCCTTCACGAGTTATGACCAACACCAAAATCCCACGAAGAATGTAACCCTTCCCAAAGTGGGAAGTGGAGAAAAAACAAGGTGGCTAAAAATAAGAAAAATGGAGCAAAACGGGAAAAAAACGTGGAATCTCTTGGAAAGATATTGGAAGAAAAGAGTGATGTTGGGGTGGCCTAGGAGCAATAACTTACCTAACTAGAAGTCTCCAAGTCTTCATTCAATAAAAAAAGCAATTGGAAGACAACATCGACACATTACTAATTCAGCACATGGTACCAGTTCTTCCTTCAGTGCTGATTATTGTAATTAAAGTCCAACGTCTGCCAAGTACGTGTGGCATAAAGCTTCCTCATATCCATAACCCGATTGTTTAGATGATCCTATGCATAGTAGTTATTCACAAAACACCAATTTCTTGTACCAAGTAACTTGTACTAACTACCCTCATAGGGGACCATCTACACCCCAATCCGTATGAACCTTGAAAATTTCGTCGAAATCGGATGAACACTGTAGGTGTTATAGCTGTTACGGATTTTACGTTTGCGCATACGAAGAGGCTGCGTCAATTTGGAGCCCGTTATTTTCACAGGGGACCATCTACACGCCAACCCGCACAATCCCTGAAAATTTCATCGAAATCAGATTGGGAATGTAGAAGTTATGGTTTTCGGATGAAAAATGTAGGTGACATGGCTGTTATAAGGAGGCTAATCATGGCTTTATGATAGCTACAAACCAATGCATAATCAAATGTCCTACGCAGTGAGTAGGAATTTCACCGAAATCGGACAATAACTTTGTATAGTTATGCCCGTAACAAGGATTTCATGACAGACAAACAGACAACAAGCCAGACACGGAACCAAAATTGTTCAGGAAGGTCTGAAACGTAAAACGCGAGTGAAAATTTGGATTTTGGAGAATTTTGGTTTATTATTTTCTATAATCAGCCTTTGGAATCGAGCAAGAAAAAAATTTTAACCCCCTCTAAATTTGATGTTTTACGTTTCAAGGTACGTAGAATCTGAAAATCGAATAAAATAATTTCCGTCCGTCCGCCGTACGCGGCACTTTCTTAGCAACACTGGACCGATTTGGTTCAAATTTGGTATATGGGCTCCATTTGGGGTCTAGTTGTAACTTAATTATTTGTAATTCGAAGGTACGTAACTAAAAATAAACCAGAAGGTATACTCTTATTACATGAAAAATTAATGTATTTATCAGCAGCAGAAGGAAAAATATGAGCTTCTTCAAACGGGGATCAGATCATGCGGGAATAAATTCCTGAGAGGCATGCATCTGAAGGATTTAATTGGGAATAGAAAATGAGAGAGATGTAGGTAATGTTGTTTAGAATGGTTTCACTAAAGAACTTTCACCAGCGGAATCCCGCAGAAGACCTGGTCAGGTAGGTTCGCAACCGCTGGCAGGCGCAACCAGTAACCCGCCGGATACAAAAAAGGGTGAGATGATAAATAGTAAAGAGAAGAATATGGGAAAATAGTAAAGAGTAAAGTAAAAAATAGTAAATAGTAAAGAGAAGAATATGGGAATAAAAGCCTCCAGCAACTCGGACCTGAAGTGATACAACAAATGACGAAAGTAGCAAGAGTAAATTACAATCCATACAACTAAGTGATGAGTGAGCCATGGACTTTCAAAAGGAGTAGTGGGAAAGAGAAGATAAATCTTAACCGGTACAATCGTTATTCCAACGGGTTTGGTCCACTAACCACCTCCATGAAAGCATTGTTTCATTTCTTCGGGAACAAAGTGAGTGCTGAGTCAAAGAAAACACGAATTCACTCCACAACACTGTCAGTAAAAACCAACTGCAGCTCAATGAAACTGTTCAAATGATTATTCCAGTCTTTACTTCTACTTTACTACATGCCCACAAGGCAAATTGATTTCCTACAGGATAGCTAAAAACTTCAGCCGTCGCTCATTTCTCATTTCCACCCACTCAAGCCAGTTCATGAATTATAAAGTGATCATTTCCACTCCAAAAGATAATGATGGAAACTCAGTTTCAACTCCTAAGCAGTCAAGTTTCAACTCACACTGCGGATGGAATAATTGAATTAGCAGCTAATGGATTAAAGAAAGGACTAATTAGTGGGGAAATAATCCGGAGACCCAATTCGAACTCGGAAGCAGGTTTTTAGAACTTACTCAGCAAAACGACCGACATCATTTTCACAAGATACCTAATTGAATTGTTAGAATACAAAAAAAGAAGAAAATTCTAAAACCTATTGCTTGATTTTATAAAACAGAAATAGGTACATTCGGATCAAAAACATCAAATTTCCATCAAACAAAATTTCATTCAATCATTAAGGTAACAAAATGTTTGGCAAGATAGATGGGTAATCCTGTTTCACAATAAAATCACTAGTCGAAACTCTCAAATGTGAAAAACGCTCTTCAATTCAAGCGCAGTTGGGGGAAATAACGTTTGGACCAGCGAACACACTAATGTTAGTCCAGTAACGACAGAAAATCACATTTCGTATACAAGAATTTGACATACAATTTGACATACCCGGTACAAGAATTTGACATAGAGTTACAAATAGACAGATATACGAGGAACCAGAATTGTTCAGATAGAAAAATTTTCTGTAGCAACGCACACACACACAGACGAAAATATTTATCCAAACCCAAAAAGAATTAATAGGTTCATCATTCGTGGCAATGAGTTTCCCAACGTAGTATAACAGACGGAGAGGGGAAGTACTGCAGCTGTCGGTGCAGCTGCTGTCTGGCCCATGCCCTTTTAGCGTTGGTTCGCTCTTGCCAATAGAAAACGATTAGGAGTCAATGGGAAGGCCCTCTTGGAAGTACATAATCCAAATGCCCTCATAGAAAATGGTACATTTGCCGAACAATAAATCATTTTGAGTGATATAAACTTCATCAATATGCTTGTGTATGGCGATTACCTAGTAATATGAGTAATATGGGAGTGCGTTTTCTCCATTAGTAACTCGCACTGGTATAATATACAATATTGATACAAACGTGGGTAGGTAGGGGTTGTTTTCCGTTGAATCGTACTCTAAGGTAGTTTTGAATAGTGTGAAAATGCACAGTTTTCATCCGAGAAAATAAATCACCTTGAAGATCCTACAGAGCGGGGCGTTGAATGACGCTTTTCCATACATGATTGATGTAAGTAGCGCTGTCCCTTGTTGGGATTACATATTACTCATACATGCTTAACTACAAGAGGCTCATCTAAGCTCATTATCTTTAACCAAAGGTTACTCCATTTAGTAGAAGAGATCAGTAGTTTACATAGATAGATACCTCACTTAATCACCTCCATAACTCAAAGGCAGATATGCAAGAGCACGGCCACAATTAAGAACGCGATTCAAGAATCCAGTGAGGTCCAATGAAAATTCTAGAAGAAACTGAGAAACACCATCGAATGATGGCATACACTTCGCCCTCCCAATCAATATGAACATCGGAACACGTAAACATGAAAATACATATTCTCAAGCATATGTACGTTTATTGAAGGATATATGTGCGTAGTTGGACATTGAGAGATGACGAGAAAGTAAGTTATTTATCTTTTGTTCTATCGACAGCAAGCAGACGGATCAACGCCTTTCAACGAGCCGCCCACATGGAAGGGATACGCAACACGGTTCCCACATTTCCTACTCCATGTTCTTCCAAGAGAACCAACTTTAAATCAATACACGAAACAAAAATCTCATGCACAACAGCAAAACTCGTAACATAGGTCGAAATCAAAAAAAAAGTAGGTATAGTACACCTAAAACTTGTCCACCATCTGGAGCTGGCCTATGAAGAAATACAATTATTAATAAACTATTCATTACCCTCCCTTGCTATAAAAGATTGGAAATCTTTATAACAGTGAAGCAGATAAAAATAGTAAACCGAAAAATTGGGTAGGTACTCAAAAATAAAAATTTCCACTCATTGTGTGTGTTTGAGTTTTTAAAAAATCAACTTTGGTTCCTTGTCTGTTTTTGGCCAATCCTTGTCCCGGGCATGACTACTCGACATCATATTTGTCAACATCGGACAAACGACAGCGTGTTTGCAGGCACAAACGTGATTTTACTTAAACATAAAATTCTCACAATCATGAAGCTCAATTTTGCAGAAATTTGGATGAAAGTTTGGAGCTGAACCCAAGAATTCACATTACCAGCAACATGCCAGACATTATTATTTGAGTTATTTGTGGTTTTCAAGACTTTTTTCATTCCCAGGATTGGTTGAAGCAATTCCCGGAACTCTGAGATCGATAAAGGGTTCAGGGATAGCAAATCCCTCATGATCCGCTGGAACGTTTTTCTGTTCAGGATGCAAAATACTCGTACTATGAAGGCAGATAGGTAGTAAATGAAAACGTACCATCAAGCTCGAGTAGTAAAATTGTAGCGTAACAGAAACCAACTCACCTGAAACAAGACATAATAACTAATATAAACAAAATACACACAAAAGAAAGAAAGGGAGACAAAAACTTAATAAATCGGCAAAAGAACTGAATAACCTAAAAATACACAAAATAAAAATGGGAAACCCGTTTTAAACGTCAGCCAAAAAAAAACTATGGTTTAACCATCGATATTAACGGCTTGATTAGGAAACTCGCACGAATAGTTCGCGGGAAGGGCTCCACAATAAATATTCTCAAACTGATTTTTAAAGGGAGGATTAATAGATTTTTCTTTTCATATTGCGCATTGGCGATATGAATGGAGAATTTGATTCGATGGAGAATTTTGTCCCTGAAATTTGTCCCTGATGGAGAATTTGATTCGAGCAAATATGTCACGGGTATCGATTTAAAGAAGCCTACAAGATTATTCGCAATTGGTAAGCCAGCTTCAACAAATCACATGCGATATTCCAAGAAGAAGAGCATCACATACGAGAGAAATTCTTAAACCGAAGGCTCTTAGTGCAAGCCAGAAGTGATTCCGTAGGGGTCGACGCACTCCCAGAAGCAATGAAAGTAAGAAGAAAAGGGCTTCCAAATATAACCTCCATAACGGCAGAGGCAGTTTATTGCTCAAACATGTGGGATAGTCCACTCCCAGCTAAAAGGTACTCGGGGATATAAATGCGGGAATTGAGTATGGGAATGGAAGGAAAATACTTTTCCCTTTAGCTTGGTTTGCGAGGTTTCCGTTCCGTTTGAGATCCCTTACTAATCGACCGAAAATCCTATGTCCGTTAATTTATACGTTTCATACATACAGTTTTGGAGGTATTTGTTGGAGAAAGGCGTTTAATGTTCCCTCCGGAGGGAGATTCTTTAAGCTTTTCTTTTATTATTACTTTTATTTATTACATTCTTTTATGTACATTGAAAATGCAAGCCGAGGAAAAGTACATACTGAAAGTACCGCATTGTAGGCGAACCACTTCCGTTGACAAGATAATCTTAAAATTATAATGAGTATTTTTGCTTCCAAAGTACCGAAGGTAACGTGGGGTATTCCGGAAGCATGTCAACAAATTTGGATGTTCCACAATTTATTTTACTAGCATTTTGCGTTTTAGAGATTTGTGAACAACCTTTTAGAATTTTGTCAGTTTGTCTACCTGTATATCACACGATTTCTTAGTTTTAGGTGAATAAACAATTTGGAATACCTCTTACTATCTGAAAAATCTAGCAGAAGCAAACTCAACGATGAAACACTAATAAAAGGCCATTTTTGGATCTTCTTGCACTAGATATTCTAATACATTCACCATAAAATGCAGGATGAACGATGATAAAGCCACAAAAAATCGAAACGATATTAAAACTAGGCAACTGTAATGTTTTTACAGAGTTTCACGAGAAGAATTCAGCAATGCAACGTTAGACAGTAAAAATATTTAATCCGAAGAATTAAAACGGTAAGGAATTAACGAACAAAGCAGTGGATTATGCAATACAATAAAACTTTAGATTGGAAAAGGGAATACAGATTAAACCGTCTCGATTGAGCTTGTTCGGGAATAGAAACATGGAAAAGTTATCGAGGTTGTGAGAGGGAAAGTGAAAAAAGGCGGGTTACACTCGGAAACCCAATAGAACCGTAATTAGTTAAGAGAAGTCCCATCAACTCCACCGGCTCAGAGGGGAAAAGTAATTAATCGACAACTTAATGAAGTATCTAGGAAGTTTTTAAAAGAATCCATCACCGCCGTTCATTGGGACGGTTTGAGTGAGAGAGCACAAGACTCGGGTAAAGAAAAGCACTTATACGGAAGGGCTAGGTTCGGAACAAACTCTTGGAGCTGACTACAGAAAACACTGATGAAGTAAGTCGGGGCAAACGGTTAAGAATAAATATTGCTGAACCGATTCAACCACATAAGTAATTCTCAAGTCTACACTGCATGATACTTAGTATGTCTTTAAACATAATGTATGAATAATTTTGAAAATTAAGTTGTCATAAAATTAGAGATATGAACAGCCCAAAGAGGATGTAGGTAGTTTTTGGAAGGGCCAAAGCCGTGAATTAGAGAACGTGCAGGTGATCGCTCCGTACAGGTGATGATATTGAGAGTTTCTCTTTCCATTACTATAAAACGCATTTTTAACCCATTCGAAACAATAGAGAGGTGATCCGTCAAAAATAAGAAAAATTAATTGATTTGTTTTGATAAACGGGTAACACGACCTAAACGATATTTTCCACTACCTAACTAATTAAATTATCAGGCAGGAGGTACTAGAAGGAAGTCAATGACCCAAGGCCGCCCCGACCACC
Organism: Apolygus lucorum; assembly: GCA_009739505.2. Classification (NCBI taxonomy): domain Eukaryota; kingdom Metazoa; phylum Arthropoda; class Insecta; order Hemiptera; family Miridae; genus Apolygus; species Apolygus lucorum. The sequence goes on along the minus strand of CM019177.2, from coordinate 37,723,816 downwards.
TCCGGAGCAGTCCCCGCACTCAGCGTTCTTTTTTTACATAATACACGGGGAAAGAATCAAGTTTTTGGAAGAATCTACTCAACCATCAACCGGGGAATGGACTGTAGACTCCCACCAGGAGAGAGAGCGCAAGGTTTTTGTTTCGCATCAACCATCCCACAGTATGTAGAAAGATGGAACGTGGGCAGTTGAAGAAGTTATTAGCAAATCGCAGGAAAGGAAATTGGGTTACGGATCGATAATCCAGAGAAATAATTATCAAACATTATGAAATAATAATCCTAAAACGATTTTTAAAAAATAACACAAGGTTGAGAGACACAAGAAACGAGATTGGGAGGGATTATTACCAACTTCAAATTAGGGGTCATCACGCAAATTTTACAACGCAAACCAAGGATTCAAACCCATACAGATGCGATGACAACCTAATCCAAGTTGACATTATGTGCCCAATTATTATTATTGATCTAATTCATTGAGAAACAAAGGCAATAATGAGGAAAATAATACCTAGCTCTGAGGTTTGATTACGAACGCTCACAAGCGCCAATGTCGCTCAACTGGTCCGACGGCAATGCTATTAAGAGAGAGGAACCCGTATAAAGTCTAATACTTTGTGCAAAATACTAAATAATAACCTCATGGCTTAACCTTCAAAATTTGAGTAGAAACGATACACAGAAATAACCAAGTGTTTTAAAAATTTAACGTACGCGAGAGTACCACTCAGAGACAGGAGACCGTCCTGCATCTGTAAGTAAATTTTATCGAAAACGGAAGAATTCTAGGAGCACAATGATAAAATATTTAAAATTTAGGCACAGTTTAGCAATCACAAAGGATGCGGCATTAAATTAAGTTAATAAAGTTAAGTTAATTTTTTTCCAAAGCAATAAGATTTAACCAAGGTTTGAATACTCTTATCAGCAAAAACAAGTGGAAATTTTGATATTTGAAGAAAATTCACCTTTTCCAAAATTGAAAATAACCGAAATTTTACCAACAGATGAAGAAAATTCATATTAGGTTACGGCTTATCGCTCTTTTCAGATGCCTTAATTTTACTAATCAGTCAATTATTTCCTTTATGACTTCCTCCCTGGCCTTGGTCACGACAAGGTCGCATTAACGACGCTTTGTAGACAAAAGTTCATTCCTGCCAACCGCATTGATTACCGCGGCGGAGCGCCCATGTTTTGTTGGCGTGAGTGAAGGGTCATGGTGGCAATAAAGTCAGAATAGACCCAACGAATTCTCAGTTGGCTGGAAAGTTCTTGCTTCCACACAAAAATACCATTGCAGAGGAAGTTTACGTTCGGGCAAGAAGTTAAAAATAATGATGTCATTCACAATCCATATTTTCAATTCTGGTACAAATGAGGCTGCTACCTATCATATTTTGAATTTTCCTTGATTCTATTAAGTCGAATTTCAGAGAGTGTTTCCAAAAGGGTCTAATGTTCCAAGGTGAACACCCAAGGATCAAAAAACTAATGATCGAAAATGGGAAGAATAGACTGAGGTACGTCATCAGCGTACTCCTACGACCCCGAAATAGTCAGCAATATTGTTATCGGACCACCTGGATGGTCCCCGTTAATTTCATCATAGCAGCACTGAAGATATTCGTAATGTTTGTCCACCCAACTAGGACTCTTCTAATCTAGGAAGTGAAAATGTACGTACATAATAATTTTTATAACACTTGAGTAAATGTGAATGTGCGTCCTACTACTCCATTACTAATTTCTTTTTTTATTAAGGTCTCATTCAGTACGGAACATAAATATTCAATTTTATTTCTTTATGAATACGGGCAAAAACGTCGCAAATACCATTACGCGGAGAAGAATTTCAAAATGAAAACAAGCGAGCCCCTTGGAACCCAAAAAACTAAAATACGAATGTACAGTTCCTCAACGAGCTAACTCTCTCTCCTGCTTTAGATTCAGCGAAAACAATTTCATGTCTGATTACAAAAGAGTTGGAATAACTTTTTGAATAATTGAGGGATTTCTGAGGATGGTTTAGAAAAACAGGACTTTTCAATGAAGGCTAACACAATAAAGACTTGGAGTTACGAACAACCTGAAGTCTCCACGTTTTTAATTTATTGTGAGAGTAAAATGAAAACAGAGGGATAAACCTTTTTCATTTTAAACGCAGCAGCCGTACATCTAATATGAATCACCTAGTAAGTCTTGATAACGGACGAAACGAATTAGGGCAGAGAGGGAATAAATTATATTACACAAGGAATTTATTCAAGGATTTAAGGAACGAAAAAATATCAAAAATTATCACAAAACCCCAGTAGCCCAGTAAATAGGACCTCAGAGGGGTCGCGTTCGAAAAAATTTGAGATAAAAATTTTGTTTTTTCATATGTGCAGGGATGGTGTAGACATATTGAATCCATTTTGCCACCTCGAAAGCCGTGAGAACAACTTTTGGCATATCATACACTGATAGCGCCAATACATTAATTTCGTGTTCATATGATGAGAAGTACATAACCTAGGTATAAACCTACAGGTACGTTCCAATGTATCTTGTCTCATCAAGTCGATGGGACCATTACTTGTGAAGTTACGGTGAAATTTCACTTCAAAAAGCAGTTATTCCCACAGCTGATTTCATTCAGCCGTCCATTTTGTGCATTCTACGAAAGTGTGTTCGGGCAGTGCAAAAAAACTGGAATTTACTTCTCCAAGATTTTTGTCCACCCATGTCTGAATGTTTAGCACCAGCTATGAAGACCTTCCTCATCTCTTGCCATTTTGCCATTGTGCGCTCTCTTTCTTCCAAGGCTAAGCAGGATCTGACTCCTTCATCCCTTCTGTCGAAGATTCTTTTCCTCTCCGAAAAGATCAGTTGGATGGGTATGACACTCGTGAGGACGAAGGTTCTGATACTGTTCGGTAAGCATAAGCAATTCGTAGAGCTTCTCTATGCTACACAGCTATTAATCTCTGTCGGAGGTATGCCACATTCAATGCGTCTGCGCACACCTCCATCCATTATCATCAGGCTTCTCCTGTAAGGTTCAGGGCCATTTATATTCCCCATAAGGTGACAAATTGCAGCTGTTTTTTGAGCTACTCTATCTGCATTTCTTCTTATAATTTCCACCGAATGTGATTTCGCTGGTCAACATGACTCCAAAATATCTGGCTGTTGGTTTAGTAATTATTTCTGATGGCTTGTTTGAGGTACACACTGACACCTTCCCCACTCGTTCTTAGATGTTGCTGATTGTACAGGTAGCTTTTCTTTTGGAATTCTACTCTTCTAAGTGTATGTGGTTTTAGGTACAACACGCTGACCCCCCCCCCCCCCCCCTCATTCCACGATGAATAGGCGCGACCTCAATTCGCAAACAATTCAAAGGAGGCGAACGATGGACGAGGATTCAAATGTTTCGGCGAAGCAGGAGAGGAACGTGGTGAACGACAATACAGCTCCCGGACAATTTTGAAAGACCCCCGCCCATAGAACCAGACTGCGAGAGAAGTCATAACCAAGAGTGTCGGGACGAGAAGTGATTCACGACTGCCAAACTTCTACAACAAGCAAAGTTCAGACAACTATTGGAACTCAATCATGAGGACGGGACAATATCATCATCAGAGTTCTGTGTGTGAGCTCAAAGATTTAAACAGAGAGCTCCAATAATTCAACCAAACGGGGTAAATTGACAAGATAAACTAGTACAAGGATACAGTAATACATTTATTACAAATAAACGCTGTCTACCATTCAAAATAACCGATTAGTACATCAAACTCGGCGCTTTGCGCCTCGGCGGGGGGCTCCGCCCCCCTGCACCCCCCGGTTTATTTCTTTTTCCATACTCTGTATGAAATCATAGGAACACAGAATGTGTTTTTGCGATGCTTGTCATCCGTTAAATAAAAAACAACAATAATAAATGTGGAGTCTTTGGCAATAATAAAATAAATAATTGTTAGACATTTAATTTGGTCTAAAACCCTATAAATGTTATATAAATAAATATGTAACTACAAGAAAAATACTATATAAATTGAGAGATTTCCAACGAATGGTGAACAATTTCTGTGCAATGAACATTGCGGGAGTTCTATTTCCTTACCAACGGCTTGGTTGCACGTGAAAATCATTATAAAAGGCGCGTAACGGTTTTTTCTGTCGCTTTTTCGTGACGATTTTTTTTCGGTAGGTCATCGCAAAAACACATTCTGTGTTAAAATATGTACCCGCATGATTGTGTGACAGTTGACCCTAGTTTCGAACTAGGCAGTTACCAATTCGTTAGCGATTTTGGAAGTATAGGTTATATACTTCAATATTTTTGGACCAAGGGATAGCGAAGTTTAACAGTCTTTTACTCAAATGTAGCCAAAATAGCGAGATCGAGCAATTTTCGATAATCCATGAACGAATGAAGGTTAGGGTGAGCGATCCTCTCGTTTTAGTTTTATAGATTAAAAACGCTGCAAATTATTACACAACGGTTTATTATTTTTATATAGATCACTCGTCTACAAAATCACCAACCATCCAATATGAGGAAAAAAAATCGAAAAAAATCAAAAAAAAATTTTTAAAAATAAAAAAAAATCAAAATCACCAACTATTGATTGCATTTTGGTCAGCTAAAATTTGAACGGAGATTAGGCCTCTTTTGCGATTCACACTCGTGTCTTGATTTATATATATATATATTTCAATATAAACCCTTAAATTTTCGTAGTGAGCGAACGGTTTGTCCTACAGAGCTCCGCGTGGTCTCAAAAATTTTTAAAAATTCCATAGAATCTTAAATTGAAGGAAAAACAATACCTTTATATCGAAATTTTTGGAGTTAGGGCGTTTTCAAAATTTCATAATTGATTTTGGAACCCTTAGAAGTGACCTACCTCAACCAAAAGCTTCGGGGCACAACTAGACCCCAAATGGAGCCTACATACCAAATTTCATCAAAATCGGTCAATGCTAAGTGGCAAAAGTGCCGCGTACGGCGTACGGCGGACGGACGGCCAAATTTTTATTCGATTTTTGGATTCTACGTACCTTGAAACGTAAACCATCAAATTTTGAGGGGGTGTTAAAATTTTTTTTTCTTGGTCGATTCCAAAGGTTCATTATTGAAAATAATAAACCAAAATGATACTGGTTCGTTCTCAGGTACCGTTGGGGGGTACTGGTTGGGGGTGAACTCCTACTGTTCAACCTCAAAAAGGACATCGCCTGCAATCCATCCTGTCGGTTATTAAAAGTCGGTTATTTGTTGACCCGAAACCTCCGAGCGAAGTCATGATCTTTCGATCTCATCTATTGAATAAGGGAATAAAGACCACCGAACTATACTACATGAACATCGATGGTATCGATGGGTAATTGCCGCCTGTAGGTGACAGCGCTACGAGATGAGGTTTGCCATATTGGAGGAAATAAGAGCCAAATTTCAAAAAATAATAATAATACAAAATGTATTTGTTCAATTTACTTGTTCTTCAAGTGAAATGTCCTATAAAACCCCTAACCTAATAAGACCAATAACATTTTCAATATTGTACCAAACGAGAAATATTGCACGCCGACTTCAAGTTGGTTGATCCGACTTTGGTTGATCCTCAAAGTACACAAATGTAGCATCGTCGGATTGATGCGGATTCTACAGGATCCACCCTGCCAATATCAATCCGCATGGCGGTGAACCTGGCTTCACGAGTAAAGACTTGTAAAAAAACGCTGCAAATTACTACAAAAAGGTTTTTTTCAAAACTATATAGCTCACTCGTCTGCAAAGAACACGGCTTTGCCAATGTCACCATCTGCCAACCCTAGATACTACCTACCTACTTCACAATCAAGTTTATTTGGAAGAAATAAATGCTTCACACTCTGTTCGAAGAAACAAGGATTTAAGGTTGCCCAAGTTATTAGGAAAGTTGATTACTGATTGCCACGGACGCAAAACTGAGTACCACTCGAAGAAACGAACAACGATCGCATTTTGGTCAGCTAAAATTTGAACGGAGATTAGGCTTTGGGTGGTCTCAAAAAATTCTAAAACTTAAATACTATTTAAAATTGGTGAAAAACCTATACCTTTATTTCGAGAATATTCGAGCTAGGGCACTGTTGAAAATTTCAACCCTTAATTTTCACCCCTTAGATGAGATTTGACATCAACCAAAAACTTCGCGGTACAACTAGACCCCAAATGGAGCCCATACACCAAGTTTCATCAAAGTCGGTTCATGGGAACTGAGGAAAGTGCCGCGTTCGGCGGACGGACGGAAAATTTTTCTTTCGATTTTCGGATTTTACGTATCTTGAATCATAAACCAACAAATTTTCAGAGGGGGAAGGGTTAAAAAATTTCTCGGTCGATTCCAAAGGTTATTACTATTGAAAATAATAAATCAAAACGAGGATACGTAGAAATTGGAGTTCCTTACACTATAAAGGATGATAAATACTGTAAAGATTTTCAATTAGTCTGGAATAAGCGGAACCCGATAGTTTAGTACACAACCCAACGGCGCCGGCAGTTTCCACATCGGCGAGAGATGAGAGCCATATGGCATAACGCTGGAGCACAGGCCACTACAAATCACCGTTTCCCAATGGGTCGCATCAAGATCTGGCGCGCAGCTGCGAGATAATTTCGCGTATTCCTGTTCCAACGGCTGGTGAACTAATCACTTTGAAATTGGATTGATACATCTCTGATAGCAACAAGGGAGATTTCCAGTACCACCGCCACTCAGATTCAACATGATACCGTTCAAGGACGGCGAGCTGGTTTTCACAAAAGACCTGCGTCAAGTGCAGGCAGGTAGGTATATAAAACAGAGATTCGAGTAATTTTAATACATCAAACTCTTGTGGATCAATCAAGAGTAGCGACTGAAGAGAGATAATAATAAGAAAGAATGAGAGATCAATCGATGGCACATAAATAAATTAATCTTCATCACGATGATAAACAAATTGATTTGTACATCAAGTGAGGGTCATTTTTCAACCGGTTAACATCACCAGTATTAAACAAAAACAGGTACAACATAAGTAGTCCGACACGTCAGTTAGTAAAGTAACGACAACACAACAACGACTGCCAGTTAGGCGAGCAGTGTAGCTCCCCCCTCAGATTGAATATCATGAATATTAATTATAATGAGTATTAATCGTTCGTCAAGATTATGTTGACAGTTTTCTAGATTGCTACAGTTTTGTGACGCTAAAACTCCCTAACAAAAAGGTTTTCTCCGTTGGTATGAAGTGAAACTTACTTGATTTTGAAAACATCTGAACTCACTTTTTTTGTCACCCGTCAATTAGTTTCAAAACTCGTTCGCTCCGAATAGTGATGGGAAACGCATTGAAAATATGTGTGTAACCGTTCGACCGATCATTGAATTAGAACTCGCTCGATCCTACCACGTTGTGAGAAAAGTTCATTGTCCTTTGCATTTAGATGCAAAACTTGATCGTTCTGAAGTTTATTCTCATTTTTCAGTTATTAGGTATTTTACGCCGACTTTCAGGCCTGTAGGGCAATCATAGAGTCAATAGAATGATTCTAATCTCGTTATTCTGAAAGGATTCAGGACGATTTTTTAACCAACCCCAGGCAGGTACAGAACCTAATCCGTTTGAATAGCTGCGAGTCTCAAAAAGTGAGAGAAAATTTTGTTTTGGAAGGGCCTTTTATAGTACTTTTTGGAAAAAACGGAGTGGATAAAGTACTTTTTGAATCAAAACGAACAAGAGCCCCGCACTGTGCTGGATATAGTACCTTTTGAAATTAAACGGAATACTCGCCCTCGTTTTTCAAGGGAATAGATTATCTTTGCTCCAAAACGATTTTGTGAAGAACTACCCCCCTAAAACCCTGAGAAAGTGTTAACTCAATTTCGATAATAATGGTCTTTAGTACCTTTTGGAATCAAACTCCTCAATTGCCAATCCCTCTACCAACAAAACGCGGCGGAGAAACGTCATGTGAAGTAAGAGTAACAAGGGGAGCAGAGGGGTTCCATTCTAATTGCTTCCAAAGCTAATTGAACCTCGGGAAAAAGTAGTTTCACTTCGTTTCACGGTTTGAGAAGCACAGAACGGCCTTCCCACCATGTGTGGTTTGGAGGGGAGTCCACCTCTCACGGGACATTCTTCAGGATGCACAACTGGTCGAGGCTAGCGAACGGCTTGCAACATTACTTTTGCACAAAATAGTGATATAAGATCTCGCTAGGTACTTTGAACGATAGATTTGTGTGACTTTTTTGAGATGGCACCAAAGTTTGTCACATAAAGACTGGGAGACCATCACCATCATGTCAATTTTCGAAAGAATTGGACACCTTTCGGCCAATTGAATCTTTTTGAACCTTCTATATCTTCATTCGAACCAAGACTTCAGCTGTAACCGTTCAGTACAAAAATCTACGTAGTTGTTAATCAAGTTAACTAGTAAGTTAACCTAAAAGTCTAAGTAAATACTACCCATACCTTTTTCTACCGTAACGATGTTTTATTTGATCGCCTCAGCGGTCTTTCAGGGAAATATATTGACCTTTTACAAACTGAAAATAAACTGTTCAAAAGTTCCGCGGCTTCATTAACGAAAAGCCGATCAAGTGATGGTATCGAACTCAAAAACGTTTCGTAAGTTACACAACCAATTTGTTTTAAAGGTAGAAGATTAAACCATTATACATCGATAGGCTTCCCTTAAAATCGCAAGATACCAAGTAAATAATTGCTATTATTCGTAACCCTTCAAAAGTCGAGAGAAGTACTTGTATGTCGAGGGGAGGAGTATTGAAGCGGCGACTCCTCGTTTTATGATTTATAGTACACTTTTACACCATCTTCATAAGGAACATTAAAGGGTTCAAACATAGCAAGTTTTGTTTTGTGTCAATGTATTTGTTGTCCGATAGTTGGTGGCCCAGGACTCAGTCCGGGTGGTCGGGTCGGCCCGGGGGCGGCTCGCCTGGCGTATTCCCTTATGTGTAAACACTTTAGGGTTGTCTCCTAGTGATAGGAGGCGGCCCAGAGAGCCGCCATGGTGGGTGGGTCAGAGCCCGGCCGGACTGACCGGCTGGGCCTTTACTTTTTCAATCCTTTTTTCTCTTTTATTACTATTATTTTTTTCACTCTTTTTTCCCATTTTTTGATCAGGCAGTACGAAAAACACACGAGTTCCTATTTTAATCATGACCTACAACAATATACACCTACAGTTACCTATATTTTAACTACATGTTATTTATTTATATATATAGGTACATATTTTTAAATCTACAATTACCTATACTGTACCTACATGTAATTTTAGTAAAATTTTGAGCCATTCATGACGGTGTTCATTTGACAACGAATAAAGAGATTATATATCTATCTATATTTTTGATCGCAACAACGCATCAAGATGTCCAAAACAAATTATAGGGGGAGAGCACAAGTTCCAATAGATCACTTCATTAGGCAAAAAGCAGGAATCATAAAATATTTTTCCCATGTGGAAGATGCAGGCGAAGCGGTAAAAATGTATGCGAAATCTTTGAATTAGACGACAACATGATTAAGCAAGATATCAGAGGAGAGCACATGAGGCTGTAGGCAAAACAGTCCAATTTTTGATTAATTCTTCTTTGAATTATACACCAATATGTATAAAGAAGTAATTGGAGGAGAGCACATGTCCCACGAAGAACGTCAAAAGTCACCTCGCAACCCTCATGCATCAAATAGATTACGTGGATCAGTAAGAAATGGTAGAAAGAAAGACATTCACAACCAAGGCACGACGATAACAATAATTTACTGAATGTCAAGACGTGATCCGATTGAGAATTTGTGCTAAGGGCACAAGTGGGAGTTGAAGCTGGTTTTTCCAAGAATCCTTCGAAATACCGAGTCACTGGGATCGCGTATGTCTCCAGTGAATAACGAAGTACTGGTTCCATGGAAAGGTTCAATCCATCTGGATTCAGGAAGGAACGCTAATACAAGATGCCAAGAACAAAACTTCCTTCACGAACGTTTACGTGAAATGTGAATCGCGTATTGTGCTTAAAATGTGCGATTGAAATGTGAAATATTCGCACGATTATAAGATCTTTATTCAGACAATTTATTTAAATATATTATGTATACTGGAGTCTTTATATGGAATATAGAGTGGCTCAATAGTGTCTTGGTAGATATTCAGGGTGTCTAGGTACATTAAGGGGGTCCCAGTCGGTCGCCGTTTGTTCTTCGTTCCGGGTTAGTATTTCAGGAAATCGAAGGCGCAAAAACTTAAAAAGTTGTACCTAAATTTGAAATTTTAAAGGGCGACTCCTGTAGGCATACATTTTCAGTAAAATACTAGGACTGAAGAATAAAGAGAATTTTTTATTCAATCAAGTTCTAACGGCATTGCCTATTTCTATCCAGTTATGGCCAATTGATAGATAAGTTGTTGGTCAGGTTATATCTCTCATCCACTTCCTTCATCGTGAAATCGGCCTTCTCTTGGGAAGTTCATCGAACAAATACTGTCGAAAATAGGGAAGTCGATTTGCTACTTTACGAGACCGAATTGAACTAACCGCTTATGCCGAATGGTTCCCAGGAAGTATATAGTACCTAACTTTTTTTAAAAAAGAAAAAGAAGTCTTACACCACGCCAGACGGCTGAGGTTGAGAGGTTCATCAGAGAATCCGGAAGAAATGATCGAAAAGTAACTGGAGACCTTGAGAGAACTGTGGGAGCCTAATTCATTGCTCAAGGACAAGTAACATTCCCACAGATGGTTACCTAAAATGTATCTCGAGCCTGAGACTATTTGAATCTCTTCCGCGCTACAAAAAAATGAACTATTTAAATCACTTCCGTTGTAATTGCAGATGCAAACCACTGAGCAGCATATAGCGAAATAAGATTTTTGGAGCACATAGAAGGAATCAACGAGCTTCATATCGTCTTTTAGAGACGTACAGAGTGATTCCATATTCTCTTAGTGTAAGCTTGTAATTTTTGTTTAAAAGCGAAACAATGATTTTTAAAAACCATAAAATTCTGTGTCTATGTGTCTACGGAATATGAAAAAACTCAAATTTAGAAGATGTGGGTGAAATTTTAAAACTTGAAATTTGCATAATTATGCTGTGGTCCTCTAATTTGAAAATACCTATTCCAGAAATGTATTAAGTTTTGTGAATTTTTTATAACCAAGCAATTATTATCTGTAGGTAGGGTATTTGTTAATGTAGCTCAACAATATTCAATACTGCGCTATCACAAGAATCCCTAAATTATTTCTGCGACCCCGGTGAATAAGTGGTCAAGTCAAATTTGCCCATTTTACAGGGGAGCATTATTAAAATTTGAACCTTCACCTAAAACCCGAATTTTGTCGTAGAAGGTTGAAATTTGGGATGAACGACTACCTACATCATCCACTACATACATCCACTAGTACATCATTCATTCCAAATTTCAACCTTCTACGACAAAATCCGGATTTTAGGTGAAGGTTCAAATTTTAATAATGCTCCCCTGTAAAATGGGCAAATTTGACTTGACCACTTATTCACCGGGGTTGCAGATTTATTAACAGCATAGGTATGCACCTACCTACTTCCTCTCCTCTAGAATTACGTCAAAGCTAATAGATAGGCTCTAGGTATTAAGGATGTGAGTATACGGATCTAGATTATTAATAAAATATTAAATATGTACCGGTAACTTCAGTAGGCAAGTCTCAATGTTTTGTAGGGCAAGAAGGTATGTAAATAAATACGGATAAGTATCATTTTGACCTGACAACATAATGTGACAACACACATAAATAATTATTTTGGTTGTTTTGTTAGGTAGGATTGATTTTATTGATTCTAAATGATTCTAAATGTTGAGTTTTTGTTGTTGAATATAAAGTTATCCAGGAAACGGTATAAAATGTATTATATTTATAAAGATAATATTCACAATCCCTTCAAAATCAGGATGGACTCCTATACACAATGAATCAGCCCAAAAACTCCTCAGGATTAATTTACTGGGTGACAGGTCGCAGGGGAATCTGAATAGATAGGTATGTAAGCTTTGATACGGCTAGTGCCGAACCTATGGTTTTGAATTTAGACAGCTCCGGTACTCAGTGAACAGCTGTCACAGCAGGAGGCAAGAAAAAAATTGTGGGTCCAAAATAGTTTCGAATGGGAAAGGCGCGAGGCTGTGTGGTTGGATAGGGAAAAGTAGGTATTTATTGTTATCTACTTTGGACAGGAAAAGTAATGAATTTTATCATTACTGAGGGAACCCATTATTATATCAACCGTAGCTACAGATCAAGGAGTTGTTTACGGGGGATTTATAGATGATGGTACAGTATGTTGTAGAATATGGTTGTAGTTTCATTCATTCCAGAAATCTTTCCAACACCGCATTCAGGTAATAATCACACATAAAAAAGGTGAAATGGTGAGGCATGTTGCCATAGTATTTATGTAGACTAGTTAACACAGTTTAATATCACAAAGCATCCTGGATTCAATAACATTACATATTTATGGGAAGATCATAATTTTGATGAGTGTTCCTAGGGGGGTGTTGTGGACACATCGGAACCACGCGCTTTATCACTTCATCGTGTACCTATAACTACTTATACCTAGGATAGATAGAATTTTTCAGACATACCTGAAATCTAAGCTCAAGTTTCTCTGATGGTTGCTCAGCCGATTGCTCGGTCTGGCATGGACCGGAGGAACTGCGACAGCCAGCTTGGGGCGTTGAATTTCACTCATTATCATCAAGACTTCATTTTAGACTTCATTTCTTCTAAAGGAGTCAATTTATCGGTCACTCAAACACATACACCCCGTCACATTAGAACCGCATATTTCGGACACACCTTTCACCATGAGATATTCGTTGTAAACCAAATGACACCTTTAATTCACTTTCTATTAAAACATGAAATTCAAGTTCCACAGTAAGGTATATTTTTCTAAGGACAGCAACTGGACATCGTTATTGAAAGTTCCCAGAGGAGTCTTCGCATCAACTGGGCTGGGCCTTAATCAAATTCCTTTGATAATCAAATTATTTGTGACTACGTTACATAATGACACTGGAATATAAACCCACGGCTTCTGGGCATAGGTATAGATGAAAAATCCGACCCCGATCGACGAATTACGGCAGCGAACTCACTACGCGTAAACACCGAGCTACAAAACACAAGTAAAATAAGGAAATCCCACAGCCAACTCCTGAGAAACCATAGATTTGACAGTTGTGTTGTCAGCAATGCGTGCAAGGGGCTTGGCATCACATTCCACAAATTTCCCTGGTTCTCCACATTATTTTGGCTACAAATTCTATATAAATTTCTTTTTGAATTATCACGTTAAGTTTTATAAATTTTGGTATTGTTAGTACCATGTTTTATCACAAAATTTTGAAAACTATGTTATTTTTTCTTATCGAACTTAGATTGTGACGTCATTCAAGATCTCTGACATCATTTCATACATATCCTTACTTCTGTTAACACCCAACTGTATTTTCCCCGCACATTTATGTATAGTATTGTGCAAGTAAACAATTAAGAAGTGAAAATCCGATCAAAAATTACATATATGTAGAAAATTAAGGGAAACATTAGAAAACTAAGTAAATAGTTGAGTACCACAAGAAAGTGAAGCGCTAACCATCCTGATAACCTCAAAAAATTGATAATAAATATGGCGGATCTCAATCACATTCTCATTGTTTACTGTGATCGCGTCGCGTTGTTTTGAGGTGAAATTTTGAAGAAGAAATGATTGATTGTTACATAAAATCAAGTTTTTGTGAAGGTATTAGCATCGGTTGTTGCGATAGTTCATAAATAGAGTTGAGTTTACAATCATGAACCCGACCAGTCTGTACGTTTCAACATGCAGATTGATTTTGCAGGCAGACGGCGAAGATTCCTCATCTTGGCAAGATATCCACAAGCTGTTACCTTGTCTTAGGCAGTCACTTTCTTGTACGGTTTGTGGAAATCTTCTTTTAGAACCCTACACGCCGACCGATAGCAGCTGTCAACATCACGTTTGTCGGACATGCCGAGGCGGTAGAAAGAAGTTGCGTCCATCGTGCAGTTGGTGCAAAGACTATACCAAATACATGGAAAATGTACAGCTTCGAACTCTTTTACAGTGCTACAAAAAACTATGTAGCTACGTGACATTCACAGACTTTTACAGATCTCTCGTAACCGAAGCTGGATCAAGCCATGTCAATAATAACACCTTAGAAAACAATCAAGCACTCATAGATTTGTTGAAAGAAGGCGCTGGGTTCAAGGACGAATACAATAACAAATCGAATGGCATAGTTCTGCCTTCGAAGGCACCTTCAAATACCCTGAAAACAGCCTCTACTCAGACGCTGAGTTGCGGATTTCCTGGAAATGACAGGAGACGTAAACCGACAGCCAATGGCGAGTCTACTTACTCAGTGATATGCAATGACAATGGGAACAGGCTGACGATCAAACGAACAGCCAAAGACATGAATGGGGATGCTGAAGGCGAAAAAGTAAGTTCCATATTCGACTAGTTAGTTGAGCATAACTTAAGTAAATAATTAATATTAATTCTAGTGGCGGTTCATGTTGTTTGACGGGGGTTTCCCCCTAATTATTGGACGGTGTAAGTCAATTGACCATGTTTGATCTATTGTGACAAAATTCCCTATTCAATAACGTACTGCTTCAAGACCTCTTCTTAGAGGTGTGTCGGTACAGCTATATCAGGACTGTGGAACCGAGTATCAGGTTGGAACGGTTCCACGCAGTGACAAAAACTCGACCCTTACCAGTCCAGTTCCACGGACCGACAAGATATCTTGAAATGACTCTGGACGTGGAAGAGATCATTCGGACTGGTAAGGATGGAACCGGACCGATAAGATATCATAGAGAATGGTTCAATGGCTCTGGACCGGGAAGGGTTTTGGACTGGTAAGCATGGATCTTGTTCTCAGTTCTGTTCCATGTTGTACCTGGAAGCGCCCTTACTACTACCATGGACTGAGAATGGTTCATGGAATGGCTCTTGAGCGAGAAGTGATCTTCTGGACTGGTTAGCATGGAAGTTGTCTCCAGTATTATTAATTTATTATTGTCATGTTAAGTTCTTAAACTGCAACGTCATTATTGTTTGGTAACTATTATTTGTGATAAACTGTCTCTTTTGTATCACTTGTTCAAATTCCTTCCTTTTAGCGAATTTTCAAGGAAAATGATGCTATTGTATTGCAAGTTGAGATCGTAAGCATGGAAGAAGGGCGATAGGGATTTGACTGCCTGCTTCATCCATGCCATGTGAGTGGGATTTGATCGCCTGTACCGGTAATGGAACTGTACCAGTAATTTGGAACGGTTACATCTTTGTCACTGTAACCGTTCCAGGGAAATACCTGGACCGACACACCCCTACCTCTTCTTTCCCAAAGTAAAGGAGTTTTGTGGGCGTTTTCCCTCTGCAGGAACAAGGGTGCACTTGAAATGTTTGAATCTGGTAGGTATTTTTGTTACCAAAAGGACACATCCATGGTGTTCTGCTGTCTAGATTCCTCATTCACTGTCCTGCCCATGCCCGTTTTGTTGAGATGGTATCTCAAGGGGCAGCCAGTGATGAAGCCTGCTATAGTGACAAGGTCTTTCCACCTCAGTGACATCAGAACATAATTATTGTGCTCTTTGCTTGGCTTGCCTCTGCTTTGGAGTATTGTGCCAGTGTGCAGTTATCTTGTTGTTCCCTTATTTCTGGACCTATAGAGTAATAAAACTCGCAGTATCCCCAAGTAGGGTTTCAGGGCCAAAACTAGGGACTCCGATCCCGGGTTGGCTAGGCGATCGGCTTCTTCATTGCCATCAACTCCCTCATGGCCAGGGACCAAGAGGAAAGTCCCAGGTTAGCCTTGATGTTATTGAGTAGGCCGCAATGGGCTACCGGACAATATTTAAATTCTAGCACCTTCGATTCGTTTACCTGGCAATCTCGTGTGCGCATATTTCTATGGCGTGGGTTTCAGTTTGATATATGTTATGGTGGCTGTCGTTCCTAGGGATTTAGTTAGGCTGAAATTTGGGCTTCAGATTCCTAGGCTAGCTGATTGGCGTGTTACTAGATGAAGTGTTATCCTTGTAAGTAAAGTAGTACCTGGGAAGGAGATTAGCTAGCAAAGGTGACTGCAGAATGCTTATTGTTGTCCCTACTATTTCTACTCCTACCTGTTACTTGTTATACCTGGGTGTTTCGATGATAACGGTTGTTCCCTGAGCTCCTCAATTGCTTCTGCCAATTCAAATTTCATGTTTATCAACTGCTATCAATAGGCAAAAGGCACCTACTTGAACTAGCATTTCTTATTTTTCGTGTCATTTCAAAACGGGTATGAATTGAATTGGGTGTCTATCCTATTTGAAAACATCGTAGTCATGGAGGTAACTTTGTTGTGGAATCAATCTTAGAAGATAATAATAACTTATTTCGATTTATTCGCCATTCGGTTAGTTAGAAGAATTGTTACCTATATACTAAATTCTCCCTCTGTCAATACGGTATACCTATTTGACTAATCCATTGAATTCTTGTGTTACAGTCAACAAAAATCAACAAAGTTCGAAAACGCTCTGTATTCATGAAACCACAGCTCTGTAAATGTGGAGTTGGAACAAACCCTAAAGGCTCTTGCAGAGGTTATCGGTGTCCATGCTATTCCACGGATAACGCCTGCAACGATTGCTACTGCATGGGCTGTAAGAATCCACGAGGAGTGTCCTTGGGAAAAGTAAGCATTGTTCAATAAAATTATAAAAGTGTTGATTATACACATAGTTGTACCTTTAATTCATCGTAAGTAGGTTGAAAAGAAGTTTCAAGGTTCTGTTTCCCCCTTGGATTTTTGGTTTATTATTTTCAATAATAAACCTTTGGAATCGACCAAGAAACATTTTTTTCAACACCCCCTCAAAATTTGATGGTTTACGTTTCAAGGTAGTATGTAGAATCCAAAAATCGAATAAAAATTTGGCCGTCCGTCCGCCGTACGCGGCACTTTTGCCACTTAGCATTGACCGATTTTGAAGAAATTTGGTATGTAGGCTCCATTGGGGTCTAGTTGTGCCCCGAAGATTTTGGTTGATGTAGGTCACTTCTAAGGGTTCAAAAATTAATTTTGAAAATGCCCTAACTCAAAAAATTTTGATAACAATACCTTCATTTTATACCCTTCAATACCTTCAATTTAAGATTCTATAGAATTTTTTGAGCCCACGCGGAGCTCTGTAGGACAAATTGTTCGCTCCCTACGAGAATTTAAGGGTTCGACGTACGATAAATCAGAAACACGAGTGTGAATCGCAAAAGAGGACCGAAATGCGACCGACGTTTTTCTTCATGTTGGTGGGTTTGCAGACGAGTGATCAATAGGTATAGAAAAATAATAAACCATTGTGTAATAATTTGCAGTTTTTAAACCTAGTGTTAATTACCATCTCTCTACTTTAATAATAATATATGTTGTGCATGGTTTGATTATTCAGGTTTATCCAGGCGACCAAGCTATTAAGGAACAAGAAAAGGCCTATTCTGAAGAACTCAAGGACCAAACTTCACAATAAGCTTCTTAAATCCATCAAGAAAAATGCGTACCTACGGAGCGCGTCCGAAACCACGCTTAAATTCCGGCATGAATCAAGGTGTCGTCAGGTTGAAGCTAGTGCGTGAATGAATGTGTTACGTATAGTTTACGTATATGACAAAAAAAAAAGAAACTAGAAACGTGGTTTTTGAGTGAGCTAAGGATTGTGAAAGGGGTCCATTTTGTCTGTGGAAGGTCCACTATTTGGCCACCAGGAACACCTTGTGTCTATTCGATGGGCGAGTTATTCGCAATTCATCCATGAAAGATGGGCGCATCTCGGCAGACAGACGCGATTGTTAACTTTTCGAGATAAGTCATCGTTCCTCATACGAAATTTGAATTGTGTTCTTCATCAAATAACGTTATTTTAAGAGGTCAAAAGGGAAGGTTCATCTCAGGACATGTTTTGGACATCATCTGTACAGTTCAATTTGCGAGTAATCGTTCGAGAGTTCAAAAATTCAGTCTTTCTGCTAAATTGGTTCACCAATTGGGAGTTTGAGGTTTTTATCTGCCTTCTTCAAGCCTGTGAACGTCAACTAAGTTCCCTTTCGAATTGGTCATCTGCTAGGAAAAGAATTGTGGATATGGATACTACGCTATTCGTAGATCTTCTTGCTCCATGTCAGAAGGTGAGTTATTTCCATGGGAGGAAGAATAATGAGTGTTAGCCGTGAGTCTGGAAACCCATACTTCATATTTTCAAATTAAGTATGATGCAACGACTCTTTCCTGTTACAATAAGTATTTTTATTCTATTATTTTTCAAACAACAGTGACGTCATTGGGTAAATTATAGGAATTGTATCTACTTAAATTTAAAAATACTTACTGAACTCGTGGATAACGCTCATTTTATTCCAACTTCCATGGTTATTTCTAATGAGCTTAGTATGGGGAATACAATGTCTAACACCTTACTCAAGGAATACAATCAAACCTATTTCACTCAAACTTCTTCCTCGTAGAAGTTAGTTCTTTAAAAGCACAAAATCATCCGAGTACAAGCTACAATTACTACTACTTAACCTAGAAGTCGTCTCACCTAGGACAGTTTTGAAATGAGAAGTGGAGAAAGGAGGCAAGTTCACCCTACCACCACAATTTACCATCTTTAAATGCTCCTGATGGCTTAGTGGTGGTTTTTGCGTGACGTCAAAGACTATGTGACGCGTGTATTCTCAGGGAAGCTAGGAACCTAACAATAGATTTAAATATGGACAAGAAACCTTACCAGTCCTTTGTCATGGAATTCACAAATTTGGAAGCTCTACTGATTCATTCAATTCAGTTAAGTACGCCTTACATGATCTAGAAGGATCTCATGTTCATTTCAAGACTATATTGACTACGAACTTGTCAAAGTGTAAGTTAACTTTATTCTTGCCAACATGGCAAATCTACAGAATTACAATAATTAATGTTTACATTGTCCGTGGCAACACAGTTGTCGTTTCCATAGTTCCTTACATCCTCTCACCCCTACTCCTTCATCTTCCTTCTCCTGACTCATCTCTTCCTCAACTGGTGAGCATGCTTCCTTTCCTTCTTGCCCTCAACCAAAACGACGTAGGAGAGACCCCCGGCACACTTCCTTTCCCTATCTTGTTATGCACCCACACTTCTTCTCCCTCTGTAAATTCCCGAAGACTCTTCCCTTGACCTTGATGGAGCCTCTGCTTCGTTAGTGCATCATCCACAGTGCGCACCATGTTAGATTTCAATAGATCGAAACATGAGTGCACCCTTCTTCCCATCAGTACCTCAGCTGGAGTTCTTCCAGTTGTAGAGTGTGGTGCATTCCGATAGGAAAACAGAAAATCTCTCAACCGATCTGCAAGACTGTTGTTTTGTTCCTTTGACGAAGTCATCCTTGTTTTAAAACTTCGAACCGCTCGTTCCGCTAATCCATTTGACCGTGGATGGTATGGAGTTATTCGAATATGCTTTATTCCAATCTTTTTACCGAAAGCAGAAAATTCTGATGAAACCCATTGCGGTCCATTGTCTGTAACTATAGAAAATGGCAATCCAAAAATGCAAAAGATTTCCTTGAATTTTTCTATTGTTGCTGTAGCTGTAGTCTTCTTCATTGGAACAACCTCCTACCATTTCGATGTGGAATCCACCACCAAGAGCCAATATAGACCTTCGAAAGGTCCAGCAAAATCCGTATGTAGTCTTGACCACGGAAGCGTCGGTACATTCCATGAAAACACCGGTGAGACCAACCTGATTTGTTCATTTTAAAGATAATTAGAAACCAAATCAGAACCAATCCAATGCTTCAAGCCTGCAGGACTGGGATTAGAGACTGGTAAAAGATGGCCGACGCTACCTTATCACTTCTCGGGTTGCTTTGTGTTATAATTCATCAAGTCTTGACGAAACCATCAAAGACCCTCTGTATTTGGTACTCTGAATCTTTGGGTTATACCTAATCGTCGTAGTTCTTCCATTCATGATGTTTTAACTACCCTTCTCCTCTTTGCATACTCTCACTCAAGTGTTCTCCTTTCTAGATTGGTGTAAAGTGTACTCCATACTAATAACTGTTTTGACGTTGCCAAGACCGACAACTTAAGTGACATTCACACCCATGAAACTATTAGTTGAATGATTCGACTTATTGAGATGTCATGTGCATCCTATAATACCTGTTGGTTCTAAGCATTTTTCGAGATTCTTTGATTTAGGTGGTTTTTTCGTGCTCAAATTGTAGAAACTAGGTACTGTTTGAGCCTAATTACTGCGGTAGGAATTATGAGATCTGGAAAGAAGGGTGTCGTAGATTTCTCCAAATGTGAGTAGTTACCTACCTATAGGTAGGTGAAAGTAATGTAGTCAATCACCTTCTGAATCATCCTAAGTAGCACGTTTAAAATCACTAAATTATCCAGTCGTTCAATATAATCTACTTATACCTAGTTACTCAAAGGATGCCTCAACTGCGGGATGTATATCAATGTTTCTACATGTATTAAAATTTTTAGGTTAATTGCATATTATTGTTTCAAATTCTAATCAAGATTCCTCCTATAGGTGCCTATGTAAGGAAGTATTGTTTCAAGCTTAGTAGATAGTTCTGTAGACTATTTTGACCTTTGAGTATAAATAACCTGGAGGGCTATAACATTGGTGGAGGTTCAGCATTTGAACCACAAGTGCCACCACTGTCTTGACAGACAACGTATATTCTTACAGTTTCAATTTAATCAAGATATTTTGGTAATTTAATGCAATTGTTTAGAAAACGTAGATGTTTCGAATGAAAATACTTCTGCAGATTCAAAAGAGGTTGATACCTACTCACGTGAGTGATAGTTGCAAAATGTTGCTTTGACGTTCGCAAGTCGTAGGAGCGAAGAACAATAGCTCTCCAGAATGATCGTTATACTAACTCAAAGATTATGATTGTATTAGTAGTGCATGCACACTGTTCGACATCAATGAGCGCCAACATTAGGTTCGTTATGCTAGACTTTGGTTAAAGAAAGCCAAATCAAATCCATTCTAAGTAGGTAATATTTTGTGATTTCAAAGTACTATTGTCTCTCTTGTATAAGTTACACAGCTGTTGACTTTATTTTTATCGAGGGCGTTCAAGTTGAAAACTTAATAAAATTTATTTTCCGAACAGATAATAATTGTTTGTCGTTTGTTTGTATTTTTATAACCAATTACCACTCCAAACTATAGGCAAACGATCTGTTGATTCAGAGTGACAATCTTAGGAAATGGGAGGAAAATTATGAAGAGAAACTCAAAATTCTATAATCATTTGAAGAAAGTTGTTTGTAATAGGAAATATATACAATCGTATTAACTTTGTACATTATGCGACGGTCAAAATGTTTCAATAATTAATTTTTTCCACGCCAACTTAAAATTGATGCATCACAGTTCACATGACAGTGGAATAGGTATGCGGCTAGAAATCGCCAAATAAAGAATCAGTGTCAATGCCCTCAAGTAAGGAATCTATAGAAGAATCATGAACTTGGAATGGGTTACCAGCTCCAGGGGGTTTGGATGAAACAGTGGCGACATTTTGGGACACTTTGGGTTTCTTTTGTGGAATAGTTGATTGACTAGAAGATGGAGAAGCAGAAGGGCGTTGCTGGAAACTATTAATGTTGGGTGCAGGAGGGATATTCGTTTGTGCACCGTTGCCAGGTGCAGCGCGGTTGGTCAACGGAGCTTTGATTGCGAAGCTAGGCGATTTCTGTGAAGGGTTCTGTTTGAAGGATGAAGAAAGATGTGCCACTGGCTGCGTTTGACGGCTCTGCATAGGCATGAAAGGACTTGAAGATCGTTGAGGTCCAGCAGAAATAGATGAATTACGAAGACCAGGGTTACTGTGGCTGGTCGGGGAGTTGAAGGATTGTGGGCGTAAGTTTCTACTAGGCGAAGAACCTGCACAAGGCTGCCGTGTGTTGTTGTAGGGGCTTGCAAGCCTTGGACGAATACCAGATGTGAGGTTGTTATTGAATGGCGACTTGTACGAAGGTGGCTTGTTAAGTCTACGAAAAAATTCAAGATATTCATAATGAACTTACCGAGCAAAAATAAGGTGTGGTAATAAATTTTTTGGTTCATTAAATCAATGTTACTCACTTAGGAGGGATGGGAGAGGCAGAAGAATTTTGAGTTTCAACTTTTTCCCACTCATCCAGTAACTTGGAACTGTTGATAGCCGCAAATGCATGTATTTGCCTCAGTTGGACATTGAGCTCTAAAGAAAGTAGGCAGAGATAAGTACATTGCAATCGTATTATAATATCACGACAATAGTTTTAAATTAAAAGGGTTGAATTATACTCAATGGGTTTCAGTAACATCACCCATGGCCTACAGAATAACGAGATGAGCTGGGCAAAGATCAAAGATCGTGGATCAGTGCTGAAAACAAAAAGGGCAACTGGTTGTGGGAATGGTATAATAATAGGGGACCAATAAGGTCAAGTGAAGTTTTCAAGCGTTGCGATCATAAAAAGTATTAGGTTTGTTCCAGCAGGGCCAACTGCGGTCGGCCGCGGTTAGCCCAAAATCCACAGCCTTATAGATCGCGGTTGTGTGACCATCACCGTGGTTCAACCACTGCTGGAACACTCAACAGCTAGTTGGTCGAAAATCGCGTTACTTCTGAGTATGTGTTACTTCAGATTTCCATACCTGCATATCGTCGCATAGGATGCACAATGAATAAAATACCTTTTCTCATTGCTCCATTGCTATAATCATTTAAAATTCCTAGAAACTGTTTCTTTGATGCGGATGGCAAAAGGAGACAAAAAATTAAAATCAAATTTAAAATGCTTGCATACCAGTCTGCAACACATTGGGACATTTTCATGTCAACTACTACACTAGGTAGTGAAGTAAGGTTGTTAGTTCGTGTACCCAAGCACCAAAATAAGAAAACAGTTTATTGTTCTCTACGCAATACAGTGTTTATTGGTCGCATGAGCAAGTTTTCGTGACGATTGTTCAGTTTATGTGCCAAAACAAAGACATGAAAATGTCAAAAATATTGTACAGATCCAAAGCAAGCAAAGTAGAAGAGTAATAACACCTTTCTACTCAATAAAAACATTAAATTTCTAGCTGATTGATGTTTTTATTGAATAGAAAGGTGTTAGTTCATGCTCACTACCATATCTACGAATAATGCGTTGGTATTTTATGTACGAAAAACGAAGGTTTTCTTCGAAAAATCCACTTTCTAGAAGTTGGAATCATTCGGAAGTATCACTATTTGATTCAGCGTGAAAAATTACATAGGAAATGATACTAAACTCGTCAAGCCATCGAGAGTGACCATACACCGCGTAAAACACTCGATTTTTTTTTTTTTTTGTAAAACACACGTTATCTTGCATTCAAACTTGATTTACTCTTCTAATTTGAATTTAAAAAAGAAAAATTGATATACCGTTGGAAAGCTGACAATTTAAGCATATTTTTTCTGAAGAGCGCCCATCGAAATGGACAGGCGTTCAAAGTGAAAACTCCAATTTAAAAAGAGTCATATTTCGAGAAAAAAAAATTGAAGTTTGCTTTTTGACTTGATTTTTTAGAAATGGTTTAATTCCAAAAGATTTTGGTTTTACACTAGGCAGCTTGGAAATTTAACGCTCTTCCCGACGATATTCTTAAAATGTGAATTTATTTGGTAAATAACCGGAATTATGGCAATTTTCGAGTCGAAAACGCGAAAAAAAAACTTCGAATTGAAAAAAAGGCATTTCGAGTGAGTTAAGAAAAAATTGCCGGGAGACATTTTTTGTAGCAAATTAGTTCTACAATCGATCCTTGAAGTTTGGTCCATCCAAATGGTAGACACCCTGTATAGGTATGATGTTATAGGAAAGTCACAATTTTAATGCAAATTTATCTTCACGAGGGCGTACCTAAAGAGATTTCAAGGTTTCCTTTGTGGGAGCGAGAAATTTGAGGACATTGGGCTGGTTGAAGCTTCACACGTTTCTGAAAAAAGTTCTTCCAACAGGAGGGTGAAAAAATCCATTACTTAACACATCTACTGTCCAATTTGTACCTATCTCTGATGACTATAAACTCTCAACCAAAACACCTTGAGAGGTCCTTCCACTGCAGAGCTCGTTTTGAAATGAGAAGGTTAAGGTAGAGGTTTCTTTAGTGTGAGGTTTCCAGTCTTGACCGCACTCCTCAAAGCGGTCGGGTTTGGGTTGACCGTGGTCGACCGCGGTCGAGTTGCTGGAACAGTGGTTCAACCGCAAAGTTGGGCAGATTAGAGAGTTCCTAAAGATGATTTAGGCATAACGGCGAAGCTAACGGCGACCATAGATCACCTTCTGCGCATGCGCAGAAAATTACGGCGATCAAATAACGTCCAAGCACATAACGGCGAACGTTCTGGCCGCTAACTTACGGCGATCTTGCTAACGTCGATGTGACTAACGGCCGCCGTTAGAGCAGAGTGAACCTGACATGCCGGTAACAGTTTTGCAACCACCAACATCAATTTCAAAACAAAGCCTCACCTCACCTCATGTTCTCGATTGTAAGGCAGATCAAAGCGAGTAACAACGACAACATTCAGTGTTAGTAAAATTACAAGTAAATTTTAGATATTTTTGTACTCTGTTAACAGAATCTGATGATGCATGTCAGTGGGGAGTTAGGTGTGAAATTAAACGTACCTTGTCTTTATGAAAAAAGGAGCTTAGAACGCTCTTTATTTTCTAACCTATCCGAAGTCATATTTCAGTTTCCGAGTAGCTGTGTGCATTTTTTCCGTATTGTGGGTTATTAGTTTTGTTAATTAAATGATTGTGAGAATAAAATTGATACATACGTATATAATTTCTGGTAAATATTAAAAAAATAATATCCGATCGTCATAATGAGTGGTTTTTTGACGTTTTATTATTTTTCGAACTGATTTTTTATTAATTAATTATATTAATTGATATTATTATTAATATTAATTAATATAACTACGTAGCACTTTATTAAACCTAGTCTAGAAAGTATTTCCAATGGAATTGAGTTTTTGACAACCCAGCAAATTATCAACAGAATTTTTTATATCAATATTGAATGATGATGTCCATGTGACAGTAAGTGAGATTAAAACAATAAAAAATAATTATATCGTCATTTTCGGAAATTGTTAGGTACCTTAAAATTAAAATAGTTGAGTTAAAAAATAGGTAGTTAATTTTTAATTATTCTATAAAATGTGTACCTATCTGCATAAAAACTTCCAAAAATTAAGAAAAACCCTAAAATTGATCATTTTTGCTCAAATAATCACGCTGATAGTTGTATTTTATACCAACTTACCTTCTTTTACCTGAAAAACTATTTACCACGAATTTATGATTCTTTTAATATCCGTAATCGACATAGTTAGATGACGTATGACGAGATAGATGAAAATTGTAACATGAAATTGACTTGATATTGAAATATGAATGTGAAGGTAGAAATAACTTAGGTTATATTAAATCTTACGTTTTATTGAATACAATAATATTATAATGTTCATTCAGTCTTTTAAGTTAGGTACATGAAACTTTACATGAGTAAAATAGCGATTCATCAATTTTGAATAGATATTGGGTTGAGTGAAATAAATATATTTTGTTCTGAAAAGACATCGGGAACTCCGAAATGTTCGTTAGTAGGTAGGTACTCGTTTCCCGGAATCTGGAACAAAATTTATACCACACAGAATTAGGGATTTTGCTATTCTCTTCTCACTCAAAGTAGTTGAAAATACCAATAAGTCGGTAGGCTATGTGTGAGTACCTATCACAGTAAATAACAATACGATTCCTTACCTTGTAGTAAGATAGACTTGGCAGTGAGAAACGCCCGTACTCCGAGAGCCGCTGTCTTCGTGGAACGTTTTCGACGTTCGTCTCCAGCACGGTGATCATATCTTCAGCGGAAAGTAGACCCGCAACGTACAAATTCATAAAATGATCCATCGCGAACAAACACCTTGACAAGATGTACTTGAAATAGCGAACAACGAACTTGAAAAACGAAGGCAGTCAACAGTAGAGAACTGAGGATCTAACGGCGAAGCCAGAAATTCCTGTCTCTTTAACTTTCGCGTCACTTTTGTCATCGCCGTTAAATTGTTCAACATCGCCGTTATTTTCGCTAACGTTCATCTAGGGTTAGCATCCGATTTGACTCGCCCTAGACAGATTCATAACGGCGATGCCTGTAACGTTCGCCGTTAAGCAAGATGCAGTTTAGGAACTCTCTATTGTCGTGCTGGAACAGTGGTTAGTCGTAATGCGCATGCGCTGGTCGACTGCGGTCGACCACGGTCGCCTTGTTGGAACAAACCTATTATAACCAAAAGTGGGTGTGTCAGTTTCCACGGTTCTTGTGCCCTAATAACAAAAGTCAGAATGATAAACTACTCGCTGAAATATTCTGAAGCAGGACCCAAGCATCAGAAACTGAAGCACAAAGCCTGACCATATAGACCTTAGCCATCCACCCCATCTTGACGAGACTAAAGAGTCAAGGAAGCACGAATCTGGCCAAACAACTGTAACTACTACAAGTTTTGTGAAGGTTGAGCCATAATTTTAGGTGCTGCAGGCAATCTCTCCGAAACAGCTCTGAAACTTTTCCATCATTCTACTGATTTTCAGGACTACGTCTCTTACCCTATCTTGTCATTCATTTCATTGCTATACTCACCATCTTTGGGTGAATATATGGCGGTTAGGTTTCTCCCAGTTATGTTAACTACGTGTTGCCTAGAGGAGATGCCAGCACTCATTATTCCAACACTTCTCAGAACTAGCACTGTACCAACAGCAATATCAGGACCAAACTGTTCCCAAACGTCTCTGTGTATGACACCATGCATTTCACCTGCGAAATATAGATTCAAATTTAATTGAGGTCATTATTTGAGCGTAGGTAACATAGAGGTCAGGCAAAATATGTTGTCTACTATGGAAGGCGATTTCTTCGATGTGTTCATAGGGCAGGGTCAATGTAATATGATATACTTCCATGTCGAAATATCTACTCACCAGTGGGATCTTTGAAACCAACGGCAACATCCGGAAGAGATTCGTCAACTGATTGCACCAAAACAGCAAGAAATGGGACTTTATAGCTCCTCAAGTTCCTGCCAATCGCTTTTATAGAAGCCAAATTCATTCTCTTGAGTAGTAATTTCCCAGAATTCTCCAGATCGTCCAACATAGCAGACCAAGCACCTCCTTCAAATATTGAACCAGAGCTTTGTGAGAGCAGTTCTGTATCCTGCAACCAGATTTTGGTGAACAAAAAAGTTTATGTTTTCAAACGGATAAAAAAGGAGGAATGGAGGCTCCGCAATTCTCAAGTACCTAAGTAGGTATTTGTAAATTGGTTCTTGAAAATATTCGAATTATTAACCTCAGTAGGAGGGCCAGTTTCTTCACTCTTCAGCTCATCAAGGAATTCTTCTGGTGCAATTAAAGACGTGCAGCCTCGCTTAAAAATCAAACTATGGATTTTAATCCCAACATAATTATTTTATATTCAGGCAACAATATCACTATAAGAATGTTCAAGATTAAGTTGAAATTCTTCAAGGAATCATGTATTTCTACTCACTCTGGGAGGTAAAAGTCCAGCAGGCCCGGGAAACCTTCGTTGTCTAACTGTTTTATTGACTTTCCTAGTAACAGCTTCTGCTGTTCTCGGGTTATTGGGTACAGTTGGAGAATTCGTACCTGTAAATGTTGAAAGGATTGATTAGGTTACAAGCGTGGCATCTATCTTGATCATAATGTTTTGCTGGCTAGAAAGGAAAATACGTGTGAAAACAAGCAATCATAAACCTACTGAGTCTTTTCGAAGTATCCTCTTTCGGTTTGGGATTGAAGAAATCATTGTCGTTCCACTCGGCCAAAAATTCTGAATGTGAAGACGAAAGACTCGAAGATTCAATTGTTGATTGGGCAGTACCGAGATTGTTGTATTGGGTTGCTGAGTTAATTGAAACTGGAATGCTTCTTTGTCTACTTGTGCTCGAAAAAGGACTATGCTGAGGAGTTTTGTCAACTAATGAGTGAAATCCAATGGGAGAACCAGACAGTTTAGTGTTGTTTGTGTGAGAGTTTTTGATTTTAGGTAGGGAGTCACAGTTATCAGCCTGCTGCTTGCAATCGGTATGTTTTTTAGTCGAAGTAATCTGTTTCTGATTCTCTCCTTGAGGAACTGTAACAAAGCTTCTCTTTCCAGGATTCGAAGCGATAGAACAAGACTTTGGATTAACATTGTTTTGTAAGGTTTCCGGAGGAGTACTGATAGAGCTAATGTTGTTTACATTGGCCAACGTCCGATCTCTATTTGTCTTGAGATGATCAGTACTAAATTCGGTTTCCAGGAACTCCTGTAAATTAAAAAAAGTAGATAAGTAGGTATTTTCTTATCAGGTGAACAAACAAAATGATCTCCGGGATCCATGACTAGCTGTTTTTTTTCTTATCCAAATCAACTCAGAAATTCAATTAAGTAACCTACCAATGTGCGTGATTTTTTTTAAATTTTCTATATAAATTTTCAGACCTCATTCTGAGAATTTTGACACCACCCGTTCTCTTTTTGGATGAGTAGATCTTTTTCTATGATTTTTCAAAGTTTCGAATGTTTATGACGTCATGCGCCCCTCCCGCCTGGGCGGGACCCCCCAGCCCAATGTGCCGTCATAAACATTCGAAACTTTGAAAAATTATAGAAAAAGGTCTTCTCACGCTAGAAGGTCACGGTTGGTGTCAACATTCTCAGAATGAGGTCTAGTTTAGATTAAAAATAACAATAAACAGTTTTTCCGACCCATGCGCACACCCCATTGTCATCGCTCAATCAATTTATCAAGCTTGTAAAAATGGACGTTATAAAAAGTGTGGGATGAGCGTTGGTGCCAGGTTACTGTTGGACTCGAGATATTTGAGTAACTTTACGTTGGGCCTACTCTAGAGTTGACTATCTCTTGGCCCGAATTTGAATTCTGTGTAGATTAGGATTGAACAAACTTGTTGCTCGAGGACAGTTTGCCAGTAGTACAAGTGGATAGATTTCAATAAATTATTACTTCTGTGTCTACCAATGTAGCTGAAGCTTTTTTCACCTCTAGGAAGAGAAAAAAGTTTCAAATACGAAAACTCATTTGCACAACTTCAAAAGTTTTCGTTAAATGTTGATAATGTTTTCAGGAATTGCGTAGCCCTCGAATTGATAGTATCCTCTGAGCATGCGAAACACGTAAATGATGTGCGAGGATGGCGTGGATTGGAAGCGTCCCCTACGAATACCATGTTAGATCTTCCTATTGAGCATTCAGCTAATCGACTTTTTTGCGTAGGGAGTGGGGAAACTTTTCAAGAGTGATGGGAAGGTTTCACCCCAACAGTGTTGAACTCACCTGCTTAGGCATACCAACCAAAACCCCACTTCCTCTGCTCAGAACTCACCCTGGAACAACAGAATAACTTCAGGGTGAGCTTTTTTTTTGCTTAAAGACCGCTTCTAGTTCTGCTCTCCAGACAGACATCCAATCTCCATCCATCCTATTCCTCTTCATCTTCCTCCCATCTTCCATCCACCTTTTTTGCTTCAAGGACTGCTGTGAAAATTTCTGAAACTGCATCCCAGTTCGACTTGCTCCATCTCGTGTGATTGTGTGTGGACTCGTGGATTGTGTGTTCCAATAACCTCTTTTGTACTCCTCCTCATATACCCCCATCGAGAGCATATGAAGAAGGTGTGGCAGACTTCAACTCTCTTCTGTCCCACAGCATCTGCACTCTGGGTCACTGTCCCAATCTTTTCTAAGAAAAAGCGGAAGTATCCATGCCCCTTGAGGAATTGGGTGTGCTCACGATTTTTTTTTTCTTACAGAAAATGCCTAGAAATGAAACAAAATTCGGCTCCCACACAAAAATAGAGCCCCCAAAAAATTACAGGTGGTAAATTATCTGAATATCAAAATTATCAGATTATCAATCCCACGAAACATCATGTCAAAATCGCTGGAGAATGTGATTGGCTGACTGTCGCGCAATAGCCAACATCGTGAAAATCCATCTCAAATAAAACTCCCGTCATTTACCGTACACCAACAAAAAATTCCCTCCCCATTATTAATTAACTCCATTAACGATTCCCATTGACCGGGGATCGATCTCCTATCGTTCCGATTCTAAATTGGAGCTCCTACCATTTGAGCCAAGGAAGTGAATGGACAGAAAAGCGAAGAGGTAGCTGATCACAACATCCCCCCCCCCCCTCTGTTAGGAAATCTTAGGTACTCCGTTACCTAGTCTGGGCGCAGCTTTGGCTGCCATTTTCCAACCCAGTGAGAACGCGCTATTGTTCGACTGGCTTTGAAGTTGTTGTTATTGTTCCTTATTCCCCCAAATTTCAACACCAGAAGCTGTCGTCAGCAAGATGCTGGAAGGTGAGAGGAGCTGGAGTCTTGTGGCAGCGTACGCAGAGTATCCTGACAAGGAAGACATTGTTAGAACGAGAGAGAGAGAGAGAGAGAAGGGAACACCTGGTCTATCCCGCCATCCAGAACTGATGAAGTGCCCCAGGACTCAGCCTGAAGCAATGTGTTAAACCAGGCTGATCATCCAACGTGGGAGAAAAGGAGGTGTTTTTTAGTGGGTTTGAATCCCACATAACATTGAAGTTGCGGACCCTTCTAGGTATCTTACGAGATCCAACTCCACCTGTGGATCTTAAAGATTTTCTCACCTGCCTCCCGAAAAAAAAAATTGTTCCTTATTGACGGGGTGGGGGATCTGCTGATCTCATAGGCGGTGGCTCGACTCGTGTCTTGGGAAGGAGTTGTTTTGATGACTAATCTTAATGAATTGTTGTTTCTCAGAGAAATGATGAGGGAGACCATTCAGGTCCTACTGACTGCGCCACATTGTTGAATCATCAAAAATTAACTTCCCTTGACCGGGGATTGATCTCCTGTCGTTCCGATTCTGAATTGGAGCTCCTACCACTTGAGCCTAGGAAGTGAATGGACAGAAATGTAAAGAGGTAGCTGATCACAACAATATACTTCATATAATAGGGTGTGCGTCTGGGTAGGAAAAACTGTTTATTGTTATTTTTAATCTAAGGTAGACCTCATTCTGAGAATTTTGGTATCAACCGTGATCTTCTAGCGTGTGTAAATCTTTTCCTATGAATTTCTAAAGTTTCGACCGTTTATGACGTCACAGTGGGCTAGGGGGTCCCGCCCAGGCGAGAGGGGCGCGTGACGTCATAAACGGTCGAAACTTTGAAAAATCATAGAAATAGATCTACTCACGCTAGAAGGTCGCGGTTGGTGCCAAAATTCTCAGGATGTAGTCTACTTTCGATTAAAAATCTAAAGAAAAATCAAGGCGCACCCCTGACCCCTTTGGCGAATGTTGGCCATGATTGACCAAGTCTCTATGTGTGTTCAATACAGGGTTAATCGTATTTTCTCTTCAATATTTTGATGAAATCTCCATGATAACTTCATAAGGGTCTTCCTCTCTCAAATTTATTTTAAAATCGTTCCTTGAAGGTCGTAATTGGAAAAATTAGTAGTTTTGCATTAAGCCAAGAATGGTTTCGCCTTCGTTGGAGACCAGAAGAAACACAAAACAAGAAATAAAACCGTTTGAACGTTATGAAGAGAGCAAATGGTCAAATATAGACTCTACTACCTTCCAGGTTCATTATGCATAATGATCGATAATTAGCGAATAGCGACACGGTAAAACTACCAATAAATTACTCGATTTTTTACCGTAACATGTTTTGGATTCGAGGAAGCAATGTGACCCACTTGGAATTGTTTATATAGATTATCATTATCCTAGTTACTTGTTGCTAAGTATCAAACGAAAACTTACGTCATCAAAATCAGGATCATCCGGTATTTGAAACATACCTATATTAGCACTCACACCATCGATAACATTAAAAACAAGAAATGCGCACTGACTCCTGTCATCCAAAACTCTCCTTTGCTTTAGTGAAATAATTGATCTAAAATAATCTAGACGAAAGATTAAGAGGAATCGTGAGCAGATAGTTGAAACTAAACTATACAGATAGGTAGTATAATCTATAATAATAACATAAATATTACAAACAGCTGATACTGTAGTGATAGCTAAAAATTTGGGCGGGAAACAGTTGTTGTTGACGTAACATCCATACGAGTGTGTGTGTGTGTGTTTCCTTCGTTGATTGCCTTCGGAATGATTCCACGTAAAGCACAGGTAATTCTTCAGATTGTAATTCTTCAGTGATTCTTCAGATTGTAGAGGATTTGGAAAGAATAGGAGCTTATGGGAATGTTAGAATGGTATGTTAGAAAGGATCTGGAAAGAGTAGGAGCTTATGGGAATGTTAGAATGGTATGTTAGAATGGAATGTTAGAATGTAATTGGAAAGTTATGGGAATGTTAGAATGTAATTTCATTTTCTGTTAGGAATAGGAAGATCTCTTTGAGCGTCGAGCTGTCGAAGTTGTGTTTTATGTGTTCCTGGATATTTGTAAGGATATTGTTAGACACCAGAAATTGAGTCCTTGCGAGGCCATACTTGGTACAATTATTCAATAAATGGTTGATGTCAGAAATTGCATTGCAATCGTTACAGAATGGTGAGGGGGCATTGGCATCAACTGTAAATTTAAATAGGGGAGTATTCCCATGTCCAAGTATGACTCTGTTCATGGTGTTGAAAAATTTTGGTGTTTCCTTTATGGCGCGGTACCAGGGGGTCTTGGTTGGGTCTGGGGCAATGTTTTTGGTCCAATGGCCTCGGTCAATGGTCCACTCTTCGTGTTGTTGGCGCCAGCGGTTAACTTTTTCCTTTTTGAGGATCCTGACAAGGTCACTATATGGTATGTTGATGTGGATCAAGCTCTCCCCATTGATAGCCAGGTCCTTGGCAACTGTGTCAGCTCGGTCGTTTCCAAACAAGCAGCAGTGGCTGGGGATCCACTGGAAGCATACGTGTATATTCCTACTGCTCTTGATTTCAGCTGCTGTTTTCAAGATGTGCTGAAAAATGGAAGGAGGGTTGTCTCCCAATTGGAGTGCTTTCAGAGCTTGTAAGGCTGATTGGGAGTCAACAAGTACAATAACATTGGCTGAAGAGATTGTGTCCAAAACATGTTGCAGTGCTAGTAGGATAGCTGTGAGCTCTGCGTGAAAAATG
Organism: Apolygus lucorum; assembly: GCA_009739505.2. Classification (NCBI taxonomy): domain Eukaryota; kingdom Metazoa; phylum Arthropoda; class Insecta; order Hemiptera; family Miridae; genus Apolygus; species Apolygus lucorum. The sequence goes on along the minus strand of CM019177.2, from coordinate 37,690,384 downwards.
CTGCAATTGTTGTTGAGTCTTGATCCAGAAGCCACCCTAAGAGTCTCACAGTAAAATGCTGCTGAAGTGTTGCCATTATCGAGTTTGGACCCATCAGTATAGATCCGTCTAGTGAAGTTATGGTATTTAGATTCGATATACTCAAGCGATAGACGTTTCAATTCAAGCTGGCTGAGATTTGATTTTTTGGAAATGGAGGGAATAGAAGTGCCAATTGTGAGCTTATGCAATGATAAAACCCTGAAATTATTTTCATCTTCTGTGTTCAAGTGGACATCATTTTGTTCAAGAAGAGCGAGGATATGGTCTATTTTATCTCTGTAAACATTGATGGGTTGGCTGTTGCGCAAGTATGGTGGAGCAACAAATCTACCTGCTGATTTTCGGAGAGATGGGCTATGAATGAGGAGTCGAGAGATGCTCCTTTCAGTCTCAAAGTGAAGTCTGGGTTTAATGTAGACTGAAGCAGTTACAGAGTGTAGGGAGGGAATTGGAGTGGTTTTAACAGCCCCTGTTATCAGTCTGAGTGCTACATTTTGCTTAACTTGAAGAGTTTTTGCGTGATTGGTTGAGCCCCATGCATACATGTGTATAGCATAATCGATTTTTGGAAGTAGGAGATGCTTGAAAAGTTGTTCCAAGGTGTCTGGATGACAGCCCCAATTGGACCCCCTCAGGACTTTCATTGCATTGATGTCAGACAAGCATTTTGCAGAAGTTGCCTTCACATGGGCGACCCCAGAGAGCCTGTCGTCCAGTACAATCCCCAGGTATTTGTAAGTTGGAGTGATCTTGATTGTGGCAGAGGGCGTATTGGTCTCTCCATGCGAAGATGAGGTGCACAGGTCTATGCATAAATCATTTTTAGTGTGAATAGGCAGTTTGTCAAAAAATGACATTAATTGCGTTTTGGTATAGTTGAGTTGGAAACCAAGTTCTGAAAGTCGGGTTACAGCATATTGGAGATGCCTGGTCATGTTCTCCCTGTTCAAGAAAGGGTCTTTTCCCTGAGTCAAGATGAGAAAATCATCAGCATATGACAGAGTAAGTCCATGTGGGTCATACAGCATGTTATGAAGACTGTGAACATAAATGTTAAATAGTACTGGGCTGAGTACACTGCCCTGATCCAGTCCCTGGGAGCCTGAAATTTCGTTCGTGCCGTCTGAATATGTCTTGTTGCTGAAAAATTTATTAACCCATGCAGCAGTGTGAGGAGGCAGTCCTATGTGCATCATTATACTGGTCAATTTGTCAATTTTTACTCCGTTAAATGCGCCCTTAATATCCAAGAAACAGCATAGAGTAGACAACCCCTCATCCCTCCCTGCAAGTACTCTCATTTGGAGTTCTGTCAAACTATTCAGAGTGGAATGCCGTTTGCGGAAGCCATTTTGATGGATTGATAGGGTACCCTGGCTTTCAACATAGCATTCAATGCGCGAATTAATCATACTGTTCAGTATTTTAACCACGCATGACAGTAGTGAAAGTGGTCTTAGTCCACTAGGGTCATTTTGCTTGTAGTTTGATTTTTTAATATACACGACTTTCACTCTTTTCCACTGCTTAATGACTATGTTGTTGAAATAGCAGCAATTATAAATAGCAAGTAGGAGTTTTTTCCCATGCGGAGGTAATTTAGCCACCATTGAGTAGGTAATATTGTCTAATCCTGGGCAAGTATCTCTCTTTTTCTTAGCTAAGGCAATATCTAGCTCCTCCATGGTGAATGGAGTCGAGTGTGATGTATGTTGTAAAATTATATGAGGAGCAGGGTTTTCTGGTTTGGTGATCTGCTCCAGGACGTCCTTACATACTTGTGGATATGTTACTGGGTTAATGAACCCATTTTTGGTGTTGTTGGTACCATTGAGCGTTGCCATCATTTTCCAAGCAGATGGCTGGGCGTGTCCTGGATTGGTTGATAGAGAGGCACAAAGGGTTTTCCACGATTCTCGTTTTTCGTGTGCCACAATTGCGGAAGCTGCTTTCGACTTTTCTTCCAGAGCTTTCATGTTGACTGTTGATTTACATTGACGGTAGGTGTGGACAGCACGCTGTCTTTGCTGAGATGCTTGCCTACAGGAATCATTCCACCAAATGCAACTTTTAGAATAGGGACTAATGATTTTTTTGGGAATGTGTAAGTTGGCAGCTGAGATCAATTTTTCAGAGAAAATATCATAAGCTTGCTGGACATTTGCAGAGTTGACATCTGTGTACCCAATAGTCGATAGTTCCTGTTGCAAGGTGTCAAAATATTTCTCCCAATCAGCATCCCGAATCTTCCATTGTTGCATGGAGGGGAGCTGATTTTTTTCTACGTTTTGTATTACTGCCTTCAGGATTAAGTGATCGCTACCCAAGGTATCCTCAATAATGTCCAATTTTAAATTGGAAGAAAGTGAAGGAGAAGCAAAAAATATATCAGTAGCAGATTGACGTTCTGATGGTCTAGTAATCCGTGTTTCTGAAGCATTAGGGATGATAGTCAGTGCTGAATTAAGTGCTGAGTTTTCCAACTGCGTACCCCTATAATCTGTGTGATGTGATCCCCAAAATGTATTATGACCATTGAAATCACCAGCCATAACAACTGCGTTCAATTGAGGGAATGAGAAGAGATGATCCCAGTCTTGCTGATGTATTCTAGTTTGTGGGGGCGCATAAACATTCACTAGCTGCACTTTTCCTCGGGGCACCTTCAGAATGACAGACAGAACTTCAATATCACAATCTGCTCTCTGAGAATAATTTACATTTGAATAAGGGATGTTATCTTTAACTAAAATAAGTAGGCCTCGAAATCCTGGCATTGTCACACTGTCTTTTCTAATTATTTGATAATTTGGGAAGGATATCTTTTTATTTTCAGTTAGCCATGTCTCCTGAACCAATGCTACATCAACTTTGTGTGTTTTCAAAAACATGTTAAATTCCGCCTGTTTATTAAGTATGTTACGAGCATTCCAAGATATGACTGTGAGGGTTGTATTTGGATCAATCATCATGAGGGCAATTAGGGTTCGTTAGGAATTTCTTCATGACATTTTCAATAGCGGCGGAAATCAATTTATGAAGAGTTCCTGAAACATTGGGAGGAAGCTTTATGCGGATGTATTTATTTGTAGATGTAGCGGAAGTTGATTCCAAGGTGACCAATTGAGTTGATCCGCCATTCAGATTTTTGTCATGATGATGTGAAGCATCAGTTACCGCCATATTAGTGTTGGATACAGTGTTAATACTGGGGGATAGCTGATCTTCCAAGGGATGATGTCGGTTAAAGAATGGGTGAGCACACTGATGGGTTCTGCTGAATTGTTGGTCGGAGGGGTGTTGTTGGTGGCCATTATGTTGATATTCGTGCAAAGTAGAATTTGTTCGAGTAGGACAGCCTACTGGAGCACTAGATTTAGTGGTGCGAAAGGACGTTTTCAAATTTGGTTCTGCACCTAGGGCTGGTTCTCGACTGGGATCCCTATATTGATTATTGAACGGCTGGTGCATAGGGTATTGGGGTGATCGTAGGTTATGTTGGGAACTGAATGGTTGATATTTAGAAAACATAGGATTACTACCAGGTCTGAAATCCTGAATTGGATTGGGGTATGTAGAAGGCCTTGGGGCCTGGGGTTGTGGTGCAGGGAAACCACAGGCCAGCTCCTGTGGACCACAGTGTTGACGTTCAGTAGTGGGGCCATTAGAATCACTGCCACCAAGAGCATGGTCATAGGCTGACTGTGAAAGGTTTTCAGTATGCTTGGGTCGGGGATTTTGGTACTGATCTGATGTAGGTTTCATTCGGACGAGATGCATGCATGGAGTAGATTTGAATTCATTCCACCAGTCCACCTTGCTTGCTGTCGGGGATGTAGAAATTCCAAGGTTGGAAAATTCAAAGCTGAAAAAGAATATGGTTTCTTATCATTATCAGTTGTTCCTAAATCCTAACTATCAGAAGCTGCGTCTTCCTACAAGGGACTCCCCCCTCTCGTTATTGCCTATCACGGATTTCCTTGGCAACCTAATTAGAGCATCCATCCATCCATCCATCGTAATCTCTCATGTACCCTTCCTTGAACCTCGGATGAGTGGTGACGTGGATGACACGAAGTCATTTGGAGTTGGGGATTTCATTTTTCTTTGAAACCGATGAGTTTTTGCTTGGTAATCTAAGTAAATTAATTTTGTTTCGTTATTATTTATTCGAGTGTATTAGTGCTAATCCTCCTTGAGCTTTGGCCGAGTGTCACCATCATCACCCCTCCAGACCAGTAGAATGAGAATGACTGAATGAGTCCCACTCTTCTCTGATGACTCTCCGTTTTTCAAGGTCTTCACCTTCCTATCAACCATGTAAAATCCCCCACCCACATCCTTGCCATTATCTGATATTCTGTCTAACCCGCTATTCGAATGACTACTTCATAAACATACTTCAATTCGGCTGTTCGTGACCGTGTTTCATTTGTGTTAGGTTGTTTTGTTTGATCGAATAACATGGCAAAAGTGACCCTGAATCAAGATCTCAAGAGGGAGCGAGAAAAAGGAACATTTGACATCGAAGAACTCACGAATTTGCTCGACGGTGGTAGAATCAAGACGCAGGAACGGAGAGAGTTGGGTAAGCAATTAATGATCTTGCTAAACAGATGAAATGCCAACCATTCGAGTATTTTTTTAAAAATTTCGTTAGAATCCTTACATTTTTGGTTTTAGATCTATTGTGTTTGAGGCAATTAAGAATACCTACTTAAGTAAAATCATTGTGTTAGATACTGAATTTGGTAGGTAAAACTAAAAATGAATTAAGTACTTAGTTCCTGTTGATTTATTTTATAAAATTGAAAAGATACCAAACAAAAGAAGTATTAGGAATATTACCTACATGAGAATAATGATGATTTTTGGGAGAGAGTGAGTAAGAATGTAATTTAGGTAGGTACTGTCTTACGCAATAGTAGGTCCTACTATTATTGATGTAATGGACTTTATTACGTTATTATTCACCCAATAATCCACACTCAAACTGGTATTGGCAACAAAAAAAATCCTTTTGAATTATACGAGTAGGTATGTAGAAGAATTTCAAAATAATGTCATTTGGTGATGTAATAGGTTCACATTGATAATTCAAGAGTGAAAATCGGAATCCAAGGTTTATAGAGGTATAATTATACTATATTATATCACTATATCATATAATTATACTATATTATAAGTATACTATTATTTGTCAAATTTAGTACCTCTAAAAGAGGTACATCGTTTTCTAAAATTTCACTTTAAACGTAATTTTGTTCTGAAAATCTTTCTCTAATACTACATACGTTCCCCCTTTTATTGATGTGATTTCGTGAAATCCGTAGATGACAAGAATGCGAGGTCTTCGATAACCTGCCTAGCTATTATAATGGCAGTGTCCTTCGGCATCAGGAATCGGTTCTCATGTATTAATCATTCTCTGACTGTTCAAAATTGAAAATTGTACTAGGATAATATCCTAGATTAAAATTGTACTAGGATAATATATTATATTTCTATCTAGATAGGTAGGTAGTTCCCTAATCGACTATTGATTTTTTTTCTAGATCAGAAGGTTAGACTGGGTAGTTAATTTAGAAGTAAAAAAAATATTTTAGTTCATCTGGCGACAATTTTAAACCAATTTTAAAAAAAGTTTTCTTCATATGGAAATAACAATAAATTTACTGTAAAACTAGAATTAGTAGCCCCCTAACCTTCTTAATTAGGTACCTACTTTACTTACTATGTGTATTATTTTGCAGTGGAGTTTTTCTCAAAAGATCCAGCTTTTAAGGATGAAGTACCTCCAGAATACCTCAGTTACGTGGATCGCTATGAAGAATCTGTGCGAAAATCCTGCCTCATGTTTTACAAAATCAACGAATGGATGGACCACAAAAAGGCTGGAGGATCAGTTGATTTATACCAGTGAGTACCTAAACAATACTATTATCATTAGTAAGTGATATTATAGCATGAAGCTAATTTTAAAAGAAAATGAATTGAATCAGGTCCAACACCCACATGTTAAGAGAGAAACTTTTTTTATTTATTTATGGCATTTTAAGTAAATACAGCCATGATGTATAAATTAAATTGTATAAAACAAGTAATGTCTTATTTAAAAAAAACCTAGATTACATGAAGAAATAAAATTATAAATCTCGATATAAATTATGGGATTCTGTAACATCAAAATATAGTTAAAAGGTGTTTCCAATTTGGAGTAAATATTATCAAATAAAACTTTTCTTTGGTTTACGAACACATGACACTCCATAATTAAATGTTCCTCATCACAAAATTATTTTGGTCGCAGTACCAGCACTCGGGTGTTTCATATATCCGAGAATTAATTCTGCGAAGATATGCTGGACATAAGGCAACTCCTGTTCGTAAACGAGACATGACTCGGCAGAAATTCCTGTCTCCAGCATCCGCGGTCTTAACCCCTTCAGAACCGATTTTTTTCTACTGGGCTGAAAAAATTCAAACTTTACACATGACTTCCTATTAGTTCAAAGGTGACGAGGTTTGAATTTCGTCCAATTTGGTCCACCCCTTCAAGAGTTATGCTATGTCCCCTATAGGGGACAACGGTTCTTGGTTGAGCAAGTTTTACACTCACCAACCTCGGAAAAATTCGTGCACGTTTCCAATTTTTGGCTATTTCTGTTTAGATTTTCCCATCAAAACGAGCACACATTTTTTTTTCTAAAACATCTGATTGAATTTCTCATCATGATGGAGCATTGGAATTGGAAATAAAAACCAACTTTTGAAACAAATAATAAGTTTTAGATTTATTTCACCAATGAAAAGGTACATGAATATATATACATTACGTAATTTTTGACAGGCAATGAGGCGGAATTATTTAAAAAACAAACAACGACAAAAGAACTTCGTGGGTACAATTCTAACAATTCTACTAGTGGTAATGAAAATCGTAAAAATAATTCCGCCCCCTTACCTGGCAGTGATGTACTTCACATTTTCACATTTAGTGTTGAATGAGACACTGGTGATGTTGTTGTTGTTATTCTTCACTGTTGAACAGGTCAAATTGGCGTTTTTCTGAAAATAAATCGTCAAAATCAATTGAAAATTCGATCTAAAACATCGTAAGATGAGGGAAAACTTGGCTCAGCCATGAACCAACGTCCCCTATAGGGGACGTTGATTTTATCGAGCCCCTGCTCAATGTTTACAATGATCTGCGGAGAAATTTTAGTCCTGGCACATCAAATAACATCTGGATAGTAAATTACAACAAGTTGAAACTCATTAGAGCCGTATTATGGAAAATATTAGCAATAATCGGCACTTACCTCTGCGTGACATCGTGACTTTGTTGAAATGGAGGTTTTCAAGGATTCGGGCAGGTTATGTGGTGGTGATTTTCAACCTTTTATGCACTCAGGGTCTTTGGGACAACATGACAGACACAGGGAAAAAAGAAGATTCGGGATGGATTGATGTATGTGGGAGCTAGAACCCCTGAAAGTTCATGTTCCCTATAGGGTACGTTGGTTCTGAAGGGGTTAATAGTAGCTTAGCTTGGTAGGATTTATAAAATGTTACTGTCTCGCATTCGTAGTACATCTTTCCCCATCGGGCAGTGCGTTTTATCTTTCATCATACAGTATAAGTCCTCCTTTGGGGTCGGAATGTATAAGAATGGACCTATAAGTGCTCCTCGTTTCGCTAGAGAATCAGCTTTCACATTTCCACTTATGCCTTAATGTGCCTTCACCCATATTACAATTATTTTGATGCGTTTAAGGCTACATTCGTGTATTGTGCGCAGAACATCAGCCATTAAGGCCTTGCCTTAGGAGCTGGATTCTGCAGGAGTCTGATCGTACTCAGTGAATCTGTGCATATAATGACTACAGTCTCAGAAGGGACACTTAGTGACGATTCAATGTACCTTTCGATGCGATATCTAACATCGAAATAATGTCGATAGGCAGTATCGATATCGATAAAATATCGGAAGAAAAACATAGATACCGCTGATGTCGATAGAATATCGAAGGAAAAATTCCGATTTTACTGATACCGATTTACTGATGGTATTGAATATGTTTTTGCATATTTTTTTTAACCAATATCAGTGATATAGATATCGCAAAAAATACCGATTTCACCGATATCGAATATGTTTTTGCATAATATTAAAAAAATATTATTTTTTTAATCAATTTCAGTGATATCGATAGAATATAGAAAGAAAAATTCTGATTGTACTGATATCGAATATGTTTTTGCATATTTTTTTAAATCAATATCAGTGATATTGAATATGTTTTGCATAATTAAAAAAATCGATATCCAAACATAATGCCAGTTCGAATTTTAATCGTAAAAAGTTGTAATAATACATAATATATCGTAATAAATTAATACATATGTTCCTCTTTCCATATCGATTATGGAGCATGAGGACTATGTCGGACATAGCTGATTGTCATGTTATTTCAACATTGTTGTTTATCTGTTGCGTTCATCTTCCGTTTATATTTACTTTTGGGTTTTTATTATTTTTCATATTTTAGGGGAAATTGAGAAATTACAGTGGAATTATAACCATCCCAACCGATATTTCATTTCTTTCGATATCAATATTTTCTTTTCAATATTCGATAATATCGCAAGAAAAATATCGATACAAATATCGGAAATATCGGAACAAAATATCAATGTCAATAAATATCGAAAGTATCGAATCGTCACTAGGGACGCTGTCCAAAACATATTGAGCGCTCATTATCACATTGCACATATTGAACGAAACATTTATTTTCTTCATGAAAAAAAAAAACACTTTATGAAATACAGTACGTCATAAGGCCTCTGAAAATTTCAACCCTATAAAAAGTTAGTCTAATGCTGTACATTCAAAACAATTTTAAAACCAATTTTTCACGTTTAGATATTAGAAAAATAAACCTTGGAATGTGTGACTATCCCGATGAAAACCGGTACATGTTGGTATCCTTTTGAAATTCAAGTGGAGAAGATTATCACTTTGTATGCTTATAATACGTATGATAATATCATACGTAATACCCACGGTAGATTTCTTTCTAATAATATATTATATTATTAGAAAGAAATCTACCGTGGGTATTGCTTTTAATCTATGAAACCGTACGAAGAGAACAATTGCCTTGTGGTGTCGTTATTTTTCGTAAACAGTGGAGATCTACTCTTGTAATTTTATCTGTTTCTATTCATCGCTTCTATCGGCTGCCAATGGAGGTAATCTTTGTAGGTCATTTCTGCTCTCAAGATGAACAAAATTGATAAGGATGGCTCGCTTGATTGACATCATAGGTACAAACTAGATTCTATGGTACCTACTGCAGTTTGTCATGGAATCGACTACAAATTTATTTCTCATCTTAACGGAAGTTCAGCCTGTTCGGCGTTCTTTGAGCGGCATCAAAGGCCCTGACGTCGAAACATTATAGGATTCATCGCCATAAAAAGTCGACAATAAATAGTAAAATGCGCCTTTTGCGCAAATTTTTGCCATTTACATGATGAATTTCGTGGCGATGCTGTCATGATCCTTATCGCTCTGAAAATATATGAAAGAGAATAGGCAAAGTTCGTGCTCTCCACTAAGTACCTATTCTGGTAACAGATGAATTGGTAGCATAAAGATGCCTCGTATCGGAACCTGTGTGTTTTCGAATTACGAGTACGCCCAAATTATTTCGAGCAGGTATGTACTTTTTCCCTTGTCTGGTGGGTTTGGGACAATAAAGTGTTACGTGAATTGGACGGCATTAACCAGAAGGGAACCAACCAAACAAAAAAAAAAAAAGCAAAATGACTCAGGAACACTTGAGAAGGGCTAGGTCGGTCGACGCTTTCAGCAAAAAGGAGCTATTGTTTTGATAAGGCTTTCCCACCGAAATTTGAATTAGAAAAATTCATTGAATCCAGAATGGCCTTATCTGTTTCTCAAAAAAGAACCACCCGAGTCACCAGTTGGTTGAAATGGTTCTTATGGTTGGTTCCCTTCTGGTTAATGCCACCCAATTAGCAATTCATGAAGTCTGGTGTTTTCGGTTTACTATCCACGCTCATCAACGGTCGCCGAAGGCACATTCCATCTGATTGTTTCCCAGTGAATCTAAGTGCTTAATCTGTAAGAGGTTTCTAAAAGAATGCAATATGGTGGGTTGATTGGGAATGGTAAAAAGTACCTAGTTGCTTAATGGGATATAGGTACATACATCATACTTCATCAGCTCCCATCTGCCCCTCCCTTCAGGGGGACACCATCAGTTCTCAAAATACATAACTTGCCTACATGCTTGTCTACGTTGATGTGATGCAGAAACTTTTGCTCGTTTGTGCTTTGATTATGCTGAAATCTCCCAAACGCAATTTCTGCAGTTTTTGGTATGGCATTCGCACTTCGGAGGAGGAATGGCATCTCCGTGAGGTTTCATGAAGTGGAGACTCAATTAATGGAAACCCAACCTTTCTTACTTACTTGAACTTATTTCTACTTCTTTTATTTATATTTTCACAACATAATCCTACTGCACACAACCTATTATAAGTTCTAACTTGTTGTTAGTTCAGGTGCTTACAACAATGAGTTGATTCATAGAGTAGAAGATTTCATTTTGCATTTTCTTTATCCGTTTTTGGTGAAACTGCCCCCCCTCCCCCTCCCCCCCGTGACTAGCTCTACCACTCAATTAATCATATTCAATTTAAATATACAGTATTAGGATCAGAAGTTCAACCGAAACTAACCTGGAAATAATCATAACAACCCCTATAAACATTCTCTTCAGTTCCAACTAACACGGGCAACATGACTAACAGTAAGTTGAATGACTCTCCTTAGGATTGTAATTGAGAGAAACATTTTTCGACGGCCAACTAAAAAACTCACCAGGAAGGGAGCAAATTAACCTTTTTCTTTACACAGGTCCGAGGATTCTGACAGCGAGAGTACTTCGGAAAATGATAATCTTGCAGGGAAACCAAAAGGTGTCCAAGGATTTTACGCATTGCACGATTCCCTTAAGTCAGTATTAACGTACATTCAGTAGTAAGTCAACTTTTGGTGGTATGGGGTTGTGTGGGTTTCGAATTGTGTGATGCACTAGATGTGTGAGGTTGGAGGACCAGGAGCTGTTTCCGAAAGCTGATGGAGGTTCAAGGAGCTATTTCCTCTTTTGGATTTTTGGAGTTTCAGCAACTTGGTCGGCGTCAGCAGCAATAGTCTCGAACTCATTTGGTGACTTCTCTGTTTCTTCTCCATCCTACTTCTTATTATCTCAACACGTCGCAGGGTTCTAATCAATTGGACCAGCTCATCATCAATTGTTTTTACTCAGCATTGGCATTATGCTTTCCTGTATTTGGATTTGTCCCGTACGATTTTTCTTGTTACGCCGTTCTGCAGACCTTTTCTGGAGAAATTTGATCTTTGCTGAGAGGTCATGGTGATCACCAAGTATGGGATTACAGTAATGCAAAATTCAGTCCAATAACGAGATGTTCGAGCCTTTCGATCTTAATTTCTTCATTTGCAAGGGAAGTTCCTGCTGGATATCCTTCGTAGTTGCTGTTATCATAGATTGCCAGTTTTCTCAAGCCTGGAAACTTTAAATTTCTCCGGAGTTATAAACATAATTTATAATAAATGATCGATCATAAGGGAGAATTGTGTCAACCATTGCACCTAGTTTTCATTGGTGAGGGAAAAGTACATTTTTAAGAATTTCTTGGAATGGAGTGAACTTTGAATTCACGTTGGTTTGCGGTTTTTGACATGGTTGAAGCATTGTTTTTAAGAAGGTGTTGGAATACAACAGGCGTGTGAATATTATAGAAATAAATGGTCGATGAAAATGTCGTTTGCTCTCACGATTAACCCTAATTGGACCATGGTATCACTAGTGTCTCAGAAAACATCTCAGGAACTCCACATATATCCCAAAGTGTCATCGGAGTAAATAAAATTAAATTGTCATTTTAAATTTAATAGACTGCAGAATTTTTTATGGACTATTAGAAGTCTCAATAGAGTTATGACAAAAATGTCCAAGGAAATCGATGGAAAACTTTTCAAAACGTTTTGTCATATCATAATTTTTTGATTTCTATTAATTTACAAAAAATGGTTTGAAAACATTCAGTTCCGTCCATTAATTTTTTAATTGCAATTTAAATCTAGTTAATCTAGAGACATCTTGGGACCAATATGTTTTCGGTGACACTAGTGACACCATGGTCCGATTAGGGTTAAAAGATGATTTTAATAAGTTAAATTGATTAAATTAATTCAAGCAAAATTTTAAGCTAAATTGATCTCATCAAGAATCGTCAGAACTTAACAAGAACATTGAAGAAGAGTCCTTGTTATCTACTGGTGATGACCTGAACGTCGAAATCAGTTTGACTTAATTGCGCTTATTTTCATAGAAATAGACAACGTTTTCTAGATGTTTTTCTTCAATAAATTAGGTTCGTTCTCCATATCTTTGAAGTAAGGAAGCCTATGAACAGTGGTGAGTAAAGAAAACTGGCAGACGTATGAATATTGGACGTAGTATGAATATGGACATAGTAGACTTATATTGAAGACATATTGTATTATTTAAAACAAAGGTATTCAACGCACTATTCATAATTTCGCAGTACCTGAGATATTTTCAAGGGCACTTCATTATAAAAAACCTTTATTTGCTGGCAAAATTAACGAAATTTGAGATTTTTGAAACTAGGAGATAGTTTCAACCATCTACCAATCCACAGAATCAGAACGGATCAACTTACAAAAAATATCAACTTCGAATTGAATGATCAAAGTCGTTGAAGATTACCTCGTTCTCGTCGGAGGAATACCTTCTTATAACCACCCCAGAACGTTGCTACCTAGTGCGTCAAAAGACACTAAATAGCCGAAAATTATGGAGGTGTGCTATGAACCTCTCTCTCATTTCAATCACATAATACTTATTCATTATCATAGAAATGTTGCTAATAAGTTGAATGTAATTTGTGCAAATAATATCAATTGAGAAAAAAAGGAAGTTGCCAAGTTCTCACAGGGAGTAGACTGTCAGTACCTAGTATGAACCTATTAGATGGTGTTCCCATTACAGATACTATTTTCACAATAATTAACAAAATTAGCCTGGAATTAGTTAATACAGTCCCTCAGATGTCGGTTGGTATTTTTGTTTGAAAACAACGCTTTGTGAGATTTTGCACCTATCTTTTTTGTGTTGGTCATTTTTTATCTTCTTTTGGATTCCAGAAGTTTTTGGGAAAGTTTGTTTGGTTAATAAGAAGTGCTTATTGAGATAATTCCTGAAAAACGCATGGTTTTTACTGTAATTATCTGGTTTATTGGTTTGTTTTGCAATGAGTGAAGGTACGGGCTTGCTCAAGGCAATCTTCGGATATATCCTTCTCTTACCTGTTTATATAGCTCATCGATTGGTTTAAAATTTAAAAACAAAAAAAAAAAGTCATTCATACCTAATTGTTTGGTAGGGCTCTACTGGGTGGAATGTTGGGCTCAGCAGTGCTCAAGGACGGGATGCCGTTTGCACTCCATTACGTGATGTTTGTTCCCACTCTCATGGGTCAAGGCACGATGGATCAACAAGCTTATTGGATTGGAAGAGCCTGGAATTGCAGTATAATGGGAACCTATGCTCAGGTAATAGAATCAATCCAAGCTGGAGCAATATTCTCGCTCCTCTTGATTTCTGTATTACGTGGCTTGTGGCTTAATTTACTTGATAAAATATTTATAAATTCAATGTAAATCAACCAATAACTATGGTATTAAGATTAAAACATTGTAATGACTGGTGATAATGAGACTATTGATTTCCCATGTATTGCTCAGACTGAACTCGGACACGGTACTTTCATCCGAGGATTAGAAACGACGGCTACTTATGACCCGACAACAGAGGAATTCGTGTTGAACAGTCCAACACTTACGTCGTACAAGTGGTGGCCTGGCGGATGTGAGTTTTTCTATTTCGATTTATTTTTATTATGTGATTATTTCACGAGGAGCTCTCCGAAACTATCGCTAAAAACATATTGTTTAGTAATGCATGCATTCCAGGGGACGTCCCATTGGATAAGCATTAGATCAGTTTAACCAGTTGTTAAGTGGTAAAACTGTTTCACTCGATGTAATTTATTTATTACTTTAGACAAGAAATACTGACCCCCCCCCCCTCCACCATTATACACCTCAATATTTCTAGCGGCATGGGAGCCTCGAATCTGAAGAGCATTTTAAAATCCATGATCTACGATACCCAACATGCGAATTTGAGTTCACCCCCCCACCACCCCAACGCCAACAATGGTGCCAGTCCGGCACCAAAGCGGAAATACGTCGTAACATTGAACTTTCATCTGTTAGTTTTGGTTTGCAGTCCGTCAAAGTTCTCATCCGTATTCAAGGTGAAACACAAAAAAAAAAAAAAAAAAAAAAAAAAAACACGAAATAAGCGGTTTATGGCATCATGACACCATGTCCTGGCACCATGGTGGCACCACTATTAGTTCCATGGTGGAACAGAGAATAATTCATGAAAATCCGGAGGTATAATGAGAATTTTTCCTCAATTTCAAAGCTTGGGTACAATTATTAAGCAGTAAAGGAACCGAAATATTGAAAAATCGGATATTTTGTGACTACTATCCCCCCCTTCGCCCCCTCTCCTTGCGAATTTTGGTACTCTGGTAAAATCATGTACAACTCGGAAGTTATTTGAGTCAAACAAAAAAAGAACCAGGAAAATCGGTTGAGAACTAAGGCCTGTGCAGAGTACACAAGATTTTGTTACACACACACACACACACAGACATACACACCGACATAACCACACAAAGACATGGTTTTTTTCGCGGATTTGGATTCAGAATGGTCTAAAACGGATTACTGTGTGGTTATTTTTTTTTTCTGTTGAGTGTTGTCCAACTTCACCCCAGATCGATCGCATAAGGACGCCCAAGTCTTACTGTGGGACGTCCTAAAAATACACCATCGATTACTTACTGGAACGGGTTCATGGTAGAACTAATGGAGTTTTGATGCTTGAATTCAGTTCATGTCATTCAGACTACCTACCTAAACATCTACAATTTACTAATATTATTGTATTAATTTTATCATTACTGTTGTATTATTCCCAGTCCCGTTCATTCCCACGAAACGGCCTTGGTTTTTTCGTCCTAAGGTTTCGTTATGTTGTTGGTTCATGTAATTGCACCCAAGTCATCCGCATTGAATTGGATTATCTCTTCCGCCATTTACAAAAACGAACACTGCTTTACTGAAATTCAATTCTTTCCAGTTATTTTTCAATTTTAGCATTAAGTTTTTTAAGTCATTCTTTCTTATGGCGCTCCTCAAGGATCAATCATAGGACCATTTTATTTACCATTTCCATTGATGATATTATACCGTTTTCTTTTCAAAATTCTAAACGCCATACGTTCTTCACATCAAATGTATTGTTGAAAACTTATCTGATACTGTAAAAATACCAAGTTCTAATATGACGCCTTTAATCGTCTCCAAGTTTGTTAAAACTCCATAGCTAGTTATGAATTCAACAAAGGACGCTACGATCGTATTTCGTCCTTCTCTGATTATCTCTTTGGATATTCAACTACCGATCTCTTAAGGATTAGAGTATGTCTTCATATACAGCCTCTTTCATAGTGTTGGTCCCAGTTCTCAATACCTTGAAGGTACCTAACTAAACCACGGCATAAATATAGTGCCACACCAATCGATCATTCTCGGCTGCCCCTTTCTTCCACCAATATAGGTAATCCAATGGAATGTTGCTAATCTCAAAACATCATTCTCTAAGTTCCTTCCACTATCCTAATCTACCTACTCCCCAATCCGCATAATCCCTGAAAAATTCATCGAATTCGGATCAAAGATGTAGAAATTGTGGCTGTTATTAGGAATACGCTTAAGTGCATGCGCAGGCCGGAGGCGATGGTTTTCATAGGGGACCATCTACACGTCAATCCGCTCAATCCCTGAAAATTTAATCGAAATCGTACTATAACTTCGTATAGTTTTATCCGTTACAAGGATTTTGGAGGAATGCAACCAAAATTGTTCAGGAAGGCCTAAAACGTAAAGCGTGAGTGGAAATTTTGGTTTTGGAGAACATTTTTTTCAACCTTGGAAAGTGGAAACAATAGGTAGTTATTTAACTGAACTTCAGGGAGAAAATGAATTACTTTGAATTTAGCGAGACAAGAAGACGTGCTCAAAGATGATCATAAAAATTATAAAAGGGAGACAAAGGGGCTCGAACTTACATTAATTGTGGGAAAATGATGAAACCGTTCTGATTGGTTAGTAGCGAAACCGCGGTAACCTTCAAACGTGACGGGAGGAGGTAGTTTCCAAAGTTTCACAGTACATTTGCAAAGAAAAGAATATGTGAACGATTCTCAAGTAAGTAGGTATGTTTGTGTCTGCCAATGGGCACGTCAGGGTATAATCATTGCGTGCTACCTACCTACCTACCAACCTGACTGCCAGGTGGATAACTATAAGTACGTAGTTGAGCAAAACGAATCTGTTTTGGCGAAAGTAATCACTCCGTAAAACCATCGATATCAGTAAATTTTCATTGATTAATTAGAGTCAGAAATTTAAAATTGATTGCAGCATGACAAATTAAACAATTGATATTCTAAAATCGGACCAAACTTCTAATGAGAGAGAAACACACAGAAGAGATACATAAAAAACAGCTGAAATTTGACGAATTTGAACTATTTCCCCATAAGGAGATAAGATTTATAAATAATTAGTTCTTATCGAATTGATGTCAAGCCATCGACTAAATTAGTCGACATTCTCTCAACTTCGACAAATTTCAAAAGAACGGATTTTCTGTGATAGAAATCCGTTTTTTACTCTCTGCCGAGGTAGTGTTTTGCCATAATCGAGGTCGGTCCGTTATTTTGTTTAAAATATTTTTTGCTTCCTCACTACCGAAGGTAGGGAAGCTTTGTATTCGTGAAAGAAGTGAAAAAAAAAAATGTCCTCCAAAATCAAAATTTCCACTTGCTTTTTGCGTTTTAGAGCTTCCCGAACAATTTTGGTTCCGTGTCTGTCTGTCTGTCTGTCTGTCTGTCGGTCTGTCGGTCTGTCTGTCTGTCTGTGGTCAATCCTTGTCCCGGGCAAAACTATACCAACCTGTGGTCCGATTTTGATGAAATTTTCAGGGATTGTGCGGGTTAGGTCCTAGACGGTCCCCTATAAATTTCAGCACCTTCGGACCAATAGGAGCGAGTGCGCATGCGCAAACGTGAATTTCCTGGAACCTCGGTTTCTCGGTTTCTAATGAACCGATTTTGCTCAAATTTGGAGGTTAGTTAGGTACTAACTTCTAAGAGACACCCTATAAGTTTCAATCAAATTGGTCAAGCAATAGCCGCTGCGCATGCGCGAACTTTAAATTTATTGTTACAACCAAAACTCCGCAACTATTCAACCAATTTCGATGAAATTTTCAGGGATTGTGTGGGTTAGGTCCTAGACGGTGGACCGCTAATATTTTGGTATTCAATAACTCTTTGAATCATAATTTTTTCGCCAACTGATTCTGTACGTCCATGTTACAATGAGTGAGGAAGCTATACTGCCCACCAACTTGGCAGACGTTTTGCCAGGTGGATCATTACTAACTACATGTAGTTGAGCGAAATTAATCCAATGAGGTGAAAGTATTCACTCCATAAAACCATGAAGAACACTTTTCATTGAATTATTATTGTCAGAGATTGATAATCAATGCAGTAAGAAATTGAATATCGTATGTTACAATCTATATCCGGGAAAATATCGGAGCAAGACAGTCGATTCCGGAGAAAAATCGATTGAATCGATAATCAAGAATCGATCAAGAATCGATAATCGATTGTCAAGAATCGATAATCGATTCTTGACTCGCCGAGAAAAAGTGAAAGGCCTCACTTGCCCGCCGGCCTCGCTCCGCCGCAGTCAGGCTCCGAGTTCCCTCGAATCAACTGCGTTGAACCGAATCCACCTATTCTAAAAGATTTTTTACACAATCGTATGTTTTATACACGATCGTACTACCACCAGTCGGTTACCCGTGGGTTGTAAATAACCACAGATACTTATCAATCTACTGAAACAACTCATTGTTCAACTGGAGAGAACTTTTCTAACATTCAAAACTCCAACTACCTACCCGTTTCAAACACTTAATCGAATCGATGAATTGGTAGTTTCTTGACCTTTATACGAGACTAATACGACATCATTATTATCACATTCAATGATCTACTTTCGCAATTTTCGCCGATCAACTAATGAGCCCATTCTTGGACTTAAAATCGCCAAAGTTAGGTCGTTTCCGCCGATGGAAACATATTATGATTAAATCATTAGTTCTTGCAAGTGAATTGAATGCAGGCATCAATGAAGTAAGTCAAAATTTCTGCAAATTTCTAACGGGCACCGGTTTTAAAAGATGGGGATTTGAAGTACCTACCAGAGATTCATTTTACCGCTCTACGTGGAGAAGATTTGATTAAGAATTAGTTCATGTTTTACTCAAGTTACTGTTTCCGACCTCGTCTCCATGGGAGAAATACGAAAAAACAGCTGAAATTCGACAAATTTGACTATTTTCCTGATGGAGATATGGCATGAATAAATTAATTATCAGCTCTTGCAAGTGAATTGATAACAAGTCATCGACATTAGTATGTTATCGACATTAGTATGTTATCGACTACGTATCGACAAGTTATAGTTATTACGTATCGACGTAGTTATTAGTTATCGACTATGTAGTTAGTCTACATTACAACCGCAACTTAACAAACGGCCATTTTTGAAAGAAGGGGTTATCAGTGGCAGAGATCCGTTTTTCTACTCATACGGAGGACATGTGATTATGCATTGGTTTGTAGCTTTCATAAAGCCATAATTAGCCTCCTTACAACAGCCAGATAACCTATATTTTTCCCGATAACCATAATTTCTACATTCCCAATCTGATGTCGATGAAATTTTCAGGTATTATGTGGATTGGGGTGTAGATGGTCCCCTATGAAAATCATGCCCCTCCCCAAATTTGAAGCCTCTGCGCAAACGTAAAATCCTTGTAACAGCCGTGACAACTATGAGTAGGTACATTTTTCATCCGAATTTGTTGAAAATTTTCAGATTTGTTCAGATTGGCGTGCAGATAATCTCTATGAAAATCATCGCCCCGAAACTGCTAGTAACTACTGCGCATACGCAAACTTGAATTCCTTGTAACAGACATAACTTCTACATTTCCCATATGATTTCGATGAAATTCCCAGGGATTATGCGGGTGGGGTGTAGATGGCCCCCTTTGAAAATCATGGCGCCCAAATTTAAAGTATCTTCTGCGTATCCGCAAACTCAACATCCTTGTAACAGGCATAACAACTAAATTTTTCATTCGAATTTGATGAAAATTTTCAGAATTGTTCTGATAAGCGTGTAGATAATTCCCTATGAAAGTTATCGACATGTAAGTAGATTAGTAAATCTTTGGAATTTGGCTACTTTGGAAATCCATTTCGGACGATATAAAATGTTTCCAGAAGTTTAATTTTTTTTGTATCGTTTACCATCATTTTTGGAATATAATGAATAAGTACATATACCTACTTAATTGGAAAAGTTTTGGAAAATAAGAACGAAGAAAAGATCAAAATATCAGTATCTAAGGTGAAACACCCAAAACCCCTCGAAATAGGCGTTTTCTGGAGTCCTGGCACCTTGCTGAAGCCGGTGATTCGATCCACGGTGGCAAAAAGAATATTTCATAAAATTCCAGAGGTATATTGATTATGTTCCCTGCATTTCATTGTGGTTCCATTATTAAGCCTTGATAGGAACCGAAAAATTGTGTATTTTGTGAACATTATCTCTCCATTCATCCTTACCCATGCTAATTTCGGTACTCTGATAAAGTAATGCTCAATAATAAAGTTGTCTGAGTCAACGAGAAAAAAGAAACATGAAATCGTTTGAGAGTTCAGGACTAGGCAGTACTGTCAGACAGCACCTTATTTTCAGTACATAATCCCCCGTTCCTCACCATTAACACCAATTTCGAAATTCCGACGAAGTAGTGATTGATGTTTTGAATTAGTGTTAGGTATGCACGAAATCTCTATACAATCGGGTTATGAGTACGAAAAAGCCATGTGCCTAATTTTATTTACCTAATTTTGTTAATTTTTCTTACTTTTCTTATGTAAGTAAGTTAGCTGTTCTAACTATTATAATTCTATTATATCTATTTTTACGAGCCATTTAGCTTTTCTAGTATAGTACTTACTTACGTAAGTACTAGGTATACTAGAAAAGCATCCTATGAGGACCCGTGAGATGAATTTTGTGGTAAACTTGTTTTCGGCTGAATGCTGTGTAACTATTATCCGTCTATCTGTAGATATTGAATACTCTATTCGATATAGATACCGTAAGATGAATTTATTGTACACCTGACATTCATGTATGTACATCTGAGGTCATTGGGATTCGATTTTCAGTGGGACACACCGCCAACTACGCAATCGTGCTGGCACAGCTGTACACGAAGGGAGTGTGTTATGGAATCCATCCCTTCATAGTTCAATTGAGAGACGAAGAGACCCATTTACCTTTAAAAGGTGAGTAAAGGAACATAGAAAATAGTTCATTGTTTGTTATACTTCCAGGGTGTCCATCGATCTGGAAAACCGGGAAACCCTGGAATACTGAGGGAATCTTCTACTGTAAAACTCAGAGAATTTAATTTGTCTCCCGAAAAAACCCGGAAAAAGCTTGAGCGAAGAAGAAAAATTCATTTTCATAATGAGATTTCGCTTCCGAATCTACCAAAGTAGCCTTGTTTTCACGTTCCAACGTTGAAAAAAAAAAGTTCTCCAAAGTCAAAACTTCCTCTCATGTTTTATGTTTCAGGCCTTCCTGAACAATTATGGTTCCGTGTCTGTGCGTCTCTCATGAAATCGTTGTAACGAGCTAAACTATACGAAGATATTGTATAGATTTCGACGAAGTTTTCAGGGATTGACGTGTAGATGGTCCCCATCAGAGGAGATTCATTTGAAAAAATTTTAAGAGATTATGCGGATTGTGGTGTAAATGCTTGAACTTGTATTTCTTTGGAACTGTAACAGCCATAACTTCTCTATTTTCCTCCTGATTTCGAAGAAGTTTTCAGGAATTGTGCGGGTTGAAGTGTTTCTAGTGTTTTTTCATTTCGAAATGTCCTTGAAAACCTGAATTTTGAGAAATTATCATCACATTATTTACTCATGTAAGGTTTTTATTCATAACCCCGGAAAAAGACGAATATTGACTCTAGAAAACTCAGGGAATTTTTTTTCTCGGGGGATCGCTGGACACTCATGTCAGTCTATGATTGCTTTACTTAATTTAGAATTTTCATGTTATTAGTTATTTATTATTTAGTAGTAATTTATTTTCACATAACTTGTATGCTATCATGTGGTAAATTTGTAGGTAGGTATTAAATAGCACGTTTACTACGTTTCAGGAATCAAGATCGGAGAAATCGGTTGTAAATTGGGAATGAATGGAACAAATCAAGGTTTCCTGGGTTTTGACAAAGTGAGAATCCCTAGGGACTACATGCTAATGAAGAACTCTCAGGTTCATGCGGTAAGTCCCAATAAGAGAATAAATTCATCCATTCAAGGGGTCCAACAAGACCTGGGCACCTTTCTTAGTGGACTTACATTTTTGAAGCTCTGGTGAGGCTAGTTATTTTTCTTATAATCCAATGTTACCAGAGGTTCATCTAGACAGTTAAACTCATGAGTTGTAACGCACAGGAGAAACAAACTTCAACTTGTGATTACAACTAACCTTATCAAACCACAAGGCAGAACCAAACATATTGTTAAGTAATTCATGCATTTCAGGGGACGTCCCATTAGATAAGCATTAGGTCCATTTAAACCAGTTGGTAACCGATAAAACTGTTTCACTCGATGTAATTTTAGTAGGCCTATTTTAGGCAAGAAATTTGAAGAGCATTTTAAAATCCAAGGTCATCGATACCCAACATTCGAATTCGAGTCCCCCCCCCCCACCAATGGTGCCAGTCTGGCACCAAAGCAGTAATACATCGGAACGTTGAACTTTCATCTGTCAGTTTTGGTAGGCAGTCCGTAGAAGATCACAACCGTATTCAAGGTGAAACACAAAAAAAAACCACGAAATATGCGGTTTATGGTGTCCTAGCACCATGGTGACACCACTATTAGTTCCATGGTGGTACAGAGAATAATTCACGAAAATCCGGAGTCATAATGGGAATTTATCCTCAATTTCTAAGCTTGGGTACAATTAGTAAGCTACAAAGGAGCCCAAATATTGAAAAATCGGATATTTCGTGAATATTCTTCCCCCACTTCTTGATACTCTGGTGAAATAGTGTGCAATGAGGAATTTCACCGAATTCTATTTGCATTTTTCCTGAATAGTTAATGGTGTAGGATAGATGAAAATCGGGTTGATTTCGGAAAATAAGTCTCCTGTTATTTTTGGGAGACAATCAAAATTTATGATTTCAAAAAATAACTGGGAAAACGGACTTATGAACGTAAAGCCGAAACGCTCGCTGATTGGCTGTTCGGATCGCCGTCTCCTCCCATTGTTGCCCGATGGTAAGACGAAATCATGTTATCTAAGAGGAAAGTTATCAAACAAAAACAGGGGAAACCTAATTCTATTTTTTTCTTCAGTTTTTCGATTTCGATCTTTACTGGCTTTTTGTGAAATGTTGCATCTGAGGACTATAGATTTCACGATCTCAGCGCTTCAAGCGGCCATACATGAACTATTCCAGGATGACGTCATCCTCCCGGTTTTTTTAAACGTTCATATTTTCTGCACTGTTTTGCTTATTCGTAAATTAGGAAGTACGGGCTGAAAGTTTGTCGTAGGGGGTTTTTCGAGGCGCTGAATCCAATTTTTGGGTCAAAAATAGGAAATTCCGACATGGTGAAATTCCTCATTCAAAAGATCTCTGAGTCGAACAAAAAAAAAAAACGCAAATCGGTTGGAAATTGAGGCCTGGGCAGAGTTTACAAGATTATGCCCGCAAGCGCGCGCACACACACAGACATACACCTATGGTTTTTTCCTCGTGGATTTGGATTCAGAATGGTCTAAAACGGATTAGTGTTTTTTTTTCTTCTGTTGAGTGTTGTATAACTTTACCCTAGATCAATCGCATAAGGACGCCCAAGTCATGGTGGGACGTCCTAAAAATTGCTGAAAATCGTTAAACATATTTCTCTGAAAATTCGCTTGAATGTGCCTCTTTTCTTTATAGATTGTCTCCTGCCAAGTAAATTGGTAGGTACCTACGCTCTTCCGCAAATAATCATGACTCGTGGTTTTCACTTCTTTCCAGGATGGAACGTACGTGAAATCAGCTAGTGACAAACTCACGTACGGTACTATGATATTCGTGAGGGTGGCTCTCATAAGAGGTGTGGCAGCGTCCTATCTTGCCAAAGCCGTAACTGTTGCTACCAGATACAGCGCTGTCCGACATCAATCTGAGCTCATTCCTGGGTAAACATTACCTTCGATTGTTTGGCTTTTCGATTTTTCATCATTTTGGCTTTTGTTATTAACACAGAATGTGTTTTTGCGATGACCTACCGAAGAAAAATCGTCACGAAAAAGCGACAGAAAAAATCGTTACGCGAATTTTATAATGATATTCACGTGCAACCAAGCCATGGAATGCTGGGTCAATGTGGTCACGTGCAACCAAGTCAATGGAGAATGCTGAAGGCGCCTGAGTGGTCACTGATCAGCTGAGTGAGCTCCAAGGCCATTTTCTCTCCTGTTGAACGCAGGAACCTGAAATTTTAGAGGGCGGGTGAATGGAGAATGCTGAAGACGCCTGAGTGGTCACTGATCAGCTGAATGAGCTCCAAGGCCATTTTCTCTCCTGTTGAACGCAGGAACCTGAAATTTTAGAGGGCGGGTCAATGGAGAATGCTGAAGGCGCCTGAGTGGTCACTGATCAGCTGAGTGAGCTCCAAGGCCATTTTCTCTCCTGTTGAACGCAGGAACCTGAAATTTTAGAGGGCGGGTCAATGGAGAATGCTGAAGGCGCCTGAGTGGTCACTGATCAGCTGAATGAGCTCCAAGGCCATTTTCTCTCCTGTTGAACGCAGGAACCTGAAATTTTAGAGGGCGGGTGAATGGAGAATGCTGAAGGCGCCTGAGTGGTCACTGATCAGCTGAGTGAGCTCCAAGGCCATTTTCTCTCCTGTTGAACGCAGGAACCTGAAATTTGAGAGGGCGGGTCAATGGAGAATGCTGAAGGCGCCTGAGTGGTCACTGATCAGCTGAGTGAGCTCCAAGGCCATTTTCTCTCCTGTTGAACGCAGGAACCTGAAATTTGAGAGGGCGGGTCAATGGAGAATGCTGAAGGCGCCTGAGTGGTCACTGATCAGCTGAGTGAGCTCCAAGGCCATTTTCTCTCCTGTTGAACGCAGGAACCTGAAATTTGAGAGGGCGGGTGAATGGAGAATGCTGAAGGCGCCTGAGTGGTCACTGATCAGCTGAGTGAGCTCCAAGGCCATTTTCTCTCCTGTTGAACGCAGGAACCTGAAATTTTAGAGGGCGGGTCAATGGAGAATGCTGAAGGCGCCTGAGTGGTCACTGATCAGCTGAGTGACTCCAAGGCCATTTTCTCTCCTGTTGAACGCAGGAACCTGAAATTTGAGAGGGCGGGTCAATGGAGAATGCTGAAGGCGCCTGAGTGGTCACTGATCAGCTGAGTGAGCTCCAAGGCCATTTTCTCTCCTGTTGAACGCAGGAAGCTGAAATTTGAGAGGGCGGGTCAATGGAGAATGCTGAAGGCGCCTGAGTGGTCACTGATCAGCTGAGTGAGCTCCAAGGCCATTTCCTCTCCTGTTGAACGCAGGAACCTGAAATTTTAGAGGGCGGGTCAATGGAGAATGCTGAAGGCGCCTGAGTGGTCACTGATCAGCTGAGTGAGCTCCAAGGCCATTTTCTCTCCTGTTGAACGCAGGAACCTGAAATTTTAGAGGGCGGGTCAATGGAGAATGCTGAAGGCGCCTGAGTGGTCACTGATCAGCTGAGTGAGCTCCAAGGCCATTTTCTCTCCTGTTGAACGCAGGAACCTGAAATTTGAGAGGGCGGGTCAATGGAGAATGCTGAAGGCGCCTGAGTGGTCACTGATCAGCTGAGTGAGCTCCAAGGCCATTTTCTCTCCTGTTGAACGCAGGAACCTGAAATTTGAGAGGGCGGGTCAATGGAGAATGCTGAAGGCGCCTGAGTGGTCACTGATCAGCTGAGTGAGCTCCAAGGCCATTTTCTCTCCTGTTGAACGCAGGAACCTGAAATTTGAGAGGGCGGGTGAATGGAGAATGCTGAAGGCGCCTGAGTGGTCACTGATCAGCTGAGTGAGCTCCAAGGCCATTTTCTCTCCTGTTGAACGCAGGAACCTGAAATTTTAGAGGGCGGGTCAATGGAGAATGCTGAAGGCGCCTGAGTGGTCACTGATCAGCTGAGTGACTCCAAGGCCATTTTCTCTCCTGTTGAACGCAGGAACCTGAAATTTGAGAGGGCGGGTCAATGGAGAATGCTGAAGACGCCTGAGTGGTCACTGATCAGCTGAATGAGCTCCAAGGCCATTTTCTCTCCTGTTGAACGCAGGAACCTGAAATTTTAGAGGGCGGGTCAATGGAGAATGCTGAAGGTGCCTGAGTGGTCACTGATCAGCTGAGTGAGCTCCAAGGCCATTTCCTCTCCTGTTGAATCGCAAAAACACATTCTGTGTTCCTATGATTTCATACAGAGTATGGAAAAAGAAATAAACCGGGGGGTGCAGGGGGGCGGAGCCCCCCGCCGAGGCGCAAAGCGCCGAGTTTTATTTTTTGTTTTCTTATCACCCCAAAATTTACAGAAATTGGGTTTGGTAGTCAGCAAACTTTCTGAAGTAGAGATCAATTTTGAATGCGGTATATTCTTTTAAATAATATTTTGTTTATAATTAGTATTTTGGAAAACCTTTTCAGTGAAGGAGAACCTATTATCATGGAGTATTTGACGCAGCAGTACAAACTACTCCCGAACATCGCTGCCTCCATCGGAATGATGTTCGCGTCCCAATGGCTCTGGGACATGTACAACAACGTTACGTCAGAATTGGAACAAGGAGATATAGAACGACTTCCTGAGGTAGGAATCGTGACTGTAATTGTTTACTTTACAACCAACCTAAAAGGTGGGCAGGAACTTTATCTATTGTATCAAAGCGTCTAACAGAAAAACAAAGATTTAAAAAACTGAGGTGGTACCATTTGAACATTGTCTCTTGAGTAAGTCCCGGCAAATAGCTAATACTCCTCTATAATATGGAAGTGTGTTGGTAGGGATCTATGGCCAACCTCGCTCTTTCGCCTAGAAGTGCATACCTACTCATGTTTTACGATATAGCAAAGTGTGTGTAATTTCGGTTTTGGTGTTTATTGTGTCGTAGCTCCACGCCATTTCCTGTTGTTTGAAAGCTGTCAGCACTGCCGACGCTGCTCGAGGTATTGAAGAGTGTAGGAAGGCTTGTGGAGGACATGGATATATGACTTGTAGCAGTTTTCCCATTACTTACGGAATGGTGACCGCTGCTGAAACGTATGAAGGAGAAAACACGGTTCTCTTGCTTCAAACTGCAAGGCAAGTTCATAATTGTTTCGATTTTTTATGTTTTTAATTTCCAGTTTATTAAGCATTGTATAACCTAAGTTTCTTCATTTTAGGTACTTATTGAAGGCTTACAGTATGGCTAAGGGAGGAAATCCTATGCCTCCTACTGTGAAGTATTTAAGCCAGTCTAATCCAATGCGTGTGCCGTGGTCCAACACAGTCACCAGCTTGATTGGAGCTTACCGCCAAGTCGCTCACGGGTAAGCTTTTATTCCATACTGCCTTTTTCATTTATTAGCAAAACATTTTTACTTGTTCAGGTATAGCTTAGCGTCTAAGACATTTATACAGTAGTAGTAGTAGTTCATAAAGTACTTAGTGAGTTAGTGAAACATAAAGTTGGACAATTCTCATGGACATTTTCTCATTCATCAGGGGGGTGCGGTGGGGTAATAACGTACCAGCTGGGTTGGTCTAGGATTTATCGACGTAGTACAATTTTTTTGTACGTACTTATATCAGGTTAGTTACCTATGAAGAATATCAGTGAAGATAATTGCCTCAAGAGCTGGAATGATGCCTTCGCCCTGAGAGCACCATAGTGGGGACTCGCAAAATTTGGTGAACTAATATAACTGTACCCCATGTGGCTTAGCCAGATTAGGCAGGAAGTAAAAGTATCAAGTTGAAAACTGAAGCACTTACCTATCTAAAAACATTGAAGAACTTTTGATTGTATTGCAGGCTCATTAGCGAAACTTACGAAAAAGTCGAACGCCTCGTCGCATCCGGAACACCTTCAGAACTCGCAGCGAACCATCACTCCATTCAACTTGTCCAGTGCGCTGAGGTAATATCATTTATATGAACAACTCCTAAGCTTTTTTCTGAATTCTACTTGCTTTCAATCTCCCATGAAAAGTCTTTAGCTTTATTCGAACCTCGTACCTTTAGACCCCAAATATAATGTCTAATTTTGGTTTCAGGCTCACTGCCGTCTCTTCCTCGTTGAAAAATATTTCGAAGCTGTTAAAATAGCAAAGGTGTCTCAGCAACTCAGAAAGGTCCTCAATGAACTATCAATGTTGTATGGAGTCTACTACCTTCTGAAGGACCTCGGGCTATTTCTGTCGGTATGTTCACTTTGATGAAGATTGTCATGTTTTTTTCCTCGGCTCTTATTAGAATTTATTGATATGGAAGTATAGTATTATTGTAATACTAGCATTATTAAAAACTAAATAGGTAAGCACCCGCCTGATCATCTCGAATTTTTTTTCCCAAGGGAAAAGCGAGGGATATTATGGAATAAATAAAAGAGAAAGAGATTAGAGATATTCAAGATCGATGGAAGTCATTTATCTGACTAAAATGAAATTCATAGGGGACCTTCCTCGGTTCACTCACCATCGCCATCTACATTCTTACCTGAATAATCCAGTTCATAACAATTGGATGAAAACCTTGCAAGTTATGCTTGTTTAAGAAATTGTAAGTTTAGGCAAGCGCAGTGGCCGTCGATGATCCGATTGTGATGAAACTTATTTGGGGTCATCTGCACAATCCCTGAAAATGTATTCATAATGGGGTATTTTGGTGGGTCGGAAATTCAGGTTTTTGACCTCAAATTTGGATTCAGCACCCTTGAAAACCTATATACTACAACATTAAGCCCAATGATACTATAACATGTGGTAGAAAAATTAATTAAAGAGATCACACGTTTGAAAAAAAGGCGGGCCGCTATAAATGCACACACACTAGGCAAGGACTACGCCGCAGACTACGACACGCGCATGTGTGAGTAGAAATTTGTAGTATCCAAGATGTCCTCCAAGGGTTTCTGTGCATGGATACTTTTTCAAAGACAGTTGGCTAGCTACGTCACGATTGGCTAGCTACGTCACACCATTCAAATCTTCAACTTTCCTTAGCTTCTCTGATTTTTTAAAAACATTTTCTCGACGAACAGACCCGATTACCGTTATTCCTGAGCCTTACTCTTTTGGAAAAAAAAATTAAAAAAATTGACTGAAATACCCCATTGGATAAAAACTTTGGTAGCTTGATAGCATAGCGGTCACCATCGAAATATTATCCCGAGCCTACTAGCCCAAACTTCGGTGATCTTACGAAAACCTGTTTATTAGAGAGTTTTCTGCAAAAGTTTGGTCACTAGCGCGGTGACAAGCTAAGGAAAAATGGGTTAAGCGTCTAAGGAAAAAATGTGTGGATGCTAACTTCCCAGTTCATGATGGTTAACCTTTCAACTCGTACTTATGTCGCAGTTTTTGGCCTTGGCAGCCAGTCTAAGAATGCAGTGAGATTTCCTACATAGTAGGTTAACGTGGGATAAGGCTGTAACGAGCTAGTCTTAGCTCATAAACGTGGGCTGGCGAGATCCTACATCACAGGCTAGTTACGTCGTTTCCGAGGTAACTGCGCACACGAACAGTTAGCACGTTCCTTCGCACAAAGCCCTTGGCCCGTCAACAACCTAGCGGCCATTCATTTGAAGCAAACTCTCTATTATACGAGCTAATGGCCGTTAGTACCTGAATGGGTGTTTGTCTCATTTGCCAATTTAATTTGCTTCCTTTATCAAAGAGGCTTGTCCAAAAAAATGTGGGTCCTCCAAAACCAAAATTTTCACTCGAATATATACCCCAGGGACTATAATGTTCAAGCAGAACCGCCACGTTCAAAAGCTGAACCGCTTCTCAGCTCAGCAGCTGACCCGAAACCGGTCTCCAATAAAGAGAATTTCATTAGCAGAAGAGTCTCGAAATTGTTCTCTCCTGAATAAAGGCCTTCTATAGCATCCAGGCCCCAAAGGTGCAAACCCTCAGCACTTTTTTTCTTCGTCACTTATGATCTCTTTATTTCTTAATATTGGGTTTAAGGCTTTTTAGGGTGCTGCATCAGAATTTGTTTAGGGCCAGAATTAATCCTGGGAACATAAAGTAGCCTACAAAACGTGTTAAACAATTGGGAAAGAAACGAGTAAAACTGGTAAGATACTGGCAAAACCTTCTTGGCCTAATACAGGCAAAACCGCGTGTGACATTCTCAAAGAAACGGACTACTCAACTCATCCATGCCTAAAACGGTTGTCAGAATACTACTTGTGGGTCCAAACTTCCCTCTTTGATATCATTTGACAATGATTGGCAAATAAACAACTTAGCTTCTGCGAAATGTAAATGGAAGATACCGTACGGATCGTGTGCTACTGTGAATCACTGGGTCGAATTAGATACATAAAATCCTTAGAAGTGTCCTGATACTGTTTCTAAGGTGGCCTACACCAATCTTCTCTGATTTTCTAAAAAGTGGAGAGAACTAGTTTTCAATAGTCCACTATCGTTAGTCTGGAGGCATTCCTCAAAAGACCTCTCTAGGTCTAGAGGCTGCTGTCATCAGTTCACGTCAGTCACCGTTAATAAGAGATTTCAAAAAAATCTGAAATTGTGTTCAAAAATGTAAAATTCTGACCCTTTGAAATACGTCATAACTTATCTTGAATGTGTTCTGTTACAGTATTCTAACGTCCGTGTCTCAGACGTCGCGACTATAGAAGAGTGGCAGAATTCGCTTCTCGCTGCATTGCGCCCTAACGCAGTCTCTATCGTCGACAGTTTCGACATCAGTGACGAAATTTTGTCATCGCCTCTGGGAGCTTACGACGGAAACGTTTACCAAAGACTCATGGACGAAGCAATGAAAAGTCCCCTCAACAAACAACCCGTCAACGCTTCGTTTGAAAAATATCTCAAGCCTTTCCTCAAGAGCAACATGTAACCTCATATATTTCCCAGAAACTTCAGTGATTTAAAAGACTCCGCTCATTTTTCGGACTACTGACTAGGTAGCACCCGCTTTTAATTTTTGTACTCCAATTAATACCATTGTAAGTCCTCAAGTACCTACCTAGTTATATAATTTTTATATCAACTACTTGATCTTCACTGGAGATCTGACCCGTCTTTCTATTTGGACGGATCCTATTGAACCCTTTCAAACATCACTCTAAGGTTCCATAATTTGTATCTGTGTCTATGAATTTTATTTTCTAATTGAATTTTAGTCTGATTTGCTTTCTTGTTACCTAGTACTTACTGAAAAATGAAACTTCACTAAATCTTTTGTATCACATTAAATTACCATGACCACTTGTTACAGATTTTATATTTTTTGATTTGTTGGAAACAATTCAGTTATTTATAGGTGTTTATTTTACAACCTAGGTAGCGAAAGCAATATATTCCTGTAGAATATTGGCAAGGTGTGGGCTAATTTTTTCTGTGATTTAAAGGTAGGTACCTACATATTATACTACGTGATATACTTATTATGTAGGTACCTATTTATTGCTAGACTAAGTTTATGTTCTATTGGTAAGATTACTCAAGTAGATAAGTGCCTACAGTGCCTTTCTACGCATGCGATTTTTATGGTGCATTACACGAACAACTTGTTATTAGGTTATGAATGTTGATTATATTGTTGTATAAGACTATATTGTTGTATTTTATCAATGAAGTGGAATTTGGAAATAATGGACTTGTTAATAACATTCCCACGCTAAACTCCCATCCTTTTCCCTAGATTTACAAGTAGTTTCTGTGTTTTTAAATTTTCCTTTGAGTAGGAAGTGGCACGCCATAAAAAATCAATAATAATAAATATACGATAATGGGAATGACGTCAGGACATGAGAAAGGAAGGGTGTGGGAGAGATGAATGAAAGGAAGTGCCCCGGAGGAGTGGTGATACCACGAAGTACACCTGCCAAGATGCCCAACTCGAGTAACTCCGTGGCACTTTTGCCGCACTATGTCAAGGTCGTGGCCATGACCCTGATGTTGCTGGACACTCATAAGCTTGAATATTGCTTGCCGCAAGTCCATTTGCTTATTTTGGCCCGCCTGGTCAGCTTCTTCCCTTGGTCGCTTGGCTTGTGGTACAATCTCTCTGTCTCTACATATCAGAAGCTAGATGACTATGCACCTTCTAATGCTATAAAAACCTGCTAAAAATCAAAATTTGACGCCAAGCTAATGTAAATGTATTCAAAATTAAATGTCTAACCAGTCTTCTTATTCTACACCAAAATATCTGTCCAAAACTGTTCTTATTTTCATATCAAAACGATCCCCGAAAGTGCTGTTTTTCGGCCTACTTTGAATTGACTGAAAATCAAAGGTAATTTTGCCAGGCGTTTTCCATTTTAAAATGAAAAATAAGAAAATTGAAATCCCTCTATTAGTGGTATTACTACAACCAGTAGGTAGTTGAATGTAGAGAATAATGGGCCACTTCATTGTACTAGGTTAACCGCAGAGTAAACTCATATTTCCTTGTCAATAAGCAGTTGAATTCACTGGATTT
Source organism: Apolygus lucorum (assembly GCA_009739505.2). NCBI lineage: Eukaryota > Metazoa > Arthropoda > Insecta > Hemiptera > Miridae > Apolygus > Apolygus lucorum. Next base: position 37,658,163 of record CM019177.2, on the reverse strand, counting down.
AAAATAAATTATGGGAGCCAATAAAAGTTTGAAGCATCACACTAGCTTCGATTATTTCTTCCGAGTCTACCAAGGTAGCGAAAGCATTTTTTTCTCTTTTCAACGTTGAAAAAATTGTATTTTTCCAAAATCATAATTTCCACTCACGTTTCAGACCTTCCCGAACAATTTTGGTTTCGTGTCTGTCATGAAATCCTTACTACAGCCATAACTTCTACATTTCTCATCCGATTTCGATGAAATTTTCAGGAATTGTGCGGGCTGGCATGTAGATGGTCCCCCATGAAAATCACGGCCCCCAAATTAAGCCTCTGCGCATGCGCAAACGTTAAATATCCTTATAACACCTACATTTTGTTCTAATTTGATTGTTCTAATTGGAGTATAGATGGTCCCCTACGAAAATCATTTCTCCAAGACTGATAGTAGCCACTGCCCATAACTTCTACAATTCCCATCTATTTTCGACGAAATTTTCAAGAAACATGCGGATTGGGGTGTAGACCCTATATATGTAGACTAACCCTATAGGGTTAGTGCATGGTACTTGGAGATTGATGTTCTGAGATTAACTACTATGCATCGGATCATCTATACAATCGGGTTATGGATACGAGGAAGCTAAGTGCCACACCCACTTGCCAGACTTTTTTATGTTAACGACCAAAATTTGCGAGGCACATTGAGATTTTCAAAATCCAAAAATCACTGAAGATTTTGATTGCGGTTTCTAGAAGAATTTACTCTTTGAAACCTAATAATATACATAGTATATTGGCAAGAAGTAGGTACCTATATCCGAAATCGGAGCTTAGTTTCCTGTAACAATAGTTTTTATAGTAACCTGCACAATTTAGTTCTTTAAAATCGTGTTATTGTTTGTCCTTAGCCGCGTCTTTGACCCACCCCTAGTGATCAACCGTAAGTCCTTGAGACGAATTTTGCGAGGAAATACAATCTTCTGTTGTGGGATGGATCTTTCAACGCGACTGATGGCTCAAGAGTGGGGAAAACTCATCTCCTTGGTTAGCGAGCTGTTAGGTCGATAGCGCCTGACTGTGGAGTGCCGGGAGTCAACCGGCATGAGCACCAGAATCAACTTCGCTCTCTCATCGCCTGCTTCCTGCATAATGTTCAAGGTATGTTCCTTTATGGTATTTCAAGTCAAACTTATTGTAATTTTATGAATTTTTAATGTCATTGAATATTTTACTTTCTTCTACTTAATTTGTTACTACTAAAAACTCGAGTAATCCCATTAATCCCTCAATCAGTTAGATAGACTCCTAATATCTAATTCGAAAAAATATTCTTAAGTTTGCCATGAACTCCAGCTTAGTACGAAAGCAAAAGGTGGTTGGCGTTATTTAATCTCTATACGAAGCCATTCGGTATAAATCAATTTGTTCTGCAAACCTACCTATTACTTACCTACCTTTCTTAATTTAAGGTATGATAGAACTCTGGCAGCGGTATTATACGATTTTTTCCGCAAACTACAAAAATAACGGCTTGTTTTAGACACCATACTGGCGCTTATCGGCCATAATTTTATAATTTTTCGAATAGGAACCCACATTTTTTTGCGCATTCGGATTACACAGGGAATATTTTTAGAATTTTACTTATATTTCAATGATGTTTCCTGTCTTTTGAATTTTTCAATGCTAAAAAAATGCGAAATTCACCTAAAATGCGAAAAATCAAATTTAGCGATCAAAGCTCAAAGTATGAAGTAGGTACAATTTTTATGTATTTTTTAAATTATCATGAATCGTGCGATAGTCCCATGTTCTTGAACCACTTGTCAAAATTTCAACTTCTATATGAAATTTCTAAAATGATTGGTTTATCTTGATATATGATGAAATTGTAAATCGAAAAACTGACAACCGCTGTAGGTATTTAGCTTATAAAAAAATACATTACCTACTGACTGAATTTGATTTTTCTCATTTAGAGAGTTTTTGAACACCAAGAAGTCCGAAGTGATGGTTCATTCAGACAATCATGAAATTCCTCATAGAATCCAAATCCCTCAGGACAAAAATGTGAGGTTTAAATTTTGGAATTCACGAAAACCAGGTAGGTACCGTGCAGAACGGATTCTTTTATCATGCAATAAATAAATACTGAGACACCTTTCATACTTTCCTACTCATTTAGCTGTGTTATCACAAGGTAAAATGGTTAAATGTGTTTTGGTCAATGTTAATGTTCTTTTTGTCCCAGTTTTTTGGAATGCAACCCAAAATTTTTTTTAAACTGAATTTGTTATTAAAGGGTATTTGAAATAATTTGGACTTGAAAATTACTCATCTGTCTCATAATTTCATTTCATGCCTACATACTACCTGTTTCCCGTCATCAATATTCGTTATCTATTTGTTTACCTACGTTCATTATCAATTTCACCCTACCTTCTTCATTTCATGCGAATTCCGATTATGTGCGGGTGTCATTTCATGATTTCAGCTAGATATCTATACGTGTAATATCATACCTATCTGGTAGAACGTATGTTTATTCGTTCATGAGAGCATTAAACCACTCATCTTTTTATATTTTAAAGAATATAAATGCGTTTTGGTTCATGTTATGACCGGTCAAAGAGAGTGCAAACTTTGATTGCTGTAGTCAGAGAGTTACGATACGTCGGGCTATACCTAATAATTAGGTACAATTATTATAATATTACCGGTTGGCAAGGTTTCGGCCTGAAACACGGTTGTGAATTTCCATTCCTCTGATAACATCCCCTCCCCCCATTAAAATAAATTTTGTTTTCTTACTACTGAATACAACTAATAAAAAAACCTTGTAATTGTTATTCCTTCGACCCAAAATGTCCTTTCGAATTTCAGAGCTATGAACAATTCATTTCAGTTCCGTGTCGGTGGATGTCGTTCCATGGTCAGTTTCACAGGGAAAAACTCTACAGAATTATTATGGTGCAATTCAGTTAGAATTTTGAGCTCTTTTTCACCCAGAGAGTCCCTATGAAATTTCATTGAAGTTGGGCCAATAATAGGTAATTACGTAACATTTAAGACATGTCATTTTGGGGGAGATAGTAAATATTGTTCAGCTCCATTACAAATGTTCAATGTTGAACATAGTATTATTTATTTAGGTAGGTTATTTCATCAAATAACTAACAATAACATGAAGCTAGGTCCGCCACAATCCCTAGTATTCCTAGACGGCGGTTCAGTTATACCATTAGGCAAGAATTAAGGCATTAGCAAGCGGGTTTTATCTACCTTCCTATTACTTCTAGATAAAGATCCTGGAACTACCCTTTACTTTACGTTACTTGACCCAAGAAACCAGAAGTTCGAATTCAGTAGCCCACTATACTGAATATTCAGCCCATTAGTTTGAGGAAATTGCATTGGCCTTGAATTCTCAATAGTGCCAATTGCTTATGCGCTCTGATAGTCGTGAAAAAATAATTGAGATACAGTTAGATTTTTAACAACTGACAACTCGTATTTTGATTTTCTTCTCGCGAGGAAAATCTAAAACAAAATTGGAAACAATACAACGAAGTCTAACAATTTATTGGAACGGCAGATGAAAGTTAATAGAAGGATTCGACAACGAGAGAAACTAACCAGAATTCTGAAAGTTGAACTGCATTTTGTAGTGAGATGAAGATTAAACACAATATTGAGTTGAAAGTGGAGTTAAACAGACGGTTATACAGAATGCATGAGGTGGAATGAATTATTCATAGCCTTCTCGAGGAACTAGAAACTTTACTTCCTTACGGATTTGCGTGGCCCCTAACACTAAATTAAAGGAGCTCTATTCCGTTTCTCTTAGGTGGTCAATGAACTTGGTTTACATGATTTGTATAAATTTAGAACACTTCTTGTAGGTATATCCCTACCAAACATAAGAGACCTATTCTGTTTATGAGTTGATATGTTTGAGCTGGTTAAGTAATTGAAAATTATTTTGGTAAGCACTTTTGGAAACTCAAGTAGCTTTTGGGGATACTACTCGATACCGAAATCGATTCCTTACTATTTTTAATTCAATAAGTACTGTCTAAGTAAACCAAACACGAACTAATTACAATGTTTGATGATAACCTAAGTAACGTCTTGAACACCGTCGTTCGTTGTTGGTCTTACTTATCCATTGATTTGTTACACTGATCCAGATCGGTTGTCGAGGGGAAAACTCAAATATTTACATCCTAATGACTGAAAACGTGAACCAGTTGTTAGGTAGGTACTTTGCTGTCTTATGTTGTTCTCGTGCTCCAGAATACGGAAATGAAAAATGCAATAGACAGTTTTTAGAGTCATTCACTCCATTCCACCCGTTCGATTGATAAATTATTGTGGGAATAATACGCATGCCCTGAATGTCTGAGATTGGGTGTATTTTTTTTATCGACGTATTTACACGTCTGTCTGGAGATACCCGGAAGACAGAATCGGAAGCCACATGATTACCCTACTTTTTAGAGGGGTCACGAGTTAGAGGTTTACAAGTTGACTTAACTTTATTTTATTTAATTCCTTGAACTCCTCGTGGAGTATACGACGTCCGTGAACAGCCTCCATCCACCTCTATCTATGTCTTCCCAGCGCGTATGATCTTTTTCTGGATTGATCGTCTCCGTCTCCCCGTGTCATCCTGGTCTGCGCTCATCTTGGGGATTTCGGTTCAGCGCGTCTTTTGGTTTATTATTTTCAATAATGAACCTTTGGAATCGACCAAGAAACAAATTTTAAGTCCCCCTCAAAATTTTTTGGTTTACGTTTCAAGGAACGTAGAATCCGAAAATCGAATAAAAATTTGGCCGTCCGTCCGCCTTACGATAAATCAGAAACACGAGCGTGAATCGCAAAAGAGGCCTAATCTTCGTTCAAATTTTAGCTGACCGAAATGCGATCGATGTTTTTCTTCATGTTGGTTGGTGGTAACAATGGCAAAATCGTATTCTTTGCAGACGAGTGATATAGAAAAACTATTGTGTAATAATTTGCAGCATTTTCTATGGCATCGGCTTTCCTGAGGGTGTGCTCGATCCACTTCCATTTCGTGCGAAGGATTTCGGTGGTAATTTTCCTGGCGAATTGCAGCCTAGAGATTATTGCAGCCCTTATTGTCAGAGGCCATCAAATTTTCATAATGCGCCTGAGACACCGGTTCACAAAGGCTTGTAGCCGGTTGGTAATTTCTTGGATGAATTTCCAGGCCTCACATCCTTACAATATGACGGTTTTCACATTCTATTAAAAATACGTATCTTGGTGTGCCTGGAGAAGTTTCCGTTTTTCCAAACCTAGTACAGCCGAAAACAAGGCCCATGGTTCTAAGCTTGACTTTTGTCTGGCTGTCAACACCCTTCGTAATTATACTGCTCGGATACACAAAGGAGTCGACACCCTCCACATTGTCCCCACACAGCCACAACATATCTTCCACTCGCGGCTTAATCGCATCTCTTTTGTTTTCCTCGTGATGGTCTTCAGGCCAACTCCTTTCGCAATATTGTCAAGAACTGACAGCTTTGCCTGGGGGTCACTGAATCTTTGGGCCAGTAGGCAGAGGTCGTCCGCAAAGTCGAAATCTTCCAGTCGGTCCTGCAGTGTCCACTGGATTCCCAATTCCCTCGGTCATCCCCTCATCGCTGCTTCGAGGACAATAAAAATGAGCGTCTGCGAGAGCAAACAATCCTGTTTGATGCCAGTCCCCATCTTAATTGGCTTGGAAAGCATTCCTTCGTGGACTACCTGGCGCTCGTGGTCCTCATACATGGCTTTGGAAATACCCGGGATATTCACGAAGTGGTTACTCATAAATAATTTATGATTTATTATTGTTATTTATGATATTTATGATTGATACATTAATTATTATTGTAGTCATTAAAATTATTGCCAACGTTACAGTAAGAGTGGAGCGGACAAAATTACAATTTCTTGCGAACATACCATATTTACCAACTGTACTAAAAACATAATCAAAAAATCTACGCTTCTGAGTAAAAACTTGGGAGAAAAATAACATTTGTGTTGGTTGCTCGGCCGACAAATACGTTTGTGTGATTTTCAATCGATCTCAATTTTCAAACTCAGTATGGACATAACAAAGGTTTATGGAATGACGGATAATGAAAGATTTACCAATTTTCCTAAAGGATTAGTGTACCATAAAAACGTATAATGTAGGTTAGATTAGAGGGAAAAGATTCTAATCAAATATAAAAAATAAATAAGATTTATTACTAAATGTCTAGTTATTGAAGATATTTAGATCTAATATACCAGATATTATTTATATCATAGTATTTTTATTTTTTGTTTGAATTATACATTTCATTGAGTATACTATTTTTGGGTTTGAATTTAAACAAGAATTCATCCTTTTCAGCTCAGACGTCCGAGTAGTTTGTATGGAGTGAGCGGAAGAAAGAGCTTTCGAAACCGAATTGACGTCATAGGTGGTATTCCTCTTGTTCGTTTCTCACGTACACATTTGAAAAGTTCGAAACTCTGGGTTCATAATATAAATTTAATCAATTTCGTATGCCCGTGGTGTAGGTAGTCGTCGTAGTCGTCGGTGTAGGTCGGAACGTGCACGAAAGCGGTCCTTCACAAAGATGAAGGGTAGAGGCGCGCAAAGGGCGTAAAGGTAACATGTAAACTTGGCGCATCAAGTCGGTTGACCTTATAGGGCGAACGTCTGAAGTTAACGCGAGTTGCCACGCGAATCTCTGTTGCTCTGAATGCCAAGGTCGACATGAGAAAGGCAATAGTATACTCACGTGTCATATTTGTATTCCAATGTTATTTTCTACTTATAGTTTATTATATTCTGATTAATATTTTCCTCTCCCAAGCCATGAATATGGTGTGACTAGGGAACCAAAATACAAACAAGAATTCTTGGCGATATTTTGTATTTTCTGATGTCAGGTGAATTTTAGTCACCTCTCTGCAGTGGCCGATCCGGCAATCTCACCTCTCTGTGTGAAGTAAACGTCCATTAATTCTATCGGTCCATTTTCGTACCTTAATGATGGCGTATAATTCACCGCTACTCTGTTCCTGCTGAACAGAGTTAAGTCCATTTTTTGATGAGGTTAATATTTTTTGTCTTTTTTCGATACTTACTAAATGTTAATGCAAGTAAGAAACCAAAATGGAGAGCGATTTACAATCATGTTCTGATCACTTAATGGATAGTAGTCGGAAACACGGCCGTGAATCGCCATTACCTTTCCGACGATTAACTGTCCGAAACAAAGAAGTGAATCGCTTTATTGCAGTTTGGTAGATTACAAGTGATTAGTATTTTTTAAAAACGCATTTAAAAATAACGATTTTGCTAGACGCATAGAATGCTTTACAATTACCCTACAGGAGCTAACCAGAAACTGCTTCATAATATCGAAGTATGATACCAATTTCGATACTAAACACTCGTGAAAGGCACGATACAGAAAACAAAAGACCACTAAAAAAATTACTCTATTGGAGGGGTTAGAAGGAAGTATTTATAATCTCATAATTTTTCTTCTGATAAACTTTATTTCTTTCTCACGGCTTAGCTGGTAACTTTACCAAACTGTAAAGAATAACGATAGAATTCTTAACTAAACATCCTAGGGTTGAATTCGTGATTAAGGGCTGTAAAAATAATGCACAATTAGCGGAACTAAAGAGATCTCGTGCCAAGAGCTTCATTAGATTTAATCAAATGCGATCTATTCAAAGCACGCAACGAAATCAACCTTTCAATCAAAGCTTTAAATTGGATTTAGCCAAAGAGCGGTTGCGTTGATCGGCGGTGGTAAAACTAGTCCATTCCTCATACAAGGAAATCAGGAACAATTGGGATTTTTAAAGATTGGTGAAACTTCCGTTCCAGTATCATTATAATAAATTATTAAACTAAAAATAACAGTGACTTTTGAATGATTGGGCAAGTATCACGTACCCCTGTGAAATCTATAAGGGACCATTTGGAATCTAAAGCGCACTGACCTCAAAACATTTTATGAAACGCTGCAAATTATTACACAAAGGTTTATTATTTTTCTGTATAAATCACTCGCCAGCAAAGAACACAACTTTGCCATTGCCCCTACCTACCAACCATATTTTCGCTTCAGAATCAAGTTTATTTTGAAAAAACAACACTTCGGACTCAATTCGGAGAAATAAAAAGTTGTGGGTGCCTTCATTAGGAAATTTGATTATTGGTTGCTAAGGATGCAAAACGAGAACAACTTAAGAAACGAACAACGATCGCATTTTGGTCAGCCACAATTTGAACTGAGATTAGGATTCTTTTGTGATTCACACTTGTGTTTCTGATTTATCATAAGTCCAACCCTTAAGTTCTCATAGGGAGCAAACGGTTTGTCCTACAAAGCTCCGGGTGGTCTCATTAGATTCTAAAATTTCAATACTATCTTAAATTTATGGAAAAACGACACCTTTATATCTAAATTTTTTGAGCTAGGGCGTTTTGAAAATTTCAACCCTTAGAAATTACTGGCATCAACCAAAAGCTTCGAGCCACAACTAGACCCCAAATGGAGCCTGTATACCAAATTTCATCAAAATCGGTCCATGAGAACTGAGGTAAGTGCCGCGTACGGCCGGCAAAATTTTTATTAGATTTTCGGATTCTACGTACCTTGAAACGTAAACCAACAAATTTTGATTGGGGGGGGGGGGGGGTAAAAATGTTTTTTCTTGGTCAATTCTAAAGGTATCTGGGGTTTCTGGGTATTGAAAATAATAAACCAAAATCGGAGGGTGGTTTCGAATAATTAAGATAATGGATTAATGGATGATACGTTATCAAAGTTGCTCAAAAAGCAAAAGTCTCTGAGTTTTTTTTTACAAAACTGCTCATTATTATTTGGTACATGGCACTTTCCTTACCATGGACCAACATTTATAAAATGCTCTATCCTTCAATATTTTTGAGCAAAATCTAATGTTGATGGGTATTTTGTACGACAATACTATAGTAACCTATTATAGTAAATAAGAGTATGAGTGTTGTCAACTGCCTGAATGTTCTGAAATTATTAGGTATCTACAATAAACGATGATGGGTCTTGAAAGTAGTATGTCGCTCAATAAAATGTAAAATAAATGTGAGGCAGCTCCTTAACGTGTAAACCAACAAGACACGGTGATTTGACAAGCTGAGGTAGGGAAAGAATTGGAGATCTCTTCCGTGTTTGTAATTTTGTGTGACATGAAAAGAGGGGAGCATGGAAACGATTCTCTAAATGAAACAAGGGTTGTAGGAAGAGAGTGTTCACCGGGTTTCTATAGATCAGTGAACCTCTGGCTTCATGAAGGATCGGATCTAAAGTGAAATTAGATAACGAGTGTCGAGAAAAGCACTTTTTTCTAAGCATCACGATGAAACCTACGAATTTCTTGAAACGATTTTTCTTTCCCATCAGGTGAGTTGATTTGGCCATTTTCAAAAGGCTTTCTATGTTCTTAGTGTATAGTAGGAAGAAGTGTGGAGAAAAGCAAGGTTATGCTGTCATGTAGGTACCTAAAAGGTCGTACTCCATTAACGTGGCTATTATGTTCTATTCCACCTGAGAATGTCTCATGGACGTTTATGGTCAATATTCTGAAGCACTGTTCGGTTGTAGCTATTGAGGACAACCGAAGATTGATGAAAACTTCTTTGCGATAGAATATCGTTTTCATTTTGGGACAATTTGTTTATTTGGAACCAAGTAGGTAGTTTGTGAATAGAGTTTCACTCCATCTTTTTGTGGAGACAGGATGAAGAACCCCCCCCCCCCCTCAATTTGTTGCATGAGTGGAGGATTGCAATGAAGACTCGAAGGAATTTCCTCTTTCTCAGTAGAATGTCCAAAGTACCCAATACGAGCCATGCAGGTGATTTTCTCTCCAAAGAACTCCTTCCGAGTCAACCTATGCAAGTCGAGTAGGTTGACCAAACAATAAGGCCTTCCTTGGCTTTGTTGGTTGTAGCCTTACAATAAGGCTTTCTTTGTGTTTATTATTTTCAATAATGAACCTTTGAAAACAAGCAAGGAAAAATGAAAAATTTGTACCCCTTAAGGGGTTTCTCTTTGCCTTGTTCCCATGGACCGGTTTTGAGGACATTTGGTAGTTAAGCTCAATTTGAGGTCTAGTTGTGTTGCAATGATTTTGGTTATTGTCAGTCACGTCAAAGGGGTAACACGTGGGGGAAAACTGACAAAACGCCCTAGCTCGAAAATTTTCAAAATGCAGGTATTGTTTTTCATTAATTCAACATTTCCTAAAATTTTAAGAATTTCTTTACACTATCTAGAGCTAAGTGGAATCAACCGTTCGCTTTATGAGGATAACATTTACCTAATCAATGAATTTTCCGTGAGGTTTTTTTCATCAATTCAAGATCTTGTTAAATTCATAGAAACGAATGATACCTACCACCCAGACGATCAAAAATATTTATTATGAAATTCTTTTGGAGACGTGGGTCCGAACAATTTTGATTCCATGTCGGGAATGCTCCTTGTCTTCTCATGATATACCAAATCCACCAGTCAAAGTCAAAACCGTCTATCCCTCACGTGTAAATGGTACCAGACACCAAATAGAGGAATATATTGGGGATTCAATAGTAGTTATTTTTGATAATGCACCATTCTCATGTTCATTTTCTGTTACAACCCGGCACTCCGTATAAAGAGGGAGGTTTTGAGAATTATCGGTCCCCTCTGTTTGTGTCGAGAGTTATCGAGGGACGTCAATTTATCCTTCAGTCTAAACGATTGTCAACCCCGTTGTTGCGGTTGTTTGGGGTTGTTTCACCCAGAAAAACACCGTCACGCACCCAAACCTTCGTGTCTATGAGTCAGGAGACGAGCTGTGGCATCACACTATTGACAAACGTCAACATTTTCCTCAGTTGCGTGTGATTGTTCCATTCTCGGTGAAATCCCCCCTTTATGGGTGCATTCTCAATAAGCTCGTTGTTTGTAAAAATGTATTGATTGATGTATTGTCGTACACCCACTGCATGCGGTTGGCTATCGAAAAAAATATTCATTTTAATATCCAGTTTTTGAAGTCGGTTGAGACACGGTTGTGTTTTACCCTGTAATAGATTTTTGTTTCATGGCGTAAACATTTAAATTCACTAAATTAACATTTTTTCACGTTGGGAAGCTCTGAATTAGTGCAGAAGTCAAAAAAGTATTTCCTTTAAAATCAAAAACTTTCTCGCATTCATAATAGAGCTAAAATAGAGCGTAAATTTTGGTACGTATTCATCTGTCTGACGGTTTGCTGTATGCCCTATGTTAATCCTCCGGGCAAAACTATACACAATTAGGGTTCAAGGAAATTGTTGGGTTACGCTCTAGTTCCCCTACAAGTTCTTTCTATTGGCAATGTTACAGTGTGTATGCTCACAAGTATCAAACGTGATTTTCCTGAATATCAATTTATCACGACATCATGCAGACCCAATTTTGTTCAAACTTGAAGGGCTGTTGGGAGTTGGTTCTAGAATGCGATTGACTGCGAATTTCTTAGAGAGCCAATTAATGGGAGAATTATATTTTGAAATAGCAACATATTCTGATGTAATATTCTCATTCTCATTTCGGAGGCTCGTTTCGATCTGTACTGGATTAGTTACAATTGTTAGAACAGATCAGATATTAAGACAATAAAATATGAAAAATGTCACTACTTAACTTCCCAACTTGTTTTATTGACCGACTTCAACAGCGCCGAAAGGCCCCGGACAAAGGAGGTCTCTCTTTTCAATTAAAATTTTTTCCACATCAATTTCATAAAATAAAGATTTAAAATGTGATCTTAAAATTCATTATAAAGTTTTCAACCCGATTTTTGTTGCAAAGAAATTCATTAATATTGGCATGTAATCATGTATGGAGATAAATTCAGAGTGCACCAAAGCCAGGGCTCCAATTAGTTACCTATATACGCTCAAAAACACTAATATAACAGTTTTACGTTGCAGATGGATAATTTAATTTTAAATGTTCTACTTCTGTAAAAACTTCACTCCGCTTGTACGAGTAATATATTGCTGTAATGGAAATTTATGGAAATATCAGCGGACAGATTGAAGTATGTTCCCATGCTGAATATTGAATACTTTCCGTAAAACTGTAATTACGTTTAAAACTATCTCACGAAATCGTCGTACCTTGCTGAGACCTCACGTATGCATCATGGCAAACGGGAGTAAACAACCTCTGCAAGCTAACCACCTGTTTCAATACCGTTCGGGGATCGGGGTTATTTAGCGGCTTTCCGTACCTACCTATCTTAATGAATCCGCAGAAACCTTGCAACTTCCAGGGTTGCCTGGTTCATCCAATCTCCCGGTTTCGGAGGTTCTATTTAAGTTAGAATGGTAATCGCCGGGTAGCACGAAAGAGGCGCGCTTACGGGATTAGCTCTGCCTAGAAAACCCTCTAAGTTCATCATCCGGCTCAAGTGCAAGGTTATTTTGATCGTTCGAGTTATCACGTGTCGAGGTATGTTCACTGCTAGTAAAGTACGGTTCGTTTTTGTCATGCAACCAGATCAAGGAGTAAAGTGAAAGGCAGTTGTTCTTGGATAGGTTAATGGGTGAAATTCAAATACTGAATTAGTATCAGATGACTGGTTGTCAAATGAAATTTGAAATGAAGATTTGGATTATTATTAATGTTATTATTGTTATTACTAATGTAGGGTCGTTGGACATGTACGTCAATACCTAGTGAAAATACGGACGGACGGAAAATTTTTTATTCGATTTTCGGATTCTACGTACCTTGAAACGTGAAACATCAAATTTTGAGGGAGTTAACCATTTTTTTTTCTTGCTCGATTCCAATGGTTCATTATTGAAAATAATAAACCAAAATATAATTAAATCATAACAAAATTCCATCTTCATATCGATTAGTCTGAATAAGGAATTTACGAATTCGAACCAAGAAAATTGACACTACTACTCTGGAACGCTGTAAACTGTAGGGACTGTCACATGGCTTCTCTTCAAATTAGTGAGCAGAATTTTACCATCAAGGGTTGATAAGCGCACCTCAGTTCAACCTGTGTTGGTGTGGGTAAATTGTGGGTAAAATGTATGGGGACAGACACTTACAAGCTTCTTCATCTCTTTCTTTCTTTTGAGTTGTTGGAAGTTAAATGTCTAAATTTTGGAGGATACTTCCATCATCAGAGTTTGATGAGGACTGGCACTAAATGGTGTCCCATTTCAACCTGTGACAATTCAAGTAAAAGTCCCAGTTTGTAAAATTTATCTAGACAGACACTTAGTGGAGTCTTCCTTAAGCTTTTACTAACTGGGATGGCAGGAGATGGAGGCCAGTCGTGACTAGGATGGGGCCTACAAATTATGTTCTTCTACTTGCCATAACCTACATAGCTGCTAAATCGTGATCACCATTAGATCGAATCTCCGTATAGCCAGGAAACTGGAATAGAGAATTCGATCCACAAAGGCCTGTGAGGACTGATAATCAATAGGATCGAATATTTCCACGTTGCAATAATGTATAAATTACTGATCCAATATTGTGTAATGATTTCATCTGTGCACTTCATGCTGTTTCATACAAAGATTATATCTACCATTTACGAGTAGAAGAAGGGTGATCTTATCAGCTGGGTATCAACACAGTTTTATATGAAACACGATTCTGATTTGTATACAACGAAAGTGGTGAAACATGTTCGCTAACAAATCGAGATTTATATCGGTGGAATACCCCCTCGATGTAGCTGTTTGTTGTGATAGTGATCATAACAGACTTCTTGCAACTTGCAGATACCAAAATCCCCTTGGCGCTCCGCCTGCCAACACCTAGCCATTCTTTGCAAGGTCGAACCAACGGCTTTTGTTGGCCTGGTATTCCAAGCACCCATCGATGAGCCCGATTGTTCGTGACATTGACTGATAAATCGTCCCATTTGAAAGCGTCGTGAAAAGATTAATAGTGCCGCACTACGTCTATACACTTGCTCTCCTTTACGATCATATGAGAGCTAAGAATATTTTGCACGCTCGAGATAAGCTTTGAGGAACACAGTATTATTCAAGAAGTAGGCGATTTCCTCTTTTGTCTCTTTCAAGGTTCTAAGACACACTTTAGAACCTCAAATATATAGAAGAAACTATTTTTCTTCTTCCTTCTTCTTCTCTTCTTTTAAGAGACTATAATTCATCAAAAAGTTTGAATCAGAGACGAGGAACTATGGTAAATATTCAGAGATAAAGCATAAAAATGTTGAATTATATTTAGAAAATGATAATTGAATGTGGAAAAACCATTATGATTTGAAAAAGGAGTATTTAGAACGTTTTCTAGTTCCACGAAAATAATGTGTTACAATGGGTTAGGTCAAGAAAGAATTTCTTGTTCGTCAGTGATGATGAGCTAACCGTTGAAATTGATCTAACTTGGTAACTCATTAATTTTGTAGAAACAGACCTCGTTCTGCCTACTCCGTAAAAAAAAATTGAAATGGGTTTTCACAATTCCGTCGCGAGTGATTTAGTTCGTTTTGAGAAATGAAGAATTTAATGTGGAAAACTCATTCATACGAGTACCTAATCTAGAAAATATTGTAATTAATGAATAAAATATACGCATAAGAGCTCGCCAACCGGAATCGAACTCACCTTCTGCCAAATCAATCATCAAAATCAACAATCTTTTCCATCAAAACCTCACATCTATCCACAATATAATACTCTAGTTGTAGTTCGTTGGAATCTCTTAGGTACTACAGTGTTCGTTGAGGAAATCAACCTGATCACAGGGTGGCCGGGTCAATGCACATTTCGGGGTCTCTGACAAGATTCGTACCCTGGAGGTGAGTCATAAAACTAAAGAAAACTTCACACTATTAGTTCTCTTACTGAATAAAATGTTATATATAATCAACAAAATTCAACTGTGCTCCTCTTTTGTCATCCAAACATATTGAATGTTCCTCGAATATCAATTTATGATTATTATTTTGAAAATTGCATTAAATTAATAACTTGAAACATGTTTCTCCAAGTAGGTAGTAACTGAAGGTAGTAACTTCAGTATTGCCATTCGACTTCTATTTAGTGTTCATCATAATACATGTAGGTTAGAGTAAAGTTACTTACCAACGTAAGTTACCATGAGCTTACCAGAAAACCTTTTTAAACAATGGAAACATTTTGCCTATCTAAATAAAATTCTATAGATTATTTTTTAATGAAGCGCTTGAAAGTATAATTATAACAAAACATGATCAAAATAATCGTAATAGAGAACACGACAAAGAATAAGTTCTGAAAACTGCCATGATAGAAGACAACAAGGCCCCAATGTAACGTTTGATTACAAAAAGCCTCTGCCAACTCATTGGTCATACCAAACTCAAAAGGTATAAATCTCTTTAAAGGTATAAATCTCTTTAAATGTAGACTCGGTTTCAGTAGTTTCCAACTAGGGTAATTGTCGAGATTTTATCATGGCTTAAAAGTAATGCATAATCTACTCAAATACGTCTTAGTACCAAACTTTCTGAAAAAGCGATTTCAATGAACAAGAAGTGAACTCAACGAATTCATTTTGAGGTTCATATTTTTTATGTTTCCCAAGCACTTTAGGTCTGTCTAGAAAAACTAAATAGTATAAACAATTAATAAAAACTTAATAAGAATAAAATAATGAAACTAGTGGCGGCAAGAGTGAATCTCTGAAGAGTCCTTTATCCTTCTCTACAGTACAATATCCTTTACCGAACAACTCTTCCACTCTCCCTAATCAAATGAATCTACTCAATACCACCACAGCACCACTTCCTCACGCCTGACACACTTACCTAACAGCTCTCCTGCTCACCCACCAATCTTTTTAGGGATGAGGAGGTACCTGAGACTTTAATGGGAAGGCGGAGAGGGAAGAACCGTGCTTCCTCTCATTAGAACTGCTAATCTCCCTTACAGCTTTTCGACTCGATCGAAAAGATTCCTGGAAGTGGACGAGCTGTTCAACTGATTCTCTCCTGTCCATTTAAACACATTCTCTCTCCTCCAAACAACTCATTTAATCCTGACTCCCAAAGAATCGTCAATTTTTCTTTCGAGTCGACCAAGGAAGAAGAAGCATTATTCTTAGAGGGTTGATCCATCAACTCAAAATTTATTATGTATTTACGTTGTTGGCTCAAACTCATATTCTCCCATTCAATGGAGGAGGATTTAAGTCGCCGATCTAACAATTTCAATTTTAAGATCTATGGCCATTACAATGAATTTTACTTACCTAATTACCTTTCCATCCAGGAAAGCGAAAAAGGTCGGAGGTATGGATAAGTACGAGTACCTGGGTATCCTCGGGGAAGGTTCTTATGGGAAAGTGATGAAATATCGACACAAAGAGTCAGGACAGTTGGTTGCCATCAAGAAGTTCATCGAGACGGAAGAAGACCTGATTGCGAGAAAAATGGCGCTGAGGGAAATCCGCATGTTGAAGGTTAGTTTTTATTGGTCTAAGAATGCTGCTAGTTTCTTTAGAAGCACACTAATTATTATCATTAAGATAGTATTGTGCATACTAATCCGTTTTGAATGAAATTTGTGGAGTTTTTATTGGCTGGCAAACTGACAGCCCGCTAAAAATATCTTCAACACCAATAAGATCATCTTCAATGCCAAGGCCCAAGGTGGTTGCTTAATGATTTCATCACGGAAAAAACGGGATAGACTTCGAACACTTGAAAAATCGAGATTCCATCACCATAATTGAGAACAATTTCTTAATTGTGCAGCTGTTTGCATCAATTTGGAAATCCACCAACTTATTTGTGCTCATGGTGTTTCATCATAATAATATACTACTGTCAATTCGACACCAATTAATTTGATTATTCCAATGTTATTGTCCACCCAACTTGGAAGACAATAATCGATTTTAGAGCATTCTATAAAAAGGTAATCTGAATACATTAAAAATATCAGGCCCTCAATTTCCTACTGTTCTATAACTTGTACATTTTGCCTAACCCAGTAGTATGCTGTATAGCCATGTTATAAATTGTACGATATTTTAATTTTAAAGAGACTACAACACGATAATTTGGTCAGCATGCTGGAAGTATTCAGGAGGAAGAAAAGATTTCATTTGGTTTTCGAGTACATGGCTCAAACTTTACTGAACAAAATCGAAAAGTGCGGCGGATTGAGTGAAGACCTCACTCGGAAATACACATTTCAAATCGTTCGAGCCCTGGATTTTTGTCACGCGAATAATGTAAGAATTATTTTCTTTTTGGAAATTTTATTGTTTGTAAGAATGATGATTATTGCATAATAATTCACGATAAATAACTTCACAACCTCTACTGACTTTTATAATTAAACTCTAGAAGTATAAATAATCATGTTTATGATTTTCAGATAGTGCATAGAGATTTGAAGCCTGAGAACGTTTTAGTATCCGATAACGATGTTGTTAAAGTTTGCGATTTTGGGTTCGCAAGATTTGTGACCATATCTCAAGACCCCTTTACAGACTATGTTGCTACCCGGTGGTACAGAGCGCCAGAGCTTTTGGTTGGAGATTCCCAGTATGGCAGGTTGGTAAAATATATGTTATGATATCGATAGTAAGTTCCGTGAGTTTAAAAATCAAAATTTGCGATAGAAAAGTGTAGAAGTCCGTTAGTTAATAATTATTAATTGTGATAAATTTTGATTTTTAAAAGAACTTTTACACTTTTATTATCCATATACTATCGGTTCATGGTTGCATGTATTTTATTTCAAAACTTCTTCTCGCATTTTTCTTTCACTTTCTGAACAATTTTGATCTATCTGTCCTAAATTCCCTATTTGTAAATTCTTTGGCGACTTTCAATTCATAATTATTTATTTTGTGATTGAACTTTCAGGGCAGTCGACATTTGGGCTCTTGGTACTCTAGTGATAGAAATGTTGACAGCTGAACCTATGTTTGCCGGGGATTCAGATATAGACCAACTTCACAAGATAACAAAACTGTTGGGTAGGCATAATTTATTGTTAAATTTAGTTTGATTACTCAACCGTGAAAACATATAGGCATAACTTCTCCACCAATGGTGGAAAAACACTTTCGTAAGTAGTAGGTACTTTCGTAAGTAGGTACATAATATGTACCTACTTCATATATTATATGAATAATTAATATATTCTTTCATAATTTTATCAGGTCCAATGACAGATAGACAGTTGCAATGCTTGTCACGAGGAGTGAGTGGAACCGATTTGGAAGCCTTGAAAGTGAAAGAAATGCATCCTGGAGGGTACGTCATGCTACAAGAAGTCTACCCTTTTTTGAAAAACAAAACAGTCGATTTCGTATCATCATGCCTCAGGTGAGAAATTTGTGAAACCTTGTAAACGATTCCGTGGTACTAATGAGATGTTGAGTAGTAGAAAAACTAACTAATCGACTGGGGATCGATCTCCACACTTCCGACTATACTACAAATCAAATACTGCAAAAACTATTTCGGGTCCTACTTACTGCGCCAACTGTTACTTCATCAAAAATGAGCTTTTCCTCGACCGGGGATCGATCTCCAAAATTCTTATTATTTTACAAATCCTGAGTCCATCTCGCTACCTCTGAGCCAAGGAAGTGAATGGACAGAGGTGCTGAAAACTATTCTTGAATAGTTTATGCGTCCCTAATTACAGCCATTATTTTTGGGTTGGCTGGTAAAAATACGGCGAACGTTGTTGTACAAACTATACATTTCATTGAAATTTACTTTAAAAAACTGAAAGTATTAAAGAAGCTAACTTAGTACTTATTTTTGAAACACAGAATGAACCCTCAAGAAAGGCCAAAATCTGACCAACTCTTGACTGTTGCCTATTTCACATGGGACAATTTCCCTCAAAAATTTTTGCCCGAGCTTGCACAAAAACTGGCTATTGAAGCAGAAAGACGTCCTAAGCTACAAAAAATACCATGCCCTCCTACTAACAAAGAAGGTAAATTACCTGAGCACACATCACATTGAGTAAATTATGTCTGATACTTGAGTATTTGCAGTATTAATTACTTACTACCTTAATCTTTTTTAGTACCCTTACTATTTACGATACCTCCGGATCAATTACGGAGTAGTAGTAACTGTGTCCTTGTGTCATCTAATAGGTAGATATTATATATTGAGAAGACTTTAGAAGACCTGAGTTTTATGTGTTTGAATGCAAAACTTTTCAGATGGTTCTAGTCCAAGGTTGACAGGTCCAATAAAACAAGAATGGAAACTAGAACCTCAGGTAAAATGTTAATTATTACAATACGTAGCTAATACGGCTAGCGCTAATGTACCTTCTTAATTCGTAGATTACAATATGACAAGAAAGTTAACCTATCATGGTAGGATGATAGTGGAGATGCCGAATATATGAGTTTTATTACCTCATTGTAGGCCGGTACTGACGATGTTGTCCACATTATGAGTCTTGGCGGTCGATCGTCCGGTAGCCTCGGATGTCTCCTTCACCCCAAGATGGAAACGGAAGAGGATCACGGCCTTCCTCTACCGCCCACCTTGTACGCAAGAAAACGGTATTCTTTACGATTAAGAACGTAGACAGCTGGGTAGAACGACTTAGCTTCGATTTCGTTCAACATTTCCTAGGCACTTCACTGA